>CM067217.1:97307167-97825289 GCA_034190945.1 Octodonta nipae | reverse complement strand
TTTCACAATTTCACATGTTTGTTCGTCGATTTTCCAGCCGAAAAAAAATACTATAAACAACAGGCCTCAATAACAAACCAAGACCTTGCGACTTTCAGCTTACAAATAAACTAAGTTTAAAATATCAAACTACTTTACAGACTTTAGGTTAACAATAAAACACAACAACTTTATAAAAGGAAGTAACAGAAAAAGTTGAGTAATTAATATGTTTTACTATAAAGACGATTTTATTAACATGTTAAAAATTGTACATATTTTTATCCACTGTTTAGATTTCTTTTTAAATAATGAAAGTGAATTTAACCCTTTAATCTCATCAGACAGAAAGTTGAATATTTTAGGACCTAAAACATCTTTGAGCTTGACGTCTCGATATATGTTAGACAGGGATGTTAAGAAGAGGGGAGTTCGTCTGTTTGGCAAGGCGTAGTCGATGCGCTGTTAGTAGCATCCTATCATGTCAGAGCAAGAGGTGCATACGTCTTTTGCGCAACGTGTTGTTATCAAATTTTTGGCGCGGGAGGGCGTTAGACCGTCTGAAATTTTGCGTCGACTATCTGCACAGTTCGGCAATGAAACACTTTCAAGGAGCCAAGTGTACGACTGGCACAAAAAGTTTTCAGATGGCCGAGAGGCAGTGGAAAATGAGCCTCATGCACGCCGTTCCACGACAAGCATCAATGAGGCGAATATCTACGCAATTCGTGAGCTGATTGAAGGCGTACTGCTGATCGATTTTCTGCACGAACGCCGTACAATTAATGCTGAGTATTATTGCGAACTACTCCAACAAGTGAAACTTGCTTATCGGTAAAAGACGCGGGATATGTCTATCCGAAGTGTGATTCTGTTGCATGACAACGCTCGGCCACATACAGCTGCATTGACTCAAGGAAAATTGAACAAAATGCATTGGGAAACCCTTGAACACCCACCTTACAGTCCTCATTTGTCGCCATGTGACTACCACATGTTTGGGCCACTTAAAGAAGAACTGGGAGGCCACAACTTTGAGGACAACGAAAGTGTAGAAACGTTTGTGCGCAATTAGTTATCGACACGACCAGTTTCATTCTTTGAGAAAGTTATTAAAAAACTTCCGATTCGGTGGGAAAAATGGGACTATGTAGAAAAATAATATGTATTAAAATTTGTATTGATCGTACCAATAAAATTTTTAAAACAAAAGTCCGGTTTATATTTGATTCACACTCGTACAATCCATCGAACGCAAGACAATATATTGTTTCAGGTCGAGAAACTTCCTCAGTTGCGCTTCCCTCAACATATTAAAATCTCGAATAATTATTAATCTTTTTTCATACATATAACCAAGCTTAACTATTTAACGCACAATTATTAGGAGTTTTAGAGAAAACTAAAAAGAAAAAAAGTCATGCCATGTGTAATGCTTTACCCTTTGATTCATATGATATAAGTCACACGAAACAAATTTATAAAACACACAAAGCTATTATGTGACAATATGTTATTTCTAGTCGATAGTCTTCAAATGTTACGCTCTCTTCGGCGATTAAAATCTCAAATAATTATTTTTGTATTGCATTTAAGGCTGAATTTAACATTTTAACTAAATTTAAAATCTAGTTGTTTAAGGGAAAATTAGTCTACAGTGATTCTAAATTGAGAGCCGTGCTAAATTGAAAACTCCATTACCCTTTCCTAGGATAGTAAGCACAAGAAACAAATAACAAATATATTAACTGTTAATCTGTTGGCTATTTTTTCTGAAGCTCCAAGATGTCGATTTTTATTTTACGTCATCATGTAAAGTTCGGGTATTTGTGCGAAATACATAAATAATTATTCGATCTATCAATCACATGAAAGTTCTTGACTAGAAACAATATATTGTCTTGCCTGCAATGGATTAAAAGATTAGAAGATAGTATCATAATTTCTAAAATTCTAGATATTCATTTTTCCTTGATAAAATCTAAAAAAGACATTCTGTTTTGTATTTAACTAAAATGTTGTCTAGCATAAATCAGATTTTTAATTTTCTCTGTTTTAGAAAATTAAATTTGCTTTCTTGTAATACACATTTTATGTTATGAAATATATTTGAACAAAACTAAATGGGTGTCCGCATCATAAATTCATACTATTAATAATTACATTTCTTTGGTTATTATAGTTTAATATAACAATATATAGTGGTAATTTCAGAAAAATTATTTTATGACTGCTTGGAATCTCTGAAATGTATTAATCCCCAATACCCAGCTGATCTTCTGCATACACAGTTAGCAACTATGCTTCAGAGTGACAAATTTCATTGTCCTATAGATAAGTTTAGGTATATTTTTTTACACAACTTTATTGCACTAAATCATTATTAAAGACGACACACATCGCCTTCGTAATAATATTCTTCTGGTCCATTCTAACAATTGTTTTGGTTTGTTAGTTCACCGAATCTTTAAACTGTTGGTATGCAAAAAATGTGCCAATATTTCCGTCGTGTATTTGATCTCTACTTCGTTATACCGACATTTCCGTGAAAGGCGATTATTCGAAAATCGTCTACGGGCCACTATGATAAAAAAGCATTCGGCATTCCAGCCCATAATAAATACGAATTTTTTAACATTACATATTATGAAGTTGTATTGTAAATGTTTGAATTTTGAATGTTTGAAATTTAATAAATATTAGATTAATATGATACGTCCCTTTCTAATAGAATTGTGTTAGACAATTCATGGCAAATTATGAATTTCTTTGTGTTTTTTAATTGTTATTTTAGTCCTACAATTAAAATACAAATAATTACAGAACATTTCAAAATTGTATGAAAATAAACCAAAAATGGGAATATCAAAACGTTGATATATTATGCATAGTGTTAATGAAATTGAAGGATATTTGTAATTTTACATTATTAATTAAAAGCAGTTGAATGGGACATCTTCTTTTCTTCTTTCGGAATTATTAGCAAAGATTTGTTTATTTAATTCCGCCATATTGGCTATTGACTCTGAAATTAAATTGAAAGATTGTGTACCCAATTAAATTTTGTATTGTGACTAAAATAAATTGTCAACAAATTGTCAACAAAAACAGATGTTGTTTTTCAAAGTCATCATTTATTATATTACGACTTTTTATGTTAATGTTTACGTTGGATCTTTTTTTTGAGCTTGGAACAGTGATACATATTAGATATTTTACAATTCAAATATACTTTAAATTTAGAAGTAAGCATCAGAACCACATCAAAACTCTTTTTTTAAAGAGCGCTTTGTGTTGTCCATATGGGGTTTATCAAAATTTTCTGTTCAATACAGTATTGACTGAATTTTTGCATAGTTTGTCCACTGTTGGTAATTAAGTCAAAATTGAGTTTCTTGTAGAGAATATTGATGCTTTAAAATCATAACCTAACATTGTCACTAACAAATGTAAAAACACAGATTTGCACCCTAATATCAAACCTTTGTTTAAACACTGATCGCTTCCCTGTCATCATCAAGGAGTAAACCAACCGTTGAGTGTTTAAATAAATGTTTGGTGTTAAGGTGTAAAACCGTGTTTTTACATTTGTGACACAGTAAAGGTTCCACAGCATTTCCATTTTCACTAACAGTTTACTAACTGGATTGAGTGATTATATGCAAAAATGGCACCGATCAGTATACTGTATCAATAATATCTTGCGTTCAGTGGAATGAAAAATGTCGAATAGTTAGTATCGTCATTTCTTTGACAGGTTTTGGTAAACGTCTACAAATATTTTCGTGTGATTTATATCCTAGGAATAACAGGGAATCGGCGTTATACACAGTATGACTCCCGATTTGGAGACTCTGTGATATCAATTTTCCTAAAACTCCTGGGTGTAGGAATACATTTAGCGATAAAATAAATAAATTAAGTTATATGTACTATGTACATAAAATTCAATCAGTTGAGGGGAGCGCAACTGATAAAAGTTCTCGATTAGAAACAATATATTGTCTTGCGTTCAATGAATTGAAAAATCTCGAAAGTTTCGTCTTGAATCAATAATCTTCATAGGGCTATTTGTAAAAATTTTATTTACAAGTGGAAGTTGTTCCATTGAGATGGAATGTAATCTTTATAACAATGAATTGATGGTAGTTTGATGTGTAAATGTGAAGTTATGAAGGGAGCTAATTTTGAAATAACTTTTTAGTTTAATTCTGTACCACTGTGTACCACAATTGAGTTGGGTATTCCACGAATAAATAAATATAATAAACAAAATTATTGCTATCTCTGTAATTGTAAGGGAAGTTACAATGCATGTTAGTACAAAAGCTTAAAATAATAGTTAGAAATTTGTACTTACTTACTAGTTTTTTGATAGTCTAGGATAGATCTATAATTCCGAAAATATTTTCTGTTGTAAACATTTATATTCATATGCCGTGTGTCGTATTGGGACTGCTGATATATTCAACTGTCTTGAACATAATTTCGAATGGGGTTTTTGAGATATGCCCTATAGCATTTTAGTAATTTGTAAAGTTTGAGTAACCTTTGAGATTAAGGTTCAATAATATCTAATGTCGCATGAATTTGTTACATGACGAATTTCATTTTATTTAACTCATAAACTAATGAGAAATATTAGAAATTTTAGGATATTGGATAAAGGTATAATATTGTATGTAAGGGTTTACAAAGTTTGTCCGAAATTGATCATTTGTTATTTAAAATAATTTTTGGAAACTTAGTCTAAGGCTGAGTTGAAAAATAAAAAACAGAATGAAATATTATTTTAAACTGTCTATAACTTGCAGTATATTCGAAAATGGCGATATGCATTAAAATATATTTTAGCGTCTTCCGAGGTGCCTTTATTTTTGAGAGAAATATTTTCTTGGGGGGAAGGAATATTTTCATAGATGTTATCACCAATATCAAGGATCCTTTTAGGTACATGTTCTATATAAAATTTTATTGTGGTCAATGGAATTGGCTGTTTATTATTAAAAATAACTTCCTGCTTATATAAAAATTTGGATACCAAAGCATAAAAAATTAGACATATTTTTCTCAAGTTGTAAAATAAAAGAATTTTATGATTTTTTTTAAATATTGTAATAAGATATCCGGTGCCTTAGTCAACGATAGCCTAAAATCTCTAAGCCAATAAGACAATTCAGAACGTTATGAAATTTAAAGGGTTAAGTTTTGATTTAGGATATTGAAAAACAAAACATGTTGATGTATTGTGCGAAACTGTTATATCTTTAAACAATCTTCTCGTAATTGAAACGGGATCTTGAGAATCCAGAATCATTTAGGATTTTTAAATTTGGTTCAGGAAAAGTAATGTACATACTAAGTTGTCTTTTCTGTTTTGAGGTATTTTTTTTTCATTGCCAGCTTCAAAGATTCCGATATCAAAATTTGTTGTTTACTATTTCCTAATATTTCTTCATCCCACATGAAAACTCGACAAGCCGCGTGATGTGCGTGTCTATATCACCTCCATAAAAACGAAAACCACGAAAATTTAGAGATATAAAATTAAGAAGGAAAGTAGTGCTAACAATCACAGACGGGAGAAAACATCCACTGGACTTCAGGTAATAAATAAGGTGTAATATGAGCACTTGCTATACAGCAAAGTAACACAGTACAAAAGTCCACGTCACGTTAATAATAAAAAAATATACTGTTTAAAATATGAAAAGGAAAACGCAATTGTTATAGAAATCATTAGCAAAGAACAGAGTTGAATTTTAACAGAAATATGTGATCTTCAATGTATTTTTTTCAAAGTGGGCAACACTAACATATCTGAGAAACGCTACAACAGAATACCGACATATAATGTTTCTTGAAAACATATATGAGAAAGCTACCGTCATATATCTGCATAAAGCTTTAGAAGATCATCTAAAAAGTAACATGGTCTAGATAATAAAGTAATTTCTTATAACTATATCAATTTTATGGTGCATACAAATATGTGAGGTTTACATTATTTTAAAAAAATTTTCCCAATATTATAAGATTTATAGTGTTGTTTTATCTAAAATAACGGCTAACAAAATCATATTTTATTTTTGATTATATTTTTGTGAGGACAGCTATATTTAAATTCCCTTTTGTATACACCAAAGGTCAAATCGGGAACATTTTAGAGGAAATTTAGTGCATTTGAAATCTGGCTTCGGCTTTACGATCAATCATTTGGTTTTGAAAATAATCGGCAAAACCCGAAAATGTTTTTCATTAGTAAATCCGAACCGGTTAATTTGACAGCTGTCAAGATGTGACACTTTTATAAGACGAATAAAATTGCATATATCACATATTTCAAAGGTCTTTTGTTATCCCGCAAAACCGCCTCAACTTTTTTATATGTCTCATAAGTGCATACAAAATTTTAGTTTCATCGAAATATCACACTTTATAAAGTTAGGCCTTATTTTTTTAAGAAGGCCATGACTTGTTTGTATTAAAATAACATTAAAGAATTGTACTCAAACAAATATGGTCTTATAAGTCCTGAAAATATTCATAATTTCATAATAGATACTCAATTAAAAAAACGTAAGTAAGATGAAATTACCAATGAGGCAACACCAAACGTGACTTCCAACTTTGGTCTATTAACATCTCTCTGCCACTTTGTGGAGGTTTTCAACATCCCAATTATGAGTATTGTGCTTATTAATATTCTATATACGTACTACAAGATATGATTTACAAAATCCGAATTTTTATTACTTAAGGAAACTAACTTTCAAGACAAATGAAATGCATTTGTCTTGAAAATTAGTTTTCTTACGTTGTTGATCTATTATGGGTTTTTGGTACTTATTCTTTCTTAACACTCTCTGTATTGTTTATTGCGACACATGAAATTCCCTTTCAACAGATCTTACCAATGTACTAGAGTTTTCCTTGACAACTTGTAAAATGTTTCTATCGCCATTTTTATTGTGAATATTGTATCGCCTTCTATAACACATCTGACTGATGTTAAAAAATTCAAAGTGTGAAAGTTGTTTTTTAGTAAGTAATACATTTTTCTCTGATTAAAATCATCAATATGAAACACAAATTATCGAAACCTGTTAAAAATAGCCGGTATTGTCTATTCAAATGAAGAAAAGTTTGACATGTTAGCGCCGTACTTACATTAAATACAAACACCGACATTACTTCAGCAAGGTATTTAGAGATGTATTCTGAACGACGACAGCCTCGTAAAGCCCAATTCAAAAAAATCCTAGTTAATTTAATTAATCTTATGAACAATCTAGAAGCCGAAACAATATTAAAAAAGAAAATCGAAACAGAAGTATTTTACGACCTAATGCCTAGGTAAGAACTGTTGAACGGCAATTTCGTGTGCCAAAATCAACGGTAAAGAGAGTGATAAAAAAGAATAAGTACCATCCATACAAACCCAAAATATTTCAAGGATTTAAGGAAACTGATTTTCCAGGACGAATACGTTTCTATGAGTGGTATATTAGAAAGAGTAATGAATATCTCATTTATGTAAATTATATCTTGTGGACTTATGAGAGTTGATGTACGAATTGTGAAGGTTGTAATGAGCACAATATGTACTTATCAATGTGATATGGAAAACCATCACGAATTGGCAAAGAGATGTGTATAGACTACATTTGGAAGTAACTTTTGGTGTGGGATCGTTGGTAATTTAATCTAACTTACCTGAAACATAGAATTTCAGATACATTTATAAATAGTATTGCCGGAAACACACTTGCGAAGTTGTACGAAAAACAGTCACCAATTGTCAAAATTGTCCCTATGTAAATGGACGCCAATTTGCAATTCTCTAAATTAATACCTAGTTACGAAGCAGTTAAGAACTTAATTAGATTTTAAACTATTTATTGCATAATGGGGCTATTTTTTATTAATCCTGATGTGTGATATTTTGTTGACACTCAAATCTTTTATGCACTTGTGGTGTATTACTAGACTGGAAATTTTACGCCTATTTTAAAAATTAAAAAATCTAATATGGAGGCCATAAGAAAAATAGAAAGTTTGCGGATTGACCATCTTATTCGATTAAGAAAATGTATTCAAATAATGTTACATCTTGACAGCGATCAAATTAACCGTTTCAGATTTACCGGCGAAAAACGAAATCCGCTATTTTCGGATTTTGCCGGTTATTTCCAAAACCAATTGACCGATTGTAAATCTGAAGCCAGGTATCGAATGCACTAGGTTTTCTCTAAAACTTTCCCTATTTAACCTTTGCTGTAAGTATAATAGGTGTCAAAATCCTTGTATAGAGACACACAAATCCTAGATGTCGGTCTTTACAACTCGCGTCTTCAAATTTAACGAAATGTATCAACTGCATAAAAAGGTGTTCGAGAGGACATTCAATTGTGGGAAGCGCAACTGATGAAGATTTCCTAACCAGAAACCATATATATTATATAATATTGTCTTGCGTACACAAGAATGACATCTCGAAGAGAGTATTCAATATCTCTGACAGGTGAAGTTAACCTGAAAATTTCATCGTGACATTCTAACCTAGGAATTACGGGTAACAGCAATTACATGGAACGGCTCCAGATTCGGAACCTCTAGGTGCTAGTTTCCCCGAAAATCCTAGATGTCGGTCTTTACATCCCTCGTCTTCAAATCTAAACATATTTAAATCAACGTGTGAACCCAAATGTTAATCCTTCAATTAATAGACCAACAAAATTTCGAAATTACACTATAAACACTTCAACATTTCCAAGTCAGCCGATAAATGTTCAAATTATTCAAATTAATAGAAATTTTACGGCATTCTTCCGACTTACACATACAAGTTTACTGAAAATGTTATATACATATATATTAATATTCCTAGCTTTCTATTTAAGAACAATAATAGCTTTGAAAATTTCTTCAACTATTCTGCCATATGTTTGAAAAGAAAATTACAGCAAAACCGAGTTTTGGTAGTGGTTCATGCAATTCCTCTACCCAACATAGAATATCCACTAACGTAAATGATACATCATAATATCCTTACTTAACGATTTTACCGTTAGAATTTTTAATCAACATACGCATAGGTGAAAATGAGCTGTCTACAGGATCATACTTATTCTCAGTTATAAGAAATGGATTGTACAAATTTAATTATTCTTGTGAAATTAAGTATATCATATATGATTTACACAATCATTCATCAAAATTGAAATATACCTTTCGTCATGGGTACCCACAAAACTACTCATTTCATTCGCTTAATATTGAAAGAGTTTAGATCCTACAAAGGAAATGTTTAAGAATATTGAAAAAAAAACATAATATAATTTTACGGAACTCCACCTACAATATATGACAATAGTACCGAATTCAGATCTCAACTCTTAGTAAAATTTTCAAACTTTATAAATACAACATGTTACAGCATCAAACTTCATATATCTCTCTAAACTATTCACACCACCCCAAACGTAGGTAACGTTGAATTGATCAATTACCAGCCTAGTGTTATTAAGAAATTTCCAAATTTTGACACCCAACAATCTAACCAAATTTTAATCAACTTGTTAAGCCAAAGTTTAATTATTCTTTAATGGAGTAGTAAAATTTCAAAACTACAATAAAAACATTTTAACATTGCCAAATCTGCTGATAAATTGTTCAATTAAGACCATTTACAGAACTTTCCCAAGAAGAAACTGTTCCGACCCCACATAAAAATAATCTGGAATATTTCATAATATGTTTGTTAAACTTTACCAATCTCCACAAAACCCTAAAAATAGTTATCTAAAATATTACGTTTAATTAAGAATACCACCAGATTTTTTATTTGAAGAATTTCTCTAGCCTGCATTTAATATAGAAAAACGTGAGTGATACATGCTCAAATTACACGTCTAAGATTTTGCAGTTTAAATTATTAATCAATATAAGCCTAGACCAACATCAGGTATGGGCGAGATTATACTTATTATCAGTTTAAAGAAATGAATTGTAAAAATGTACTTATTCTCGTGAAATTAAACATATCTTATACGATTTCCACAATCATCCTTAAAAAATAAAATTAATGCCACATAGGTACCCACAAAAATACTTTATTTCCCTTGTATACAAAGAATTTAGATTCTGTAAACGACATTTTTAAGAATTCCGTAAAACCATTTATTTACTGTACACTATTTGTGAACATATTACCAAATTCAAATCTCAACTCTTAGTAATGTTTTCAATCTTTATAGATACATGTGCAATTAAGATAGATAATAGTCAGTGGTTACAGCTTCAAACATCATATATCCCCATTAAACTGCACCACACTCAATCTTAGGTAACGTTTAATTAATCAATTAATTCAAATTACGAATCCAATGTTTTATATAAAAACCTGAATTTTAATCAACCGATGAAACATAAGTTTAATTTTATTCTACCTAAATAGACTAACACATTTTCAAAACTACATTACTTCAACATTTTCAAGCCTACGGATAAATGCTTAGTCAAGACCTATTTACCGCTTTTTTCAATAATTTCAATTAAGAACACCACTGTATTTTTTATTTGAAAAATTTTGTCAAACAAATGTTTCATGTACCACCCTGTTGAATAATCATTTGATGTCAAAATGCAACAAATTTCTTTTTTCAATTTTGATATAAGTTTCACATAAATAATACTGCAAAATCGGAAACTCCCATATTGATTATAAAGGTTCAAGTAATTCCTCTATCCAGCGTATTATATTGAATAACGTGAAAGGAACATCCTTATATTGCTAGCAAACGATTTTACCGTTTAAAGTATTAATCAACTTTGAAAGTGAAATATTTCTATGAATTAATATACATACCAACACTTAAAAACAGCCATCGGTAATTCTTACACTCAGCCGAAATAAATGTATTCCAAGAATATAATTATTGTTCTGACTACCGACAAGTTATACGTACGGTTTCCAATATCAACCATTGAATCCTTATATATTGAATTAATTTAAGTCTAATACATTTTTTAACAGTACCGAAAATCTATAAAATTACAGTATACCACCCATAAAATGTGTCAATAATACCCAATCCACATCTTAACCATTAGCCGAGTATCAAACTCCGTAAGAATAATAATAATTATTAAATGTGCAACTCAGACCGTTAAGTCATGTCTTAAAACTCCAAACTTCATATATCGCAACTAAATAATTTCTCTACTTTAGTCTTACGTATTTATTTAATCGAAAACACAAATGAAATTATACTATATATACCCTTTGATAATTTAACGATAATATCTTAAATAAATATGTCACCAACAAGAACTATACAAAAACAATATAAAAACTTCAAAGCATAAGCGACTTCTATTATGTTGTTTCTATAAATAACAAATGTCTGCTGGATGGCTTATTTCACGTTTTCAAACTCATGCAATTTAAAAAAATGACTGTCCTAAACTATGCTTTAGACACAAATTCTATATATAAACTCATTTATATATAAACCTTTCAACATAATTTGGGGACATTTAGAACAAAATAAAATTCCGTTTTATTGGAGCATACCCAAAATAAGAAATTTCCAAATTTTATATATATATATATATATATATATATATATATATATAAATATTGATCGTATTGTTCATTTCATTCCAAATGTAATAGAAGAAAACAAATTTGTAATGTATGTAGATATGAAAAAAAATTACTTTACGATTATGTCCTTTAACAACACAATATTTTTGTACTAGACAAATATAACACAGAAATAACAAATAACCTAACTCACTAACTCACTTCTTCGAAACTGATTAAATAAGTGCAAGAATTTCATTTAAGAGATCTGTTTACATTTGCGTTTCCCATACCATACTGCACCATTAAGCTTAGATATAAATATTTGAAATACCTGCCTCATCAAGAAAATTACTAACGCACTAAAACTCACAAAATGCAACGTCTAAACAAAAATAAATAAATAAATAAGTTTTTGATTAAAAACTGATTCAAAGGAATCGTGACTTAAAATCAAATAAACAAATGAAAGGTTAACTATTGTGAGAATTTACACCCAGCTCGATTATAGTAAATGCGGGTCTCTGTATTAAGAAAATATAGAATTGCAATATACTACTGAGTATTTCTTCGAATTAATATTTTTTTCTATCAAAACTAGAAACACATGTACTGGTCTGCACATACTAACTGTTTCAATATCTAATAGTATTTAAAAATCGTTTACTGAACAGTTAATCTATATACATATATATATATATATATATATATATATATATATATATATATATAAATATTGATCGTACTGTTCATTTCATTCCAAATGTAATAGAAGAAAACAAATTTGTAATGTATGTAGATATGAAAAAAATTACCTTACGATTATGTCCTTTAACAACACAATATTTTTGTACTACACAAATATAACACAGAAATAACAAATAACCTAACTCACTAACTCACTTCTTCGAAACTGATTAAATAAGTGCAAGAATTTCATTTAAGAGATCTGTATACATTTGCGTTTCCCATACCATACTGCACCATTAAGCTTAGATATAAATATTTGAAATACCTGCCTCATCAAGAAAATTACTAACGCATTAAAACTCACAAAATGCAACGTCTAAACAAAAATAAATAAATAAATAAGTTTTTGATTAAAAACTGATTCAAAGGAATCGTGACTTAAAATCAAATAAACAAATGAAAGGTTAACTATTGTGAGAATTTACACCCAGCTCGATTATAGTAAATGCGGGTCCCTGTATTAAGAAAATATAGAATTGCAATATACTACTGAGTATTTCTTCGAATTAATATTTTTTTCTATCAAAACTAGAAACACATGTACTGGTCTGCACATACTAACTGTTTCAATAACTAATAGTATTTAAAAATCGTTTACTGAACAGTTAATCTATATACATATATATATTTTATATTACGATTTTCAAAATTCACTTTTTAAAAACAATTTATTTAATTAAATACAAAAATAATAATAACAACTTTCAACTGTAAGAGTATAAGTCAACTAATCATCTAACGACTGAAGGTCCTACACTAGTATTTATAACATTACAAAATGATGAGTCGACACGCATCTTAAACAAAGACAATTTAAGCGTGTCGTCTCAAAATGGATGGTCATCAGTTTTTATGTGAACTGAAAAATAAGACGTGTACAGATTTGGTTACTAAGTATAAATGTAAAAAGTCGAACGTGATAAAAATGACTAACAAGTATCATATTACAATGTGGGAATAATGACAGTATTTGACCTTACAATTAGAAGTAAATTTAATATAAAGTCTGTTTAAATACTTATATAACAACTCCATTTATCCTGAAAAAGTTGATGCTGTGCTTCAACTTTTCAAACCATTTTTGTGAGTTCTGTATCTTCGATGGGTTCTTGGAGTCGAATACTTGGACGTCGTCTGGGAAGGAATCTGAAGTTTCTGACTTGACTACATGGCATTGGTGAAGGTGACGGTGGATCGTCGCCGTTTGTTGTTATGGCCAACAATCTGGATTGTCTTCTTGGTTTGCATTTATAGAAAATGTAGATAAGGATTAGTAAAATGATAATGTAATTGATAAAATTGTGAACCATGGCATGTGTTTTTTAATAAACGGTTGGTTTATTAATTTGTCTAGCTCTTCTGAATATTGGTTCAACTTATTTTGAGCTATGTTGAGGTCGTCTGCATCGATCTTGTTTAGTCTGAGTGGCTTTAGATCTGGGACATAGTTTTTCGGTGGTATAGATTTGCAGCAGTTGTACGGTATTTGAATTGGATGACTCTTGTAGGTAATGTTTTGGAAATTGTCGATCAGTTTGCTTGAATGAATTCGAGTGTTGCCAATGAATGCGTTACAATCGGCCTGCAAATTTAGGACTGAGTTTGTTGTAATTGTTAGTGTTACAACGCTGTTTCCACTGCACTTTATGGTGATAGGTAAAAGGTCAGAAACAGTAATTAGCCAAAAGTTTGAGCTAATCTTATATACATTGTAGTCCTTGGCGTAGAATATGGAAGTCTGACAAACCTTTGGAAGGAAGGTGGACTGCTTCAACAGCTGGGCTCACAAGTTGAATCGCTATCTATAGGATATGGGAGAACGTCTGAACATATCCATTGAACTTGGCTTAAGGACTTGCAGTTGTCCAAGTTCCGAAATGTAGTATATAATAGTGAATCATCATTTTTCGCAATATATTTGGTTGTGGTTGGTAAAATGTGATGAAACCCTGTTCGGTCGTCAAGTATCGGAATTGGATATAAACGAAAAAGGGTAAAAGTTTCAGGGTTTACTAAGGGGATTCTTAATACAAAAATTATTTTCGTGTCTAATTGAAATGCTTCCAATTCGATGATGTCGATATATTGTGCAATATTATGGGCATTAATAGATAGGGGCAAATTGTTTTTGTGCAAAGAGTGAGAGATAATTTGAAGTGAGTCGACCAAATCTGCCGGTGTAATTATTGAACTATGTAACATTTTAATGCGAGCGAAAGATATTGCCGATAATACATCATTAAGGGCATCTTGAATAAAGACATAGCTTTCCATTAATGATTCACATAAATCTAGAGTTTTGACAAGTGTCTCAAAGAACTGAAGGTCGTCTGAAATAAAAGCAATGGCTTGCCTGATTTCATTAATATTCTTATTAAAGGTTTCTTCGTCTATTTGTAGTTTACGGACCGTTGAATTAAAATTTTTGATTACGGAAGTCGTAACAGAGATTTAGTTCTTCAGTAGGTTTTCGATTTGTTGTTCGTCATGAGTAATCTTGTTGATACAATCATTAAAATATTGACCATCGTTTGCATCCAGAGTGCCAGTTATTGATTTCCAAATTGTTCCTAATCCATTAATAAGTCCGCGTTTCTGTCTGTTTAAGTGAATTTTGGTGTCCGCGAATATTTCTTGATATTTCAAGTTTACTGTGTCTGATATTTGTTTGAGAAGGCTGACGTGTGTTTGTACTTGTGGTTTGAATGAACTAAGTAGAGTAGTTAAGTTTGAATGGATAGTGTCAACTAAAGTATTTAGTATTTTGTCATTATTGGAAATTGCGTCACCGAATGGGTGGAGATCTTTGTAGACAAGCAAGTCCACTTGTCATTCGAAATTTTGATGCTTCCTTCTTCATGAAAGAAGAGTCCTACGGTGTTGTTTATAGGTGTTATCGTATATTGAGATGTTGCGATTGTGAAGAGTCCGAGGAGTCTGAAAAGAAGTAATTTTCACTCAAAATACGGTTTCAATCTGTCAAAATTTGCTTTTGTAGATTGATTTGTCTCGGGATTTAGTAAGATTGCAGAATTTTGAAAGAGTTCAGTTATTTGGAAAGGACCATTAAATTTATTTTGTGATTTACTAGAAATTTGCGATTCTTTCAAATATACTTTATCGCCTATGTTATAATTTGGTCGGTTTTCAGGTACGTGTTGGTCGAATCGAGTTTTTGCCTTTTCTTTTTGTTGTTCAGTTTTTGAACGCGCTAGTTTGTAAAAGTACTCCATACGATTGTTGAGATCTCTTACGTATTTGGAAATGAGGTTCTGTTGGTTATAAAGCGTTTCCGGGGGTCTACTAGACGTGTGGCCAAAAATAACCTCGTAGGGTGTAAAGCCATGAGTTTTATTTTTGGTGTTGTTATAAGTAATTATTGCGTATGGCAAAACGTTAAACGGATGTTCGTCTGGGTTTTTGGCTATATTTGCTCTGATCATTTCCGATAATGTTGAGTGGAATCGTTCAAGGGAACCGTTGGATTGTGGGTGACCCACGCTTGAGAATGTAAGTTTTATGTTGTAAAGCTCACAGAGGTCTTTCATTAGAACATTATCAAATTCACGGCCGCAGTCGCAATGAATTCGCAACGGGGTGCCGTAATGTTGGAAATAAAGGATAAGCGTGTTAACGACGGTTTTTGCTGTTTTATCCTTTATTGGATATGCCTGTGTGAATTTTGTTAGCTCATCCCTAACTGTCAGAGCGTAATTTCTCGATGGGTATTCAAAAACGTCGACATTAATTCGCTCGAAAGGTGTTTTCGGCGTTTCTGTTATAACTAAAGGGGAACTTAAGTTTTTTCGACATGTTTTCACCTTTTGACAAATTTCGCAAGATTTGATGAAATTTTCTACATTTTTTGTTAAACCGGTCCAATTATATTTTTCCTTTATTCGTCTGACCGTTTCGTTGATTCCGCGGTGAAGATTATTTTTTCCTTGATGATAGTTTTCTAAAATTTGCGGTATTTCGTCTTCTGAAGGTGTTTTTATAATGTTTTGACATATTTTCAGTTTAATATCTTTGTCTGCAAAGATATAAGAAAAGGTTTCGAGAATTGGAAGTTCCAAATTGTTTTCGACATAGTACGTTGTTTCGGGATCAAATTTATTCTGTGATTTATAAATGATGAAAAACAGAAATTGAACGACTGTTTCTGGGTCAAATGGCAAGGGGATTATAAGGTATTTACGATTTTTGACTGATTTACTGGCAAAGGTGTTGAGAGAATAGTTTTCAAAGTTAATATCTTCTTCGAAGATATCATCCATGATCCAATCGTGGAGATCAGTTAACTTGTTTTGCCAAAAGAATGTAATAATTTGTTTATGAGTTTTGTCGAGAAGTTGAGAATTTGTCGTTTCGATTTTCGAGTAGTCAATTAGAGATCTTGTTTTATATAAGTCGACAAATTTGTTAAATTCGTTAGTTAGTAGTTCGTCATTAAGTTCAGGTTCTTCGGATTCTTGTTCACCTTCGTCTTCTGAGTCGGTGTCATTGAAGGCGTGGATTTTTGACTGAAAATTGGCTATTTGGTGGAAGTGATTGATTTTAATTCGCGATAGAGCGTCTGCGTTTTTGTTTATCTTTCCAGGTTTGTGTTCAATCTTATAATTGTACTCTTCGAGTTTTAGTCGCCATCTGGCAAGTCTACTGCCTGGATCTTTGATCGAGAAAAGCCACGTAAGCGGGCGGTGATCGGTGATTAAAGTAAACTTACGGCCAAATAAATACGGACGGAAGTGTTTTACTGCCCACACTATGGCAAGCAATTCCCTTTCGATGGTAGAAT
This sequence comes from Octodonta nipae, assembly GCA_034190945.1. Lineage (NCBI taxonomy): Eukaryota > Metazoa > Arthropoda > Insecta > Coleoptera > Chrysomelidae > Octodonta > Octodonta nipae. The sequence goes on along the minus strand of CM067217.1, from coordinate 97,808,172 downwards.
ATCGAGTTTCGGCGGCACATAAAGTGCGAGAGGCATAAGCGATAGGAAGATCTTTTCCTACAGGACCTTGCGAAAGAACTGCACCAATCGCGAAAGCGCTGGCATCCGTGGTGAGAAGAAACGGTTCTTCAAAATTTGGGTAGTTGAGAATGGGGTCTGAAATGAGAGCTTTCTTTAAGTCATTAAATGATGACTTACAATCAGAATCAAAGAAGAATCTTGCATCTTTTTGGAGAAGTTTTGTAAGTGGTTTTGACATTTTGGCAAAGTTGGGGATGAATCTTCTATAGTATCCGGCCAATCCTAAGAAAGATTTAATGTCTTTTGGATTTTTTGGCTCTGGGAAATTTTGGATACAACTGACTTTTTCGGGGTTCGGTTTTACACCTTGTTGCGTAATTAGATGACCAAGATACGCTACTTCTTTTCTTAAGAATTCACATTTGTCGGGTTGAATCTTAAGATTTGATTTGCGAAGACGTTTGAAGACTTCGGTCAACCGTGAAATGTGTTCGTGAATTGTTGGGGAGTATACAATGATGTCGTCCATGTATACTAGACAGCGTTCATTTTGAATTCCAAGGAGGATGTTGTCCATGACACGTTGAAATGTGGACGGGGCGTTTTTTAAACCGAACGGCATACGAACAAACTCGTAATGGCCGTTTTCGACTGAAAATGCTGTCTTGGGAATATCTTTGGAATCGATCTCTATCTGATGAAAACCGGAGGCGAGATCTAATGTAGAAAAATATTGGCATTTGCCTAGTTGATCTAAAAGATCGGAGATGTTAGGCAATGGATATTTGTCGTCTACTGTGACTTCGTTAAGTTTCCTGTAGTCAATGACGACACGCCATTTTTGTTTGCCTGAGGCGTCTAGCTTTTTGGGAACAACCCAAACTGGGGAAGACCACGGGGAAGTTGAGTGACGAATGATACCTTGGTTGAGCATTTTGTTTACTTGATCTTTAACCTCTTCTTTATGTACCTGAGGGTACCTATAAGATTTAGTAAAGATGGGTCTGGAATTACTAGTCTCGATTGAATGCTTAATTTCGTTGTCTCCTTCTAAGTAAAATATGTCCTGGAAATCTAAGCAAAGATTGGTAATCATGTCTTTTTCTTCGTCGTTTAAATGTTCAGTCCGAAGTTGTTGTCTTATGAGTAAGTTTCTGTCGATATCTGGAGTTTCGTACGAGTCGTTAAAGTTAAAACAGGGTTGTGTTTGCACAAGGGGTTCTATTGTTATGTTTTCAAAGTTAATTGTTTTTGGGATGGCGTTGGCATTGATAACTGAAGTTAGAAATTCCCCGTTATGGTTTACATATACCAAGGAATTGGGTAGTCTGACTTTCTCTTTCTCGATGGTATGTAAAACAGCGTCGGTGTTCGAAAGATGACAACGTAGTTTACATATTTTTTCTGTACGAGGTTCTATAGTAATATAGTTTGACAAATTTTTTGGAGACGATGTGTTGGGGACTGTCGAGGAAGTGATATCTGAAAGGGGCAAGGAGGAGACCTTGTGAAGAGTGATATCTTTGAAATTTGTCTTGAGTTGTTTAGATTTTAGATCGATTACACATTCATAATGTTCTAAAAAATCTAACCCTAAAATGCCATCAAACTCGATGTCGAGGTTACATATGAATACTTTATGGGGGTTACCATGAGTGAATGGTATAAGGGTTGACTGAGAAATGGGGATCTTTTTGTCTGTAATTCCCTGAATAATGACATTTTCGGGGAATCGTTCAGAATAATTTCTGACGGTATGCTCTTTAAAGATAGAAATTCCTGCGCCTGTATCTATGAGTAATTTATAGTTTCCCGTCGCATCGTTGATATAGTACAGATTTTTGGAGTTTACAGTATGGAGAGTAGTTACAGAAATGTCTGTTCCGGAAAGTTTATATTCGGGTTCAGGTCGTCGAGATTGATAGTTTGGATCTGTGTTGCGAGGCTGGTCGTTATGTCTGGAGGGTGGTCTAAATTTGGAAGAGATAGAAAATCCTGATAGTTTTGATTCTCTAAGGGATCTAAATCGACAGTTTGATAGTTATCAGCAGTATGATAATTAATATTAATTGCTTCTGGATTGCATGACTGACTATAATAATCATATTCCCTTTGATCATCAGTGCTATTGTAATCATCGTAGGGTTGATTATTAACTGTATAATAATCATCGTCCTGGTTAGGGTAATTCGTATAATTTAAGTGATGTGTTTTATTTGGATTTGGGCGAAAACCGGGATTCCGTTGGATGACCGATTGGCGTGGTTGTTGCGTACTTTGCTGAAACGTTCTTGGCTGGTTAGAGAACTGGTTTTGTCTGAAGGGTGACTGATTTTGCCTAGGTTGTTGATTCTGATTTTGTGAGAAATTATTAGTAAAAGGGTTTGGTCTAAAATTATTATTATTGCCGCTACTATTGTTATAGACTGGTGTCTGGTAGTTTCGAGAGCGACATTCGGACGTGTGATGTCCGAATCTTCCACATGATAGGCACTTATTAATTTGCGGATTAGGCTTTCGAAAGAGTTGATTAGGCTTAGGGGGAATTTGTTTAGGTGTTTTTTGGTTTTCGAAGTAGGACAGTTGTAATTCACGCCTAATTCGTACGTGGGCTTCTAACAGGTCTTTCGGGTTTCCGGCGCGGATGATTTGCCCTAAACGCGGTTCTAAACCGGTCAGAAGAGTGTTCAGCGCCATAGTGTCTATTAGACTCGTTTGGGCTGTCTTCTGATCTGCATTCAAATTCGAGGTTTTCTGAATATTGGCATACATTTTTGCAGTAAGTACTTGCAATCTGTTATAAAATGTGAGAGGCGATTCGTTGGGAAGTTGTCTTAGACGTTGTAAATCTTGTATGAGAGATGTCAAATCTCTAGAATCACCGAAATGAGAGTTTAAAAGTTGTTTAAGTTCCAAATAGGACGCGGGGTTGCGTGAATTAATTAATTGGGCCGCTCTGCCTTTCAGCTTATTTTTAATGTGTATAAGTAAAAGATAGCGTTGGTCGCCCGTTGACATATTATACGCGCAGTCGCACGCATCAGTGAATGTCCCTAGCGAGATTTGATCGCCCTCAAACTCAGGGACAATGGAAAAGATTTCTGAAAGCCGGTAGGGTTCAGTCTCCGGATCTGCTGAAGTTTGGGGAGATGCCATTATTTCGGTTGATTAAAAATATACGGTAATAAAAATGTTCAAAATTAAATAAAATATCTAGAATTATCAAAACGTTTACCACGTTTTTGTTTTAAGAATGTAGAAGATTACAAAATTGTGCACAAAGTAAAATAAACCCAAATGGAAAATAGTACAATTCGGTTTAAAATGTTCCGGGATATTGAACGTCCGAACAGTAAAAATAAAATAAAATCAAAATTATATATCGATAAAATAAATTCAAATTGGTAAAACAAATATTTGCGAGATGATTACTTAATTGTTTGTACTTACATAATCGAAACATCGAAGTTGCCGTGTTCTACGTGTTGTAGTTGGGACGTCTCGAGGTTCTTTTCTTCCTTCAAAGGATTGGAATCCACCGCTACCAGTTAAGCTTTTCTTCTAACGCCGGTTCTAGCAGCGTAATGGAATCCTACTGACTGCGCCACTTTTTATATTACGATTTTCCAAATTTACTTTTTAAAAACAATTTATTTAATTAAATACAAAAATAATAATAACAACTTTCAACTGTAAGAGTATAAGTCAACTAATCATCTAACGACTGAAGGTCCTACACTAGTATTTATAACATTACAAAATGATGAGTCGACACGCATCTTAAACAAAGACAATTTAAGCGTGTCGTCTCAAAATGGATGGTCATCAGTTTTTATGTGAACTGAAAAATAAGACGTGTACAGATTTGGTTACTAAGTATAAATGTAAAAAGTCGAACGTGATAAAAATGACTAACAAGTATCATATTACAATGTGGGAATAATGACAGTATTTGACCTTACAATTAGAAGTAAATTTAATATAAAGTCTGTTTAAATACTTATATAACATATATATATATATATATATATATATATATATAAATATTGATCGTACTGTTCATTTCAATCCAAATGTAATAGAAGAAAACAAATTTGTAATGTATGTAGATATGAAAAAAAATACCTTACGATTATGTCCTTTAACACAATATTTTTGTACTACACAGAAATAACAAATAACCTAACTCACTAACTCCCTTCTTCGAAACTGATTAAATAAGTGCAAGAATTTCATTTACCATACTGCACCATTAAGCTTAGATATAAATATTTGAAATACCTGCCTCATCAAGAAAATTACTAACGCATTAAAACTCACAAAATGCAACGTCTAAACAAAAATAAATAAATAAATAAGTTTTTGATTAAAAACTGATTCAAAGGAATCGTGACTTAAAATCAAATAAACAAATGAAAGGTTAACTATTGTGAGAATTTACACCCAGCTCGATTATAGTAAATGCGGGTCTCTGTATTAAGAAAATATAGAATTGCAATATACTACTGAGTATTTCTTCGAATTAATATTTTTTTCTATCAAAACTAGAAACACTTGTACTGGTCTGCACATACTAACTGTTTTAATATCTAATAGTATTTAAAAATCTTTTACTGAACAGTTAATCTATATATATATATATATATATATATATATATATAAATATTGATCGTACTGTTCATTTCAATCCAAATGTAATAGAAGAAAACAAATTTGTAATGTATGTAGATATGAAAAAAAATTACCTTACGATTATGTCCTTTAACACAATATTTTTGTACTACACAGAAATAACAAATAACCTAACTCACTAACTCACTTCTTCGAAACTGATTAAATAAGTGCAAGAATTTCATTTAAGAGATCTGTTTACATTTGCGTTTCCCATACCATACTGCACCATTAAGCTTAGATATAAATATTTGAAATACCTGCCTCATCAAGAAAATTACTAACGCATTAAAACTCACAAAATGCAACGTCTAAACAAAAATAAATAAATAAATAAGTTTTTGATTAAAAACTGATTCAAAGGAATCGTGACTTAAAATCAAATAAACAAATGAAAGGTTAACTATTGTGAGAATTTACACCCAGCTTGATTATAGTAAATGCGGGTCTCTGTATTAAGAAAATATAGAATTGCAATATACTACTGAGTATTTCTTCGAATTAATATTTTTTTCTATCAAAACTAGAAACACTTGTACTGGTCTGCACATACTAACTGTTTTAATATCTAATAGTATTTAAAAATCTTTTACTGAACAGTTAATCTATATATATATATATATATATATATATATATATATATATAAATATTGATCGTACTGTTCATTTCATTCCAAATGTAATAGAAGAAAACAAATTTGTAATGTATGTAGATATGAAAAAAAATTACCTTACGATTATGTCCTTTAACACAATATTTTTGTACTACACAGAAATAACAAATAACCTAACTCACTAACTCACTTCTTCGAAACTGATTAAATAAGTGCAAGAATTTCATTTAAGAGATCTGTTTACATTTGCGTTTCCCATACCATACTGCACCATTAAGCTTAGATATAAATATTTGAAATACCTGCCTCATCAAGAAAATTACTAACGCATTAAAACTCACAAAATGCAACGTCTAAACAAAAATAAATAAATAAATAAGTTTTTGATTAAAAACTGATTCAAAGGAATCGTGACTTAAAATCAAATAAACAAATGAAAGGTTAACTATTGTGAGAATTTACACCCAGCTCGATTATAGTAAATGCGGGTCTCTGTATTAAGAAAATATAGAATTGCAATATACTACTGAGTATTTCTTCGAATTAATATTTTTTTCTATCAAAACTAGAAACACTTGTACTGGTCTGCACATACTAACTGTTTTAATATCTAATAGTATTTAAAAATCTTTTACTGAACAGTTAATCTATATATATATTATATATATATATATATATAAATATTGATCGTACTGTTCATTTCATTCCAAATGTAATAGAAGAAAACAAATTTGTAATGTATGTAGATATGAAAAAAAATTACCTTACGATTATGTCCTTTAACACAATATTTTTGTACTACACAGAAATAACAAATAACCTAACTCACTTCTTCGAAACTGATTAAATAAGTGCAAGAATTTCATTTAAGAGATCTGTTTACATTTGCGTTTCCCATACCATACTGCACCATTAAGCTTAGATATAAATATTTGAAATACCTGCCTCATCAAGAAAATTACTAACGCATTAAAACTCACAAAATGCAACGTCTAAACAAAAATAAATAAATAAATAAGTTTTTGATTAAAAACTGATTCAAAGGAATCGTGACTTAAAATCAAATAAACAAATGAAAGGTTAACTATTGTGAGAATTTACACCCAGCTCGATTATAGTAAATGCGGGTCTCTGTATTAAGAAAATATAGAATTGCAATATACTACTGAGTATTTCTTCGAATTAATATTTTTTTCTATCAAAACTAGAAACACTAGTACTGGTCTGCACATACTAACTGTTTTAATATCTAATAGTATTTAAAAATCTTTTACTGAACAGTTAATCTATATACATATATATATATATATATATATATATATATATATATAAATATTGATCGTACTGTTCATTTCATTCCAAATGTAATAGAAGAAAACAAATTTGTAATGTATGTAGATATGAAAAAAAATTACCTTACGATTATGTCCTTTAACACAATATTTTTGTACTACACAGAAATAACAAATAACCTAACTCACTAACTCACTTCTTCGAAACTGATTAAATAAGTGCAAGAATTTCATTTAAGAGATCTGTTTACATTTGCGTTTCCCATACCATACTGCACCATTAAGCTTAGATATAAATATTTGAAATACCTGCCTCATCAAGAAAATTACTAACGCATTAAAACTCACAAAATGCAACGTCTAAACAAAAATAAATAAATAAATAAGTTTTTGATTAAAAACTGATTCAAAGGAATCGTGACTTAAAATCAAATAAACAAATGAAAGGTTAACTATTGTGAGAATTTACACCCAGCTCGATTATAGTAAATGCGGGTCTCTGTATTAAGAAAATATAGAATTGCAATATACTACTGAGTATTTCTTCGAATTAATATTTTTTTCTATCAAAACTAGAAACACTTGTACTGGTCTGCACATACTAACTGTTTTAATATCTAATAGTATTTAAAAATCTTTTACTGAACAGTTAATCTATATATATAGATATATATATATATATTATATATATATATATATATATATATATATATATAAATATTGATCGTACTGTTCATTTCATTCCAAATGTAATAGAAGAAAACAAATTTGTAATGTATGTAGATATGAAAAAAAATTACCTTACGATTATGTCCTTTAACACAGTATTTTTGTACTACACAAATATAACACAGAAATAACAAATAACCTAACTCACTAACTCACTTCTTCGAAACTGATTAAATAAGTGCAAGAATTCCATTTAAGAGATCTGTTTACATTTGCGTTTCCCATACCATACTGCACCATTAAGCTTAGATATAAATATTTGAAATACCTGCCTCATCAAGAAAATTACTAACGCATTAAAACTCACAAAATGCAACGTCTAAACAAAAATAAATAAATAAATAAGTTTTTGATTAAAAACTGATTCAAAGGAATCGTGACTTAAAATCAAATAAACAAATGAAAGGTTAACTATTGTGAGAATTTACACCCAGCTCGATTATAGTAAATGCGGGTCTCTGTATTAAGAAAATATAGAATTGCAATATACTACTGAGTATTTCTTCGAATTAATATTTTTTTCTATCAAAACTAGAAACACATGTACTGGTCTGCACATACTAACTGTTTTAATATCTAATAGTATTTAAAAATCTTTTACTGAACAGTTAATCTATATATATATATATATATATATATATATATATATATATATATAAATATTGATCGTACTGTTCATTTCATTCCAAATGTAATAGAAGAAAACAAATTTGTAATGTATGTAGATATGAAAAAAAATTACCTTACGATTATGTCCTTTAACACAGTATTTTTGTACTACACAAATATAACACAGAAATAACAAATAACCTAACTCACTTCTTCGAAACTGATTAAATAAGTGCAAGAATTCCATTTAAGAGATCTGTTTACATTTGCGTTTCCCATACCATACTGCACCATTAAGTTTTAGGTTATACCGGTTATGGCGGTATAACCTAAATTTTTGTCTTAATCGCTCACCATAGTTTGTAGACTGATAGGATACATTTCCTTTCTATTAATTTTTATAAAAAGTTTTGAACAATAGCGTAATGTTGTACTAGTTTTTAATAAGTTGATGATAATATTGAATGTGTTTCTGTTTTACAATTCTTAACATCTCCCCGGGATTTCGCCATTATACAATTATTAGTCACCATGCACCATATTAGAACATCTGACATGAATATCTCACATCTTTGTAAGTAGTGTACTTTTCTGTCGGATATTAATGTATAACAGGCCATATTTTGTAGTGCTCCCGATGAAGATATAAATTATTATCGAAAGCTCGAGTAAATAAAGATAAAGAGGAATACGTTTTTCATTGCTGCTTTCCCAAAATAAAACTTACAAGTTTGGTCTATATTAGTCAGCAAGGACAAGCCAGTTGGTTTATTAATGTACATAATGGGTTTCTACCAGGATATGGCCACACAATTTGGTTCTGAAGTTAAGAAAAATCTAAAAGAATATAGTAACAACTCATCCAAATTAGCCCGGTTAAAAAACAGACACATATTTCTCACCAGATGCAAAAAAATGAATATCAAAACCAATAGTTTACATACCTGCATCAGCAGGATCGAAGAAATGATACAATACAAAGATCCAAAGACTGCACAAAGTGTTAATTTGTTTAGCAACAGGTTAGGCCTAAAGATTTTAAATTTACAACTAAACACCACCATCAAGAATTTAAAATACTTGGATAGTAGACAAATTTCATTACAAACGGGTATAACCAAAGTTGTACCACTGCATATTTGGCATGAATTCAAAGACCGGATTTCTGCTACTTTTAAGAACATTTTCCATAAAATTAAACAGAAAAATATTAGCAAATTCAGACAATTAGAATTAAGTCAAAAACAAGACTATATTACTCAAGACAAGTGGTTTAAGAACATATCGACAAAATCAGTACCTGAGGTAATAAAAAAGTACATGTCTTTGGGCCCAAAATTCAGCCTACAACCTACAACAAAAGAGTTGTCAATACCAAGGCTTATTGCAGAAATGGAGTCGATTAACAGCAACATGGATGAAAACCCAAAGAACATTCACAGAGCCAAGGCCACAAACATTATTACCAATTTCACACAAGACTCCAAACATAATAACAATAACATTTTCAGAAAACATCATAATTTAACAAAAAGGTACATGAAAGACAATCCAGATCTAATTCTCACTATGGCTGACAAAGGTGGAACATCAGTGTTGATGGAAAAACAGGATTATAATAGGTTAACTAACCAATTGTTACAAGATGATGAAGTCTATAAAATCATCCCAAGAGACCCCACCAGTACAATAGAACAAAAAGTGAACAAAACAATCAGTGAAATGGGAAAAAAAGGTTACCTCACATCAACTACAACCAAATCCCTGATGACTTATGATAGTGTGTGCCCTAAATACTATGGGTTACCAAAAGTCCACAAACCAAACTTGGCCTTACGCCCAATAGTTGCTTCCACCAGTAGTCCCACTACACGATTGTGCAAACATCTAGATGGAATATTGAAACAAGCATACAATTCTAACAACGAGTTTTACATCAGAGATTCCTTTGAGTTTGCGCAATTCATACAGGACCTCCAACTGCCATCTAACTTTAAATTAATCAGCCTGGATGTTGTGTCTTTGTTCACCAATATAGAGGTAGAGATGGTGCTGGATGTGATAGATGACCAATGGACAAGAATCCAAGAACATTGTACAATGCCTAAAAGTGAAATGAAGAAACTGATTGAGTTAACATTTTCATCCACTTATTTCAGTGCCAATGGAGTTTTCTACAAACAACTCAGAGGTACCCCAATGGGTTCAATTTTATCTCCCATATTAGCTCAGTTGGTGATGGATAAGCTATTACATATTAGCATCCCAAAGCTACCCTTTCCAGTTCCACTCTGCAAAAAATATGTAGATGACCTCATCCTTGCAATACCAATAGGCTCCAGTAATATTGTATTGGATATTTTTAATAGCTTTCATCCACGGCTACAATTTACAGTGGAGGAAGAAACAGACAGTGCTGTCCCCTTTTGGACATGAAAGTCATAAGAGAAGATAACTCTATCAAAACAGAATGGTATAGAAAACCAAAATGTGCAGGTAGATACATTAACTTCAAATCGTACCACCCATTGAAAATGAAGTTGAATGTTGTCATAAACATGAAAACGAGAATCACAAGAGTTACACATCACACGCTCATACATAAGAACCTACAAATTTTGTTTGAACTGATGATGGAGAATGGTTACCCGAGGAGGTTACTCAAGAAACTTATCTTCAACACACCCATAAGGAGAGATTCACAAGAGGAAAACCCTACCAGGCAGATTAATGATCCAGACATACAACAGGACAATATCAACCCCAAAAAGACGATAGTGCTACCTTATCAAGAAACCCTCACTAACAGACTTAAGTCACTGATTGATCCAACTGAATTCAGAGTTGCCACCAAAAACATAAAAGTGGCCAGGGAAGTTTACACAAAGACCAAAGACAAGACACCCAAACTCAAACTTAGCAATGTGGTGTACAGTATCCCATGCACAAACTGCCAATCAGTATACATCGGGGAGACCAGCCGTACCCTCAGCAAGAGATTAACCTCACACAAAAGTGATTCAAGACGGAACATCCAATCTTGTGCTTTGGCAACACATGAAAATAATACAGGACACCAGATGGATTATGAACGAGTGGAGGTTCTGGAAGTGGAGAATTCAAATAGGAAAAGGAAGTTTTTGGAAATGGTTCACATTTTTCAAGAGGGTAGCACATTGAACTCCAAAAAAGACATTGACAAGCTCAGTGCCATTTATGCCTACCTATTAGAAAAAGGTAAAAAATAATAAATAACAAAAAAGACCCAAAAATGAGTTTACAGAACAGTAGAAGTGAAAATGTCTAATGGTGGTTTAAATTCATTTTAATTTCCACACAACAGTTAAAGGGTTGTGGTTTTTAAATTTGTTGCAGTTTTGTAATTTATGTGTACCGTGATACCTGTCACTCGAGACACTGACGTGTTTCATAGAACTTGACATTGTCAAGCTGATTGACAGTGACGTTTTTCTGTTGGCGGTATAACCTAAATTTTTGTCTTAATCGCTCACCATAGTTTGTAGACTGATAGGATACATTTCCTTTCTATTAATTTTTATAAAAAGTTTTGAACAATAGCGTAATGTTGTACTAGTTTTTAATAAGTTGATGATAATATTGAATGTGTTTCTGTTTTACAATTCTTAACATCTCCCCGGGATTTCGCCATTATACAATTATTAGTCACCATGCACCATATTAGAACATCTGACATGAATATCTCACATCTTTGTAAGTAGTGTACTTTTCTGTCGGATATTAATGTATAACAGGCCATATTTTGTAGTGCTCCCGATGAAGATATAAATTATTATCGAAAGCTCGAGTAAATAAAGATAAAGAGGAATACGTTTTTCATTGCTGCTTTCCCAAATAAAACTTACAAGTTTGGTCTATATATATATATTATATATAATATATATATATATATCGATATGTGTTAAGTTGTCACCTCAGTACAGTTGATAGGGCGACCTCGCCTCACTCATTCATGATTGTTTTTCTTCAGATATTTTTACATATATGTGTTAAGGGGAGGACTCTCAGTAGGAATTTAAAAAGAGGGGAAACGATTTCTTTTGTTTAAATTTTATATAATTCATAGGTAAATTAAATCCGTTGTCACCTCAAATATATATGAGGTGACATCGGCAACAAAATATATATGAAGTACTCTCTCACCTCAGTCAGCGTTGCCACATCTTTGAGAGAAATAAGTTATTGCAACATGTAGGTAGCATAAAAGTTAGAGAAATAAATAATAGTCGTATAAATCAGAAATTCATTTCATGTACAAAAATAAAATTAGGTAGTTGTTCATTGAACTATTTTGTACATAAACTCTGGGAACATAATAAATGATAAGGGAATTAAACACATCGTCTATTTCAATATCCACTTTAATGAAAACAAAAAAAAAATTTCATATAGAAAACAACAAATACAATATGGTTCCTGTATAGAACGGTAAAGATTATAACTGAACCTGCATCCTCATGGATTTAATATAAAAATATGGTTTCTATATAGAAGAGTAGAAAACATAACTGAAACTGCAATCCCATAGTTATAATATATAATGATTATATAATATCCCTAAACTTACCCAAAAACATGGTAATATTAAAAATATATTGTTACTCTAAAAACTAGATTTAACTTGAGAAATGTTCTTTGAGAATTAAGATTTCCCCTTCAGTCCAACCTGTAAAGAATATATGTACTATCGAAAATATAAAAAAAATATATCGGCTATTTACTTCTTTTTTTTTTATTTTTGGTTTTTGTCTTTGAGGGGCTTGGTCTTCATCTTCATCGATATTTAAATCTGAAACAGAATAGCATTATTTTATTTCCCTTTAATATCATTCATATATAAACAATTAAAGCATTTCACAATTTATTTTACTTCAACTATTTTTTTATGTATTACAATTTTTATTTATATTGATTACCAAGTATCTCACAAAAATTTTACTTTTTGTCATCAGTCGTAAAAAAGATAAGGGTCCTATTCCATACAGTTCATTGTATAGATTACTTATTATATAAATGTCTGAGCTGTGTGTTTTCTCAGTTCTAAGATACAATCTTTAATCTTAGCTTGTGTACATGTTCTGTAATTATTCAATATCCTTGATATTTGTTGTAAACTTAGGTTAAAACTGTTATTGTTAATTTACTTATTGTTACTCTGAATCTTTTTTTTTTCTGTTCTGTAGTTGGGTAACCTAACCTAACCTGTTTGAGCAGTGAATAAATAAATAAATAAATAATTCTTAGATTCGCGTATCCAAATTTATATATTCATATATATGTATTCATTGCGGGATCAAACCTCTCACCCAAAAATTTTGGAATTTTTGGTTTCAAGTTTCAATTTTAACGAATTAATCATGTGTTTCATAAGAATAAATTTTATATTTATACAATTTTATATATCCTGGAAATGCATTAACAAAAATATACATTTGCAGTCCTAATCAGCCCATCACCAATCAAAAAATTACCTTTCAAAGAAACAAGTATTACAAACGAGTCTTATTTTTGCTTGATAGAAAGTTCTTTGACAAAACTCGCCGCCGATGTACTTACGCGCTGCCTGCTTAAGTTCCAGTGTAAATATTACACATGTCACTATGACTTCTGATAAATGCCGCAGTTCCATAATTAGTGTTTTATTGCTGTCTGTTATTCGTCTTGATAGTTTGGAGGGGTCTCTACTGCTTTGTTAGCGATTTAGAATTGTGTTAGTTAGTTTATATTTTTTCACATTATTTATGATCTCTTTATTTATTTCTTCGTATTTTCTTTTTATATGAAATTTTATAGTTCGTAGAAGAACAATTCTCATCGTCTTCATATATTTAATATTTCTTAATTTACTTATTTTACATTTACCTAGTTGAAAACCCCCGAGGAATGGTGGTCATTTTATTGTAATGAAATTTACTCAACCTTATAGTTGAAATGAAAATGTCTTCAAATGGTAGTAATTTTATTTTCTATTGCAATAATACTCCTCAATATCATTTCTATTCAAGAATTTACAAATAAGTCAATACTATACCTTAACGGTTCGGGTATTACGATCCTTTAATAAAATGGATTAGTTTAACCATGAATTCTAGAATCATATTTTAAATGGTAAAGTAACTTTCATTACAATTAAAAGAAATATAATCACAATTCGTCCAGGTTTTACAAGTAAATATAAAATAAATAAATTAAGAGATGTAAAATATCTGAAAATAATGAGAATAATTATTCTACGAACTACAAAATTTCATATAAAAAGGAAATAAAAATAAATGAATAAACAAATTATAAAAACGTGAAAAAATATACAATAAATCTCCGACAATAATGTTTAATAAAAGCAAAGGAAAATTAGTTCCTACATATAAAAAAGTCGTGTTGCTGTTTGATTCAAAAATTTTATTTTGTGACTTTATAACATATCCCCTATGATCACGGGCAAAATACCATTCCGTATTCGCGGCATATTCACGGAGCGTATTCCCTGCTAATAAGTCGCGTTGACTCTATGGCACGAAGTGATTTTTATACAATTTATAAAATAACATTTTATAGCTTTAAATTTGTGAATATTTATATAGTGAATTAATAACTTTAATAATTAAGAACGTATCATAATTTTTTATAAAATTGTCAATAGAAAATTGTTTCAATGCATCAAAAATATATTAATAATTAAATTATTAATGTACAAGAATAAATGTGTTTTTCTAAAAAGCAGTTTAGAGTTGTCTTTCTATGTGCGTTACTTATACATATAATTGAAAAATTTTTACCTATATTTTCTTCTGGATATTCAGTGGATTCATCGAATTTTATATCTTCTAATGTCTTTCCTTTATATTCTACCGGTAAAAACCCGTTTTCCATCATAAGTAATAATTTGGATACTTTCGCCGTTTGATATATATCAATGGGTAACCTTTAATGAATAAATTGAATAAATAAATAAATAAATAGCAAAATGTTATTTTACAATAGCACCTGAAAACTTACTCATAAAAATCGTTGTCAGTTTTAACTGTGTGCTCCATAAATTTCGAAAATTGATTAATTTCTTCTCTGGATAAGTTGAGAATTTGGCTTACAGTCGCTATGTGTTTTCGTAATTTATTGCTGGAAATTGCTTCAGGATGTTTTAAGTTCATTTTTTTGGTCAAATTTCTTATTGCTACGTCTCCTTGTACATATTTTAGTTTACTTCTAGGATTAGAGAAAACATATTCATTCTCTTCAGAAACGTATTTCCCCCTATATTTCAAAATAGTAACAATAAATTGCTGTAAAATAAGGTACTAATATGACTACTTGTCTGGACCCTTTGCCACTGTTTAAAACTCTCTTATATTTTGTGGCGAGTACCTTTTCCGTCTTAGTTAACGCATTTTCAAAATCGATAAAATGAGATTCTCGTTCGGCCTCATAGCATGATATCTTTAAATATTGCACATCCCCAATCCGCCTCCTATTAAACAAAATTAGTAGTGCTAGGGTACATTCAACTAAGGATTTGAAAGTCTCAACAGAATCTGTATTGTCTAGGAATATTTGTTGGCAAACTTTTGCCATTTTTAAAGTTTATTCCCTAAATATTTTTACAACTTTCACTAGTGGAATAAGCAGTGGTTTATTCCATCTTTTTTTCTGTAAATCTTTGTTAGCAATCGAAGATATTTCTATATTCCAATGTGACTCTACTAATTTTTGAAAATTGTTAATATCGGTCTGCCAATTTCGCGATTCCTCTTTAGAATGGCATGTAAACCCAGGGCTTTGTTTAAGTATTAAATGTAATAATTCTTCGCATGCTAATTTTAAATACGTGCCTAGATGCATCGCTAGGCTTGGTGCCACAAATATTTTCTTTTGTGGATCGTATCCACTAATCAGTTTAGTAGCAGCTAGTATGTTGTCGAAATTTTAATTTTCCGGTTTTAGAATATCTTTAAGTTGTACTGTCTTATCGTCAATATTTTTTCTATAAGCTATTAACAGACGAGAAAGTTGTCTCATTCTGCTGCTGCACGCATATTCATTTCTTTCTCTTTTATGTTTTTTGAGATATGATTCTTCGAATTGGGTGATAAGTAAGTCTTTTTTTGCTTCAAACGATATTTCATCACCTCCCATGATATCAAATACCTAAAATTGGGGAAAATAAGTTTTTTAGTTATTTTTCATATATATATAAATATTTTAAAATTTAAATATTATTTTTAGCATTTTTAGTAAATTTCTTTATTGGTCTTGTTTTTTTTTAAATGAAAGTGTTAATTTATTATAATAATAATAATAATATGAGGCGACTAAAGGGGTAGCTGTCCGCTGACCTAATACCTAGCTTTCCTTCCTTCCCCACAACTTGCACGAGATGTTCTGGTTTAAATCATTTCATCTGGGAAGTGAAAACCCCACCGGTCCGAGTTACCTGGGTCACCAGGGTCAATTGGTGACACCCCCATGAAAATGGAGCTACTTAGTGGATGGCTCGGAAAAGAGCCGCTGCCTGGGGATCCCCAGGGCATATCTGGAGCTGGCGCTAGACCTGACAGCATGCGGTGGCAGGGTGCTGAGGAGGCGGGCCCCTGCCGTCCAAAGAGCTACAGCCCAAAACCAGAAGAATCACAACAACAACGTGACCATCACCAAACGGAGTCAAACGAGAACTCCACCCGCAGAAAGTGGGATCAACAGACAGCGCTCACTCAAGCGGGACTGATAAGACATCGCATGAAATGGACTAGCGCCATGAATAAATTTATAATGCGCACGTTTTACAGAGTGACTGAGCTTGGACAGGATATCGCCAAATACTGCATCAAGAGTTTTGTTGTGAGTACCCAGAGCTTCAAGTTACCGAACAGAGAGTCGCAGATCAATACCGTGTCATCTTGAGAAATGCCCTTATTTCGGCTAATCAACTTAACGAAATAAAGAGCAAAGTTGAGCGCGATTTATTTGGTCGAAATACAACTGATCCAGAGCCTGAAACACCTTTGGCACAAAGAGCGGATGAGACTCAAGAAATTTAAGAAAAACAGCCAACCAACGCTGACCTGCTTGAGAAGATCCAAGCAGAAATGGAAGGAGCTCTTAGAGAGTATAGTGGAACAAATCCACTGACTAGGCCAAATCTTCCCAAACTAAGATCTTCTAAGAAACTGGGTATCGTCTTGCAGGCTATGAACAAATTTAACTTGCCAAACTATGTTTTAGGTGATAATACGTTAGAGTCGCTACATACAATCATCTACTGTGCTGCAATTTCCATCTGCAGAACACTTGGGGTCGCAATAAGACCAAAGCAAGACCCTCCCCAATTTAGACTAACACCCCGAATACCACCTTGGCAAAAAAGACTTGAAGGAAAAATTAATTCTCTTCGGAAAGATATTGGAAGACTGACCGAGTACCAACGAGGGGTCAGGAACAACAGAATAGAAAGACTTGTCAAGACTACCATGGACAATAACCGAATACACTCTCAGTGGGATGGAGAAAACAGCACATCTCAGCAGTGTCTGGACAATCTACGACAAAAGTTCTCCGTCTACATAAGTCGATTGAGAAGGTACAAAACCAGTAACCAACGGAAACTAGACAACGCATTATTCCGAAAATCATAAAAAGGGTTTTATAGAAAACTCAATAACATCATTAATAATGAAACCCCTAGCTATCCCAGTAAAACGACCATCAAGCAGTTCTGGAAAACACAACTTTCCACAACAGTTTTTCATATCTCCAGAGCGAACTGGATTAATGAGGAGGAGGCTGCATTTCAGAATTGTGATAAGATGCAACATCAACCATTTACAACGGAAGACACGTCCAACATAATGAAACATCTCCATAACTGGAAAGCACCAGGACCAGATGGTGTGCAGAATTACTGGATAAAAAAACTTTACGCCATCCACGATAAATTAACAGTCCTTATTAATGATGTAATTATCCATCCACACAAGATGCCAAGTTTCCTTACGCATGGTGCTATATACCTCTTACCAAAGGATAACCTATGTACACAGGACCCAGCAAAGTACCGACAAATCACTTGCATCCCAACCTAATACAAACTTATAACATCGTGCATTAATTATCATAATTACCGAACAACAAAAGGGATGCGCGAAAAACTCGATGGGATTCAAAGAACAACTAATTATTGATGCCGTTGTCTGCAATCAAGCCCACGCCAAACGACGAAATCTCTACATGGCATATGTGGACTATAAAAAGGCCGTTGATTCAGTTCTACATGATTGGCTCATTCATGTGCTGAAACTCTATAAAGTAAATAATCGTATTGTTAACTTTTTAGATATTCTAAAAAGTCATGACTACCTGGCAAACCAAAATCTTTCTGAATGAAGCCGACTGTTCGATACAAACCGACTCTATCCCAATCAGAAGGGGTATATTCCAAGGAGACTCTCTTGCCCGCTGTGGTTCTGCCTTGCCATAAACCCACTCTCACACAAACTGAACGCGACTAACTTTGGGTTCAGTCTCAAACACAACAACGTACAAGCCCTAAAGATAAACCATTTGTTATACATGGACGACTTAAAGTTGATGGCAGCTACGAAACAACAAGCTGCATGATATGCTTAAAATAGTAGAAGGGTTCTCTAGTGACATCCATATGCAATTTGGCCTAGACAAATGCCGAATTATCAATATAGTAAAAGGCAAAATACAGCAGGGGTCTTACGATATGAGAGATGGCACCTCAATTGAATCCATGGTGCAACGCCATACTTACAAATACCTTGGAATAAAGCAGGCTCAACGAATTGATCACTCCACCATGAAAAAGGGCCTAATTAACAGAGTTCTATAGAAGGGTAAGACGACTGTTGAAAACTAAGCTTAACAGTAAAAATCTGTTTCAGGCTATTAACACCTACGCGTGCTCAGTACTCAGTTACGTTGCCACGGTATGAAGGAGGAAGAGGATTGGCAGATATAGGCAAGTTACGTGATCAACAAATTTCTAATTTGCGCAATCATTTCCAGAAACTCGCAGAATTTTCTGATCTACACAGAGTCATATGTGAGGTTGATGACTCAACACCTCTGCGACTGACAGAACAACAAGTTCAAATATACCACCAGATAACTGATCAGAAACTGCTCAAATGGAAAGAGAAACCGCGTCATGGAAGACATATAAATGACATCAAGATTTTGTCGACAGTTCAAACAAAGAACGACATGTTGCTGTGGCAAAAATACTGCACCAGGAACTAGCGCTTAAACTTGAGCTATTAGAGTCGGTAAGAACACCCTACTATATATACAAACCAGAATCTATTTCAGAAAATAACAACTACCAACTATACTGGGACCGGACTATATTGACCGATCGGTCTGTTGCTCATAATAGACCAGATATAGTTTTGGTAGATAAAGTCTCTAGAAAAACAACCTTAATTGACATAGCAATCTCTAATAACAATAATATAAATATCAAGCAGGTTGGAAAAATGGCCAAATATAGGGATTTAGAATTTAAAATACAGAGACAATGGGACATGAACACCACTCGAACGGTATGTCAACAACAGGAGTTGTCCCAAAACATCTATTAAACAATTTGAAATACCTTGGTCTGGACGAACATCTTTAACAAATGATGCAAAAAGCCGTCCTGTTAGGAACAGCCCGGACGGTCAGAAAATTCATGGGGAACTGCAGCCACGACGCCAACCACGGGCCTGATAACCTGGCAAAGGCTCCCACAGAGCTAAACCCTTCTGATATGTAGTATATCTGGGGTTTAATGAATTTTCCACATAGTGTGCCTTAGAGGGAGTGTGATGCCATACATTGTATGGTCAAGTCGATAGTAATTTTATAATACAAGTGTTAATATAATAGTTTCTGAACAAATATCGGAATTTCTCAACAAACAAAATACGTTTGCTTCCGTTATCCACAACCCAATTAATCATATTTTTAGTGCACTGAGTATTTTATACTTTACATAAGGCGAAATATATATTTTTTTAATATTTAAGAAAATACCTGTTCTTTAACATTAAGTCGAGATATTGTATTTGTGGGATCCATTGAACAAGCAGCTAATGTGTGCGAATCTGTTAAATAATTTTGTCGCAAATTTGAATCAATATTACATGGATGTTTAACAGTACATAGTTTCGTATGTCGTTTTAGGTAATCCTTTTTAAATAAACCCCTGCAATAGATACATGGAAAAAATGTAGATTTATATTCCTCACTTCTTCGGTATAGACGAGAAACTCCATGTATGTATAAATCAAAATTAGTATTCCTTCGTAGTAGACTGAAAGCTTGCCTTCTGGCCTTGCTACCTTTTGGATTTTTTAAGATGTCTTGGATTTCATTTTCTTCCTTATGAAAAGTTGCCATATGTCTCGCAAAGTTTTTTGACATAATATCTTTATTACAAAATTAACATCTGGTCTCTTTCTTTGTACTTTCCCTTTTTGCCTGATGAATTTTTATTATTTCAGTAACTAGGTATAATAAAATACTAATTATATTTTAACTTACCTTGCTTATTTCTGATATCGATTTTAGTTCTTTTCTTAATAGTGTATCATGCTGATTTTTCATGGTGATAACAGATGATGTAGGCTGATTTTCAATGATTTCGGTTTCCGAAATTTCAGAATCTGAACTTTCCTCTAAATCGTCCGACATAATGTAATCTTTATCTCTACCTTCATTACATGTATCTTCAGACCTATTAGAACTGGCCCTATATAATTCTACATCTTTACTTGAAATAGTGATAATTTCTTGTCGAGGAATTTCAATAGAAAAGTTAGAAACCTGTCAATGAAATCATTTGTTACAATCTTTCTATTAAACTTTTCACTTTGCAATTAGGAAGACTGAAATTCTATTACTTACATTATCAGTTTCTTGTTCGAACTGATTATTTCTGGGATTGTTAGAACTATTGCACATTGCACTATTGGATTCCGAAAATGCATAAATATCTTCAGATGCATCTTGACTTTTTTCCACAATGGTTTCTAATTCATGAGTACAGAAGCTGACGTTTTTAGAACTGTAAGCCTATTTGAACGATTTTAATTTTACTATAAATTGCTATAATTATTACTAACTTTAATAAAATCAAATATGTATTTCATAATTTCATCTTAATTATTCACTATATTTTCATCACACCTATTGTTTCGTGTTAGGGCTAAAAAAGGGAATAAAAACGTCATAGTGTTAGACTTAAATTTTATCAAAATATTACCGAAAAATTAATATATTTCCTAAACGTTTAAACCGTCTCTGATCTTCTTTTTAGGCAAAATAAGATATATTTCCTATATAAACCCGTGTCCTAACTTACTTGGATTTCGAGATTTTTTTAAGATCTGCATGCAGCAGAAATTAAATTAAATTAGTTTTAGTATAAATTTGAGTTATATTGGCGGGAAATGCAACATGCAATTATCTTTAAAAACAAAGCCACATCAATACTTACCTTCGCTAATTTAACCATTAGTAAGCCTCAAGTTGCACTCATCTTGACTAAATCATCAAAATATTATTTAATTCACTAGGTATAATTAACAAACTACATTTTTTCACTGGGATGCGACGTTGTCGGAAACACGAGGTGTTAACGTCTGGACATAACCTATTTGCACTTTATATAGGGTTGAGGTGACTTCGCGCTGGCTACGGTTATCCTTATACTCCGACGCTAGCCCCAGTTATATACTATAGAACTAAAGAGAAAATTTATTGGTATAAGATGGTCGAAGTCACCTCATGACAAATTTTTGGCAAACGACAGTAGATACCTTATATTAACGATTCCCGCTGAAATTAATAGAAAACGTTGTCACCTCACCATTTTGAGGCGACAACGTCATATATGAGGTGACACCGCCTATATATACTTAAAGAGGGCAGATGTGACTCTGCTGAAACGTCGTCAATTTACCATCGATCCCGGCAGGGATCAGTTGTCAACTACGTGGATGAATTCCCGGAAACCACCTAAAACATATATATATATATATATATATATATATATATATATATATATATACATATATATTACTTACACTTTTCAGCTAACTTTTTAGGAAAATTGCAATTAAATTGTACATTATAGATTATTAGACTTAAACTTAAATAATTGAGATTATACTGTAAATTCGATTTGATATTAGTAATAATATTAGTCTAGGAACATTTTCATGGTAAGAATTAAAAACCAAGTGAATATGTCGACCAAGAAGAATTGTAATGTACTTAGAAAATTTAAGAAAAATAGATATTAATACGGACTCAGTGATGAAATAATAGTGTTATTTATGACAATTGTCTTTCAGGATTATTTTCTTCATGGCAGTAGCTCTTACGTCTGGTGCCATGTTGATGGAAAGAAATGAAGGAATTTTGGAGCGCTCTTTGGTCAACGGTATCAGTGGTACAGAAATCCTCTTCTCTCAAGTTGTAACACAGTTCGTTGTTATGATATTCCAGACTGTTATGGTACTTTTTGTCGGATTTGTAATTTTTCAGCTAACTCAAGAAGGTAATTGGCTAGTTGTCTTTGCACTATCTATATTAGGAGGAGTATGCGGGATGTGTTTTGGTAAGTATTTTATTTTTAGCTTCCCCATACCGAAAACAAAAAATATCCAAACACTCATATGTAAATACATGCCATAATTTCATAATACGGTCCCACATTTTCCTCATGTTCTCCTGTGGTTAATTTTTACGTAGATTATGTTGGCTAATTTCGTATAATCATAATCCCATTTTGTATTTCAATTTAAAATCGATATCTGGATTATAATTACGAATTTGTGATTCATCCTTCAAAGGGATTTAGATATTTGTCCAGGTGGAGGGAGTGCGGCACCAGTGTAGGCACTTGAGATTCATGTGTTTGATCGGCTTTCTACAAATGTGGCCTGATATCTGATCGAATCGGGAGAAAAATGCAGAGCAGGTTTAGCCTGAACAAATGGCTAAGTATTGACAAAAAAATTAAGAATGCTGGAAGTGTTGAATATCCACAAAAGATGGTTGTCATACGTAGAAATCAGAAAATTTATTAATTGTCTAGCTTTTGACTAGGGTCTTTGCGTCGTCCTTAATTTAGTTATCCTAATGAGCTATAACACTTAGAAGAAAATCCACAATGGAGTGATCTATATGGAGCTATTTTAAAAGACCGGGCACCAAATATTAAAATTTGTCTGGAGTGCAAGACAAAATACAAACGTATGTCGGCATAGACAAAACAAGTTTATGAATGTAATACCAAATATTCTGGGATTTTCATAAACAATTCAATGCTAATGTATGCTTAATTGTTTTACCTATCCCAAATCTCCAAGATTTATGTTTGAGGTCGTTCATATAAAAATGAGACTGCGAGACTTCTAGGACAAATTTGAATACATGTGAATAAAAGTTCAGCCCACCATATATGTAATTAATAGACCCTGGACAGAGGTTGGAAACACATATTGCTAGAAAAGTACAAAAGTGGGTCCACTACGATAAAGTGATTACCAACCCAGTCAAATATTTACTAGCAAATATATTTAATGAATAAGAAAAAATGTTCATACCAGTAAAAATTAAATAAATAAAGCACAACTAATATACAGGGTAATTCAAATTCGACCCTCACCATTGGAATCCCAGAATCTACAGGAGATACCAAGAAGTTTAAATAGGTCAAAATTGCGAAATTTAGTGCTTATAGAAATGGCGTTTTTTTTAAGTTAATTTTCCGAATACTTCCGAATATATTGGAAAAATAGGAAAATTGAATATTTGTTTTTTTGTAGCGTTATTTGAGGAAGAAACCACAACCAAAAACACACTTTCATTGCCACTTGTTTCGACTATATGAAGACCTTTTTATATTTGACATCCGACGTTTCGTTTATTGGCTACCCTCATCTTTTTTTTGTGGACACCACATTACATTTTTCCATAGAAAAATAGTACATTTTATTCTGATTTCATTGATGTATAACTCGTTATAATTGGCTTTCTTAAAAACTTAGTTTGCCTTGACTCAGCCGAAGAATTTTCTTTTGTAACCAGGCCAGAACTTGTCAAACAAAATGAGTTTACAAAAC
The DNA here is from genome assembly GCA_034190945.1 of Octodonta nipae. Taxonomy (NCBI): domain Eukaryota; kingdom Metazoa; phylum Arthropoda; class Insecta; order Coleoptera; family Chrysomelidae; genus Octodonta; species Octodonta nipae. The sequence continues at coordinate 97,784,064 of CM067217.1, read as the reverse complement.
AAGAAATATGAGATGTGTTAAGACTTTATTGCAAATTTGATAGAAACAGTACGAAAATAGTTCAAATGTATTTCCATTCTATTTCCAGACTTTATCTTGGGTTTTCGAAAAACACTAAACTCAGCCAGATGTTCATCATAAATTTTAAATAATATTCTCAGTGACTGTAACCTTTCCGGCTATAACTCAAAATATATTTGAGCCGTTTTCTTACTGTTTCTATTGAATTTATAACAAACTCTTAGCATACATTGTGTTTGAAATTATGTGACAAATTGACAAGTACATCGGTGGTGTCAAAGTCAGCTAAGGTGATATTTCTCTTTAATTAAATATTTATGTTTTAAGAAAGCAAATTATAACACGTTTCTGGTATGGTTTCCTCGTCAAACAACGAAATCTCCAATTTTTTTATATATATCTTCGGAAGTATTGAGGCACTAAATTAAGCAATTTTGAACCAATTTAAGTTCGAGTATAATTCTATTCAGAGATAATAATTATACCCAATGTGAAGTACACTCATTAACATGCAGAAAGACTGATTGATCATACTGTAGATATCTCTATCAACATCCGTGACGAAGATTTTGAGTAAGGGACAACCAGTAATGTGGACAAATAAAAAATACCTTAGAGCACGTTATTTCTATTACAGATATTACAAATAAAGAAAATGAAACCACCTGAACAATCATTTTCGAAATTAATTAAAGAAAAAAGTTAATTTAGTATAATGAAGTTACCTGCAGCATGAGAAACCCCTTTAATATGTTTGTATATACTGGATATACTACGAGGAAGTTAGTATATTCATTGCAAAAAAATCGACAGGTGTTTAATTATTTTTTCTGTAAGAAGGTATATAGCATCACACACAGAAACTGTTGTTAACAATTTTTTTTTAGTTTATACGTTTTACGGGGTGCTTAAAAATTGCAGTTTGGCAGTTTTTATAACTTTTCAGGAAAAAGTTTTATTGTCAAAAGTAAATTTATTTTAGATTTTCTTGGGAATAATACCACATCAGAGTTCAAACTTGTGTATATTTAAAAAACCAAACGTTTCAAAATCCTGTCGGATTTCGTTTTCAATGGATATAAATTTATAAAGTAAAATTGAAATATATGACAATTATTTTGACAAATATGTTTACGTTACTATGGATTTTGAAACGTTTGGTTTTTAAAATATACACAAGTTTGAACTCTGATGTGGTATTATTCCCAAGAAAATCTAAAATACAGGATTTTGAAACGTTTGGTTTTTAAAATATACACAAGTTTGAACTCTGATGTGGTATTATTCCCAAGAAAATCTAAAATAAATTTATCCATAGTAACGTAAACATATTTGTCAAAATAATTGTCATATATTTCAATTTTACTTTATAAATTTATATCCATTGAAAACGAAATCCGACAGGATTTTGAAACGTTTGGTTTTTAAAATATACACAAGTTTGAACTCTGATGTGGTATTATTCCCAAGAAAATCTAAAATAAACTAGAAGATGCCACAAATAACATTCAGAAAACAAAAAGTAAATTTGTTTGATATGTATTACTAAATGATAGGTTCATCTATTATTTATTGAGTTATTTTGAAAAAACTGTAAAATGCTCATTTCTCAATCGTTCATTCTTATTGTTTAAAAAACGTTAAAACATTGAGAGTAGGCGGACAGATTCATTTTTATTTGGTAAATAAGTATATCATTTCATGAAGGTTTTCTCGCAAATGTGTTTTTTACGGCGTTTTATTCTAAGTGAAGTTTACAATGCCCCCATTTTGTGCCAAATCAAATTTTCAACTATCTGAAAGGAACATATTAATTATTAAATCTTTCAGTACAATTCCTCTTAAATTAATTTACTTCTGGATTTATTATATGTTTTGTTATGTCGATCCTATCCATCAGCGTGTGTGTCGCTGAAAGGAATTCCTGTCGGAAACGCAATTTCCTACTGAACTTGTGTCTCAAAAAATTGTGGATTTTTGTCTTTGTGATAGATAAGGTGGCAGTGTTTAATTAGATAAAATAACATTTCATATAAGTGATTATTTGTTAAGTTACAAATAAAACTGGTAATTTCAATTTAACTGAAGAGAAAAAAAGTAAATGCCCAAATAAAAACAGCTGAACAATCTGTAAAGTGAGTAAACAAACAATAGTGCGGAAGTGTAAACAAATGGATTATAACTGAGGCGCCTCCTGACGAGCGGACAATTTTAGAAAGTGGGTGAAAAACCATAAGTGCGTTAAATATTTAAAAGACGTAATTACCTTGCGGCAGCATAGCGAGCGGTGATAATGGTGCTTTATATAATGCATTATATAAATTTAAAAAAAGTGATCTAATAGACATAATTTTAAACCAAAAGGTACCTGAACATCTATTTCAGAATTCTGCACTTAAATTGCTCCTGGATCAAAGTGATAAACGGGGAATTAAAGCAGTTGACCGTAGTGAGATAAATGTAACATCGAGCCTTCAAAGTGAAAGTGCAAACGATAACTACTATAAAACTAAATTAATTTATCATTTAAATTAAAGAGCAAAATAACACAATTCAGGCCCTTAAAACTCAACTAAGCCATAAAAATAAATGCTGTATTGAATTACATGAAAATTCAATGAAATTAGCAAACGTAGCAACGACGGTAGAAGTTCCAGAGCACAACCGCGCAGACGTACTTGAACTTCAGAGCTGGTTCGAGCGACCGAAGAAAACCCAGGCAAAAAATCGAAGGTACTTCAATAAACATAAGCTGGAAATAGGCAGAAAGGCTCTCGATTGTGCATATCTATAACCTGTATCCCGAAACAAAGGAAGAAGACGTACTTGTACATGCAAAAAATCTCTATTCAGCAGCGACTTGTGAAAAGCTGACTGTCAAAGATCCAACCAGGTACAGTTCATTTAAAATTGGAGTACCTACGGCAAACCTCAACCTAATTAATAAGGAAGAGGCGTGGCCAATAGGAGCATACATTAGGCTTTTTTTCACCTCACCAAGGAAAAGAGGATGAATTCGAAAATATGTGCATCGTTCATCAAAATATTCAATGCATGCTACACAAAACTACATGAAATTGAGGTTCTGATTAATACAACTGACTTGGAAATCAGCTTCTTCCGTGTAAGTGAACATTGGGCTGTAAATTCTGATGAAATTGACTCCTACATATTTGATGATTATGTGTTACCATCTTATTTCGTTCGCAAGGACCATATCCATGGAGGCTGTGCCATCTTTAGCCATTCAAATTTTTTTTGTGTTGAACGTAAAGATATTGTAGATGTCTCACTGGAACTCCACTGTGAAATGGCAGCCATAGAGATAAGTAATACTAATATAATTATAATTTTACATACCCCAAATGGTGATTTAAATATATTCTTTAATCTTTTGACAAATGTATTAAATAATATCGATAATGAAAATAAAATTGGAATCCTAAATGGATGGAAATGGATACAATATAAATTTCAAAAACAATGATCAAAAACTATGTGATTTTCTAGATATAACTCAAAGTTTTGGATGTGTAAGTACAATCAATGAAAATACAAGAATTAACACTTGTATATATAATATTTTTATATGTGAAAAGATAACTAATTACAGTTATTTTGTATTTGACTACGGTTTGTCAGATCATAGTGCAGTTGACAATGAATTTCAAATGCCAATAGATTCTGTAGTATATGAATGCAGCTTATACAAATATGTAACCCAAAAAGGGTTAAATTTATTTTATTTATTGTTAAATGCAGTAGATTTTAGTTTTATTGATGATCAGATGATATATATTAATTATAAAATGTGCAAGTTTATTTTTGTATTATCAGAGACGGCTAATGTATATTTTCCGTTAAAAAGACAAAAACAATTTATTTCGAAAGTACATAAAGAGATTTAAAATGAATATGCTCGACGTCGATTTACGGAGATGCTGACTTAGCTGCAGGTGTCCGCTTGTCGCTTTGTCTCGACTGCAAGATTTGGGTATATAACTCCTCCACCCTTAAGATGAGAAAATAAGGGAGTTATATTCGATTGGCTGGTCCACCAACTCTTGTGGCTGTTCTGTGTTTCGGCTGCTTATTCTAAAGGCTTGAATTTTCTCAAACAGTTTACATCTCTTGAACATCTAAAATATAAGGGCTAAAACAATAATCAAAGTAATAAATGTGCCAAATATTTGGTTTGACACATTTACCTGTGGATCTTGTAGATGGATTTACTGTGTCTGCTTTGCAATTTCCCTCATCTTTTGGATTTCTAATCTTGATAACGTTGGAATTTTCGAAGTTTTCAATTTTCCAAAATTGTTAATTTCGATTTTGGGTAGAATCATTACTTTTCCATTTATTGTAAGCTTATCATTGACCAATTTCTTGTTATTGGTCATTATTTCACATTCGATAAGGGTTAGTTTTTCAATTTCGAAATACTGATCTGATTTGCATTTTGAAAATACTCTATTTCGGATTTTTGGAATTATTCGTTCGTTCGTGTGTGTAAGGGCTTCTTGAGTCTGGACTTCAAGGACTTGGCGGCTGCTGGTAGTTTTACCATTGAAAAGTTCAGGTGTGCAATTATTCTCGGGTAGAAATGTTTCAGGACAATAATATGTGTTTTCCAGTAAAAGCCATTCTTCTTTTTCGAACTGTACTTTGGAATTACTTCCTTATGCCAGGAAGGGATATTTTGGAATAAATACAAGGTTTTCATGAATTATTGAGTAAAGGTGATAAAGTGAAAGGTTTTCTAATAGCAATATTGGAACGTGGATAGCAAATATTAATTTTGAATCTGATCCTCTTACCTGCGTTCCTAAGACTTGATTATAATTTCTTCTAAGTTTTTTAGCATTTCTGACTGTTCGTGAGTAGAAATTATTGAACTGTGCATAGCATTTAATTTTGAGAATGTTACAGCATTTTCGATATTGTCAATGAATCATATTTTGACAATCTAATATTATTTGTGACATTGTGCTCTGGAAGCTGAGAAATTCTGAAATTTGGTGATCTTTTCAGATACTGCTGCCTGAAATCTTTCTAAATGATATTTGAGCTTTTCCTGATTATCGAAAACTTTTTTTCGATTGTTTTATTATAATTATCAATTAGATTTTGAGACGAAGATATTTGTAAATTAAGTTGTTCAGCAATATTTGCTTGATTTTTCTCTAAAGTTTGATTAGTATGATTGTACCGTTTTTTATCGTCGGGTCAAGTATACGGAATAGCTATTTCCTAATTTTTCCAATTCCGTCGAAATATTCTCTATTTATTCTAATGTGAGGGTGAAGATTTTGAAATTTGTTTTCTGTTTCATTAATAAGAAATTTTGCACTACAAATTCCTTCTGCTAAACTATGATAATATATCGACGCTGTCAAGGCAAAACGACGTAAACTAAAATGTTCAGGAGAAGAGGAAAACCGTTTATTTTCTTACATAATGTTTTGCACTTGAATTTTTGTATGGAATTACTAGCGATAACAGATAAGTAAACTCTGATACAACTCCCAAGAAATAAAAATGAATCAGATGGAATTAATAGTTAATCTTGTCGCTTATGCCATCTACTTTTCTATAGTTGGCGGTTAGGCCTAATTAAGTTGTCGTTTATGCCAAATAATTATTATCTTTTATGTCGCTTATATGCGTTTATGCCTGACTGAATTTTTCTCATTTTCAATTAAAATGTCGGTTAAAATATTGGTAATTAGTAGTAGTTAATGGAAATATAAAACTAATAAATTGTGGATAGACATTTTAATTAAAAAAATTTGGAAAAGTCTTAACATAATGTATTTTTTAAAAGTTTTAGTGTTAGATATTCATGATGATATTCTGGCGGTATTGTATTGGTAGAACACATTTCTTTTAAGTTGTCGTATTTCTTTTTTGATATGAAAAGTTCACAAGCATACGCTGGTTTAATTATTATATTTTTTTCATCCTTCCGTTTTGTTTGTCTCATTGTTCCTATTTTTTTGGCCATTATACTCATATCTGTAAAAGAAATTGTAGGAACCTTTAACGAATCTAATAGTTTTAATGTTTTTCACTTTTAAAGTACCGCTATCCCCAGAAAATTTCATATGCTGAGATGCTTCTATGAAGTCCAAAAAATCTTTGTACTTTAAGTGATTAACTATGTAAGGTCTAGGTTTTCCTCTAGCGTTTCTTAAAACTATTGCCCATTCGGAGGGAGTCATTACTGATTTGTTTTTAATAGATTTCTCCACTATCGCATGCATCGAATCCACTGGCATGTATATATGGCCAGATACAAGAAATGTTAAAGTTACTTCATTGATATATTTGGAATTATAATTTAAAAAGTAATGAAGTGCAAAAAGCAGAATTTTATTTTTATTTTGCCCCCCACAATTTTCGCAAAAAAATTCGATCGTTTTTACAGCACTTTTAGAATCTGTTTCCTTGAGATAACTGAACAGGTTGCTGCATATTTCGTTGGATCCACGCTTACCGTTTTTCTCTTCCCAGAGATAGCAAATTCCTTCTCTTGTGAAAGACTCATATATGGTGAAATTGTAAACATCATATTTCCTAAAGTACCCTGTCAACATACTGTTGGTATGAGGGGTTGTCAAAACCTTTTGCATATCAAAAGTAGCAATACGTTTATCTTGAATTGTTGCTGCTGCTTCCTGTTTCCTTAAAAATATATCCTTTACAGTTTCTTTTTCTTTAATATGGTTTTCATACTTTTCTCTTTGTTCCTGTGTGTTTTGATTATTTGCGATATTTTTATAGAATTCACATTGTTGGCATTTATCTTTTCTTGGCACATGAATACCAAAATCATAGGTTTTCTTAAATTTATTTAAAAATGCAGTTTTTTTCATAACGTGGGCGGAATGTTGCTCCATTTTAGCTTCGTACATTCTGTAGAGGTTATTAAAAGATCTTATGTCTGCCGGTAAATACTTTCGCGTAGAAGAACTTCGGCAATAATGTGATGGTACCACGGGAAGGGATTCTACAAATTTTGCAAACATATCAATTTGCATTTCAGTGGCTTTATTTTTAGGAGGATGCTCTCCCCTGCGGTCAATTCCGTCCGGAAACGTTTCTCGGATCTTGTTTGCTATTACCGTCCTAATACATCGTTGATATCTAAAGTAGAGAGTAAAAACTGTTGGCACACTCTTTCTTTTTTATTGTCTTTCAAAAAGTAATATTCATGAGTGAACTGGCGCTTTAAATTAGTTTTTTAAGTTCTCCGTCTCTTCATCTCGACAGTGTGAATGCATTCACTCAAAAACAATTTTTGCTTTTTATGGTCACCTAATTTATAAAACTTCTGAAAAAATGTTTGCCTTTCCTCTTCTGAAAATGTGTTACATCTATTGTTGCACTTTTTCCCCAAACATGGGTTCTTTCGAATTACTTTTTCGGGTCGTTCGTCGCCTTTCTTATTTTTATACATTTTACCACTGTACTTCTTCCTTTGGTTTTTTAGTTTCTTGTTAAGTTCCTTTGAGCGGTTTTCTTTTTCACTGTTGGAAGATTCAATTTCACTCTCAATATTATAAGAATTTGAATTAGAAAATTGAGAAATACTTTCTATTTCGGAGTTTAAAAGGGTCGAACAGGACAATGTATGATGAGTCTCAGAATAAGCACTACCTTGGTCTCTTAAAGTCATTGGAGTTACTTCAGTTAATATTGTTGGAGACTGCGACGACAAAGAGTCCTGTAATGAGGAGACATCGCCATTATTGGATTCAAATCTATAACATTACATAAGATGTCGGAAGTATTTTGAACATCTTCGTTGTAATGAACTGCTAAAATAGGGTCACCACCAACATCAATGTTCAGTGTACGACAAGACTGCTCTAAGTCTGAAGTATGAATTAATTCTGAATGGTCAAAAACTATGCTATAATTCAAAGCTTCTTTGAGAATATCATCGTTAGTTTGCAAATTTTCAGTATTCATACACTCAGCATAGCTAAGATTTTCTGTCCTCTTGAGCCCATCGTAGCTGTTTAGACATAAGCGCTGATTATAATTTGCTGAAACAAAAGAAAGCATGACATTTTTTACGATTAAAATTATGCCTATGGGCATCCTTTATAACTGAAAGTTATACGATATTGTTTCCAAATTAGTTTATTCAAAATAATATATCGAATAATCGACTTCAACCGAGATACAAAATTACCATGGGAAATGGCGTTAATGACCGAACAAAGATAGTTGATTCCGTTTTGGCATAACCGACATTAGTTAACTCAATCTTTTCCTAAATCAAATTACAAAGGCACGAAAATAATATAAGAATAATTGAGATAATTTACCTGATTATACGATGTAGTATTTATATTTGTGGTCACTATGCCAGAAACTCAGTAAATTTAATACAAACTAACCCGCTTCTCCCTATTACGTACTGGCGGTTAAGCAACCTTCCCCGACCTCTAGGAAAGTACACCTAAATATGGGGCTTGCGCAATTTCAAATCAAGGTATCTTTTTATAAACATTTTTTCCAGAATTTTTTCTTTATGGCCGTGTTAGTTGGCGCTTACGCTTTCAGATGAGATCATAAACTCCATTTGAACAAAAATGTCGCTTAAGTCGTTTTGCCTTGACAGCGTCGATATGGGGTTAGTAGCGTATTTATGATCGTTCTAACTATATTAAAAGAAGTTTGTAACATAGTAAGCTGATTAATAATGCTTTCTAAATCTAACTAGTGTAAGAATATATGTTTATTATAGATAAGTTTGGAGTTTCCTGACATAATAGGTAGGATGGGATTTTCAATTCTGGACATCTGTATGTCTTCCAGAGTCGTTGTTTGTGGCACATGAAGAAGGGCCAGGATCTTGAGGAATATGGATATTTTCATCTTGTTATACCTGCAAAGAATAGTTCTTTTGAACTTTAGATTTTTTACAAATATTTTCATGATAAGTTCCACGATCTGTAGTCACTTTCTTGTATGTTTGTTTAACAAGTTTAGCCTTCTTAAATTTAGGTAATTTTTTATCTCTAAATTTGGTTCGTATATAGAGCGATTTCTCTTTGTCAAAATTGGGGGGTTAGTTTCTATTTTCATTGCGCTTTGCGATTATTTGTTTTTTAACCTGCGCGTATCCTCATTCAATATCGTTATAAAGTTTTTTTGTCGTTTCTTTGTGATTTTGTACATAATGGGAAATTATGAGATTATCAATAAGGTCAAAAGGGTTTGTGTTGTTTATGTGACCTTTGATTACTTCAAATGGGGTGAATTTAGTCACAGTGTGGATGGAACTGTTATATCCTAAGACTTGTCTTATTATTTGTTGTGCGGTTAAATTTTTATTATCTTCTTTTAAACATCTATAAAGTTCAATGATCGTAGAGTGAAAGCGTTCAACTGGTGAATTCGAGTTACTGTTTTTAGGAGTGGTATAATGTAATTCGATTCTAAGCAATTTACAAAAATTTTCTAAATCGAAATTTTTGAATTCGTTAACACAGTGGTTATTTTTCCGGGTAGACCATGATGGCTGACAAAAGTTAATAAGTTGTCTACGACTAAAGTTCCCGTGAGAGTTTTTAAGAAATAGATAATTTTCTTTCGAAATTTTAAATGTATCGATATGAATGTGTTCAAATGATTTGGAAGTGGTAGGCGTTAAATTGAATTTGATTATTGGATGGTTTCAATCATATTTGTTTTTCTGACAAGTTTCGCAATTGTTAACGAATTGTTCGATATCTTCGTTCATTTTGGGCCAATAATATCTAGACGTTAGGGACTGCTTCATTTCGTTCATCCCTCTATCCCAAGTTTTAAAAATATGGTAATATTCAAGTTTTTCACGTTGTTCATCTGAGGTTTCAATGTCTGTCAAGAATTTATTCCATTGAATAAGTTTGAAATAATTATTTTTGAAAAATGTTTGAACTGTAGAAGTGAATATTGGGGGAAGAAAGAGATTTTTGAAAAATATGGCATAGGTTGATTTCGGGTTGAAGAAATCTTTTACGAATTTAATTATAGCATCTAGAATATTGGTTTTTGATAAAGTTATGTACGTTCTGGTATTTTGAAAGACTTTTTCACGTCTAGTTTGCGTAACTACGCCTACTGTAATAATGAGTTGATTCTTATAGGTATTTATCGATCTATCGGATATGGGAATTCTAATATTGGATTTTATTCCGAAGTGTGGACTGTTTCCAAATCTTCTTCTTCTTCTTTTTCTTGTTATCCGATGCTGTATTTTCGACAGCGGGTCCTGAACTTTCTTCGATAGCGATTTCGGTCTCTTCAGTAATTTCTGATCCTAAGATCTCACTTATAGGTGTTGGATATAAAACCGGAAGTTAAAGGGCTTGTTGAATGACTTCATCGATGTCTCCTAAGTTGTTATGCGTAGAGCCTGTTTCTAAAAGGTATAAATAAGTCTTTTTTCATTGTTCGATATTTTGTTTTACTTTTTTTGTTTCAGAAGTAACTGGGAGGTTATTTTCGAAAGGTTGCTTATATTGAAATGAAATGTCAACATAACTATTAGTTAATTTTTTGTTTCTTAAGTGCATGTTTAGTTTCAGTTTTGTTAAGTCAAATATTCATATAATCAAAGTATTCATGAAAATCAATGAAGTGTTTTTTGTAATTAGAATTAAATTCTGGGAATGCCGGTATTAGTGCACAGTGTTTTACTACTTTAGCACATAGCATTTTGATTATTGATTTTGTACTATAAACTGATTTTGGGAAAGATTTTAAACTATAGAAGGTTTAATTATTGAACGTGAACTGCCTGTGTCTATTAATAATTTTAATTTCTGTTTTTTTTATTGGGATGTAAGGCAAGGAATTATTTGCACATATATTTATTTATGCTAGGGAGATTTCTTGGTTGAGGCTACTGCCTGAAAATTTTAGTTTTCATTTTGTACTGGTTCTTCGGCATTTTCTGGGTATGTTAAGAAATCTGTTGGGTAATATTCTGGGGTTTGTTGAGAATAATTATTTTAAAAGTTAGCATCTTCTGAATCTTCTGGATAATTAGTGTTTTCGTCATTTTGGAAGTATGTTGGATTTTCGTCTTCGATATAGTTTAGTTCTTCAAAGATTGGTTGGAAGTTTGGATTACAATTTTGGAAAGTTCTGTTCGGAATGGTTGTTGATAGTTTCGTCGTCAAAATTGATTTTTAGTTTGAGCGGTTGTTAATAATAATAATAATAATAATAATAATGACATAGCAATTCCCAACAACAATAATATCAATATCAAGCAGGCTGAGAAAATAACCAAATATAGAGATTTGGAATTTCAAATAAAGACTCAGTGGAACATGAAAAACACACGAACTGTACCAATTGTTATGTCAACAACAGGACTAGTCCCAAAACATCTATTAGACAATTTAAAATACATCGGTCTGGACGAACATCTGTACAAACAAATGCAAAAATCAGTCTTGTTAGGGACAGCCCGGACAGTCAGAAAATTTATGGGAAACTGCCGCCACGACTCCAACCACGGGCCTGAAAACCTGGCAAGGGCTCCCACAGAGCTAAACCCCTTTGATATCTAGGATATCTGGGGTTTAGTGAATTTTCCCCTAAAGGCACTCATAGAGTGCCTTAGAGGGAGTGTGATGCCATACATTGTATGGTCAAGTCGGGATAATAATAATAGACTCAAGAACTACAACAAAAACAGCCAACCAACGCTGACCTGCTTGAGAAGATCCAAGCAGAAATGGAAGGAGCTCTTAAAGAGTATAATGGAACAGATCCACTGACTAGACCAGCTCTTCCCAAACTAAGATCGTCTAAGAAACTGGGTATCGTCTTGCAGGCTATGAACAAATTTAACTTGCCAAACTATGTTTTAGGTACTAATACGTTAGAGTCGCTACACACAATCATCTACTGTGCTGCAACTTCTATCTGCAGAGCAATTGGGGTCGCAGTAAGACCAAAGCAAGACACTCCCCAATTTAGACAAGCACCTCGAATACCGCCTTGGCAAAGAAGACTCGAAGGGAAAATCAATTCTCTTCGGAAAGACGTTGGAAGGCTGACCGAGTACCAACGAGGAGTCAGAAACAACAGAATAGAAAGGCTTGTCAAGACTATCATGGACAATAACCGAATACACTCCCAGTGGGATAGAGAAAACATCACATCTCAGCAGTGTCTGGACAGTCTACGACAAAAGCTTTCCGTCTACACAAGTCGATTGAGAAGGTACAAAACCAGTAACCAACGGAAACTAGACAACACACTCTTCCGACAATCAGAAAAAGGGTTTTATAGAAAACTTAACAACAACAATAATAATGAAGCGCCTAGTTACCCCAGTAAAACAGACATCGAGGAATTCTGGAAAACACAACTTTCCACAACGATCTCCTATAACTCCAGAGCCAGCTGGATTAATGAGGAGGAGCCTGCATCTCAGAACTGTGAGGCCATGCAACACCAACCATTTACAACGGAAGATACATCCAACATAATGAAGAACCTCCATAACTGGAAAGCACCAGGACCAGATGGTGTACAAAATTACTGGATAAAGAAACTGTACGCAACCCACGAAACACTAACAGCACTTATAAATGACATAATTACCCACCCACACAAGATGCCTAGTTTCCTTACGCATGGTGCTACATACCTCTTACCAAAGGACAACCTATGTGCACAGGACCCAGCAAAGTACCGACCAATTACTTGCCTTCCAACCTTATACAAACTCATAACATCGTGCATTAATCATCGCATTTTCAAACATTGTGAGCTGAACAACATAATTACTCAACAACAAAAGGGATGCGCGAAAAATTCGATGGGTTGCAAAGAGCAACTGATAATTGATTCCGTTGTCTGCAATCAAGCCCACGCTAAACGGCGAAATCTCTACATGGCATATGTGGACTACAAAAAGGCCTTTGATTCAGTTCCACATGATTGGCTCATTAAGGTGCTGAAACTCTATAAAGTGAATAATTGTATTATTAACTTTTTAGAATATGCCATGTCCACCTGGCAAACCAAAATCTCACTGAATGAAGCCAACTGTTCGATACAAACTGACCCCATTCCAATCAGAAGGGGTATATTCCAGGGAGACTCTCTTAGCCCGCTGTGGTTCTGCCTTGCCATGAACCCTCTCTCGAACAAGCTGAACTCGACTAATTTTGGGTTCAGTCTCAACACAACAACGTACAAGCATTGAAGATAAACCATTTGTTATACATGGACGACTTAAAGTTGATGGCAGCTACAAAACAACAGCTGCATGACATGCTTAAAATAGTAGAAGGGTTCTCTAGTGACATCCATATGAAATTTGGCCTAGACAAATGCCGAATTATTAATATAGTTAAAGGCAAAATACAGCAGGGGCACTTCGAAATGGGAGATGGCACCTCAATTGAATCTATGGGGGAAGGTCATACTTATAAATACCTTGGAATAAAGCAGGCTCAACGTATTGATCACATGACTATGAAAAAGAACCTAACAGCAGAGTTTTATAGAAGGGTAAGATGACTGTTGAAAACCAAACTAAACAGTAAAAATCTGTTTCAGGCTATTAACACCTATGCGTGTTCGGTGCTCAGTTACTCTTTCGGTATAGTTAATTGGTGCAAGACTGACATTGAACAATTACAACGAAAAGTTCGAGTTTTACTAACAAAAGCTCAAAATCACCATCCAAAGAGCTCTGTCGAACGTACAACTTTGCCACGGTATGAAGGAGGAAGAGGATTGACAGATCTAAGTAAGCTATTAGATCAACAAATTTCTATTTTGCGTAGTCATTTCCAGAAACTCGCAGAATTTTCTGATCTACATAGAGTCATGTGCCAGGTTGATGACTCAACACCACTGCGACTGACACAACAACACCACCACCACCACCAGACCACAGATCAGAAACTGCTGAAATGGAAAGAGAAGCCCCTTCATGGAAGACATATAAATGACGTCAACCAAGATTATGTCAACAGTGCAGCGTCGAACTACTGGTTGATCTCTGGTCATATGTTCCCTGAAACGAAAGGCTTTATATTGGCAATCCAAGATCAAGTAATTCCAACTAAGAACTACCTAAAGTACATCGTTAAAGGCCCTTCTATTAACAACGATAGATGCAGGTACGGTTGCCAAACATCTGAATCTATCCAGCATATCACAGGAGGTTGTCAAGCGTTCGCTGCAACTAAATACAAAGAACGACACGATGTTGTGGCAAAAATACTTCACCAGGAACTAGCACTGAAACATGAATTATCACAGTCGGTAAGATTACCATACTATAAATATAAACCAGAATCTGTTTTAGAAAATAACAACTATAAGCTGTACTGGGACCGCACGATACTGACCGATCGGTCTGTTGCTCACAATAGACCAGATATAGTTTTGATAGATAAAGTCTCTCGGAAAACAACTTTAATTGACATAGCAATTCCTAACAACAATAATATAAATATCAAGCAGGCTGAGAAAATAACCAAATATAGAGATTTGGAATTTCAAATAAAGACTCAGTGGAACATGAACAACACACGAACTGTACCAATTGTTATGTCAACGAGAGGACTAGTCCCAAAACATCTCTTAAACAATTTAAAATACCTCGGTCTGGACGAACACCTTTACAAACAAATGCAAAAAGCCGTCCTGTTAGGAACAGCCCGGGCGGTCAGAAAATTTATGGGGAACTGCAGCCACGACGCCAACCACGGGCCCGATAACCTGGCAAGGGCTCCCACAGAGCTAAACCCTTTTGATATGTAGTATATCTGGGGTTTAGTGAATTTTCCCCTAAGAGGGAGTGTGATGCCATACATTGTATGGTCAAGTCGAAAATAATAGCGTTTATTAATAATAATAGCGTTTATTGCCCAACAGTTTCCCATTTACAGAGCAATTTTACTTAAATTAAATTAAATCTTAATTTAAAATACGAATATAAAAATATTAACAATATAGAAAAGTTAAATTAAAATAAAAATGTAAAAAACATACATACTAAAATAGATAATAATATAATTATGATGACAGTAGTGTCGTAATAATAAACAGACCTAATAACAATAAGTATAAACAAGATAAAAAACAAGAATATTTTCTGGTTGCAGTAATTTAATAAGAGTAAAATAATGATGATAATAATTTAATAAGAGTAAGATAATGATGATAATAACATACTAAGAAATATCTTCTTGACTCAAAATGTAAAATTAGTGAAAGAACTTTTTTCTTAATATGAGATATTAATTAAATGTAATACGACAAGCCTTTCTCAAATCATGTAAGTTGCATGTAAAAATGTCACAAGTATTGGATATCTTGTTTGCATTTCTGCACATTAAAGTCAAAGGTGATTTTAATAATATATTGGTTTTAAGTGTTTTACATAAAAATGTATCACTTCGTCTCGAATTTAATCTAGGAACTAAAATATTAATTTGAGATAGTAGTTGTGGACAATCCACATTACCTTTCAACAATTTATGTAGAAATGTAACTGATGCTTGACATCTACGATTAGCCAACGAGACAAAGCCAAACCTATGAAGCAAGTTCAGATAGTTGCTTCCTCTTGGTGGATAGTGTCCCGTTACTTTAAAGTTTAGGAATTTTAAGAACTTTTTCTGCACTTTTTCAATACCATCTGCATATTGTGTGTATATTGGGTTCCAAATGATGCCTCCGTACTCCAATCTTGACCTTACTAGGCTAATGTATAAGGCAGATAGTGCCGAAGGGTTGTCAAAATTTCTACAGTTTCTATATATAAAAACATAAGTACGATAAGCAGAATTAACGGTGATATTAATATGATCATTAAACTTAAGTTGATTGTCAAAATGGACTCCTAGATCTTTGATTGTATTCGTGCGCTCTAGTACAATATAGTTAATTGAGTATGGATGTTTCACCGGTGTATTCTTACGACAATACGTTACGATCTTACATTTAGATATATTCAAATACAGTTGATTCTTCAGACACCAGTCTTGCAACATATCAATCTGCTTTTGTAATTTAATGCAGTCCTCTGGGGAAGAGATCGACATATATATTTTTAAATCATCCGCAAACAGTAATAAGTTACATTCTAAAACATTGCATAAATCGTTTATGAATAATAAAAATAATAGTGGTCCTAAGTTTGATCCTTGGGGAACTCCACTTGTTGCAAGATAAACGTCTGAACAATAACCATTGTAAAATACATATTGTTTACGTTGATCCAAGTAAGATCTTATAAGTCCCAGATAGTTATCACTGAAACCCAAACAAGTTAATTTACGTAGAAGTCTGGAATGACTCACTTTGTCAAAAGCTTTCGAGAAGTCCGTATAGACTACGTCCACCTGTCCTCTATTATCTAATTTTTCACAAAGATATTGACTAAATATAGCTAAGTTGCTAACTGTTGATCTAGAATTCATAAATCCATGCTGTTGAGTAGATAATATATTCTTAACTGATTGGTATATCCGACGATAAAGCACGGTGTCGAAAACTTTGGCAAAATTGTTCAGTATACATATAGGTCTATAATTAGTGACATCTTTCTGATCTTGAGCCTTGTAAATAGGACAAACTTTAGCTACTTTCCAGGTATCCGGAAATACGGATGTCTTTAGGATCAAGTTGAAAATAATTTGTAACGGACGTAGTAAGACCCGCAAACAATCTTTTATTAGAAAGGATGGTATTTTATCGGCACCAGAAGTGAACTTATTTTTTAATTTTTTTCCTGCAATTAGAATTTCTGTTTCAGTAATAAATTCGCAGCTAATAACTGATAAAGTATTAGAATGAATATTTAAATTTATATCTACAGGATCGTTTTGAATTTTGGGAGTGGAGAATACACTTTCAAAATATGCCCGGAATGCATTTAAAATTGATTGAGGATTGTTTAGTGCTTTATTATTGTATGACATATTTCCTGGAATTCTAGAAGACTTGTTTTTCTTATTTACAAATGACCAGAAGTATGTAGGGTTATCTTTTAAACTAGTTTGTATGTTATCCAAGTACACTGTATATGCTTCTTTTATTTTGCGTTTAATTAATTGTCTTAATTTACTAAATTCCGTATAACTAGTATTATTACTACTTTGCTTCAGCTTCCTATGTACCGTTGCTTTGTGTTTAATAAGTTTTATGATTTCACTTGTATACCAAGTGAGATAATTATGTTTGAAATTTTTACATGTATATCAAGGATTTCATAAAACTTTTGCAAAGCGTCGTCAGAGTTTGAAGAATTTTCCAGAAAATCCCAATTTACATTATTAAACTCATGATACATCGTCAAGTAGTTGACACGTTTGAAGTTGTAATTTTTTGTACTTACATTACTTACATTACATTAAAATTAGTTTGTTTTAAAAATAACCCATTAGGTTCAATAGACAATGAAGGATGATAAGCATCTTCATTTACAAGAGTAATACATTCACGGTTTACTGCACAATCTATATTAGAAATGATTAAGTCTAACAACTTACCATACTTATTGAAACTGTTATTAAATTGTTTTACTTGTAGAAAAGATAATAAGTTATTAATTGAACGTGTTTTCGGGTCATTTACACTATTTTCGACAAAGTTTGTACAGTTAAAATTACCCATTATGATAAACCTTGGAGAGTTTACTATTTCCCACCTCTCAAGGCATTCTAAAAAATTCTCAAATTCATCTAGAGGCAATGTCGGTGGAATATAGACTACTGCTAAATAAAACAATTTAGCTAATAAGGAACATTTGCAAACTAGTAAGTCAATTTCTGGAAAATTTTCAACAAATTGAGAAGTATCAACAATATCACAAGTAACACTATTATCTGGAGCAAGCAAAACACCTCCTCCCCGTTTACATTTCATTCAACACACAAAATGGAGAGCCACCGGTAACCTCACCCAGTGGGGACTTCTCTCCACCCGCACTCCCCATTTTGGAATCTTACGAACACCCCAGTTCGTTTAAGAGTTCCTACGCCGATGGGTCACACGCTCGACTCCCTTGACGGAAATCTCCCCCTTTTACTTTTCTGGACGAGCGAACATCCGGCTTTCGAGGTGTAGGTGCCTCTACTTGCGGGACGCTATGGTCCAGTTTTAGGAGTAACAGGCAAGAGGTTGGCAAAGGGCGCTCGTCTCGAATCCTAGGTCGCGCCCCATACAGGGCGATGACCCGACATCTCAAGCGACGGTCCCACTGTTACCCGCCAGGTCGTCTCATCGCCACAATCCCGAAGGAAAGCAGGTCTGACGACTACTTGTATTAAAGGTTTAACAAGTGAACCTCGTTCCCATTCGCTCAATCCCGAAGGAAAGTGTGTCCGGCGAACTACTTGTGTAAAGTTTTGACAAGTCACACTCGAGGGTGGGGGCCCTCTCCTTCCCTAGTTACTAACGGGCACCGCCTTGTCGCCAGAAACAAAGCCTGGAATCGACTGCCGTGACTCCGAAAGTTTTATGGGTTGCCACCGGGAAGTATTTTTGACAAGTTAATTGTAAATAATTCATATGAGTTTACCTCACATGTTAACCACGTTTCGCTAAGACCTATGATATTATACTCACAGTCACTCAGATTTGCCGAGAATTCATCGATCTTGCTATTGAGACCCCTGACATTTTGGTAGTAGATTTTGATGTTGTCGCTGGAATAACTGTTGGGCGGGTTTAGTTTAAAGAGACGACATTAGGAACATTGTTGAAATATTTTATACGGCAGTTGTTGTCGCCAGAATTTTGTCTATTAGTTAATTCTTGTTTGACTTTTCTATAATGTTCTATTTGCCTTTTTGTTTTATCCGATGATATTTTAATGTTTTTATGAGTTTCACTGCATTCAAATCTCTTGGTATTTTTTTGGGATTTTGTTAGGTGCATTTTGGTTTTCGACTACAACTTTAATTGGTCTCTTTTTACTTTTGTTAAACACTCCTAGCCTAAATATTTTGAGCCCTGTATTAGCCAGTTCAGGAGATATTGTTGTCAATATATCCGAAACAACTTCCTTATCATATGCAGCCTGCTCTGCCGATGACTTAGATTGGTTTGGTTCCGGAACGTTGAAACACATTACATTGTTCCGGCGTTTTTGCCTTTCCGAAATTTCAGAGAGTATTTCTTCAAAATCAGGAGCATTTTCTTTATTAGATTTTTCCGTTTTTAATTCTTGTATGTCCTTTTGAAGCTGGATAATAAGGCTTTTTAATTCATTTAGATCTGTACCTATAGATCTGCAGGTTGCACAAGTCCAATTGCATCCTTTATTTCCATTAATTATCCGTGCTTCGTTGAGAGTTATTTCAACACAGGAATGTTTATAGGAATCCCTACAAACGCAGCATGAGACCAAAAGGTGGCCTTCGTAAGCTTTAGAACAACATTTGCAAGTAAGTCGTGGCATATTATATATATTTACGGAAGTTAATAAAATGAATAAAATAGTAAAATTAATAAAATTCCTTGTTTCTGGCGGATAGTTCTTGAGAGTCTTTACTCTTTATAGTACCTATAATTTGCTTTACTAGGTACCCACTGTAAAAACTGCACTTTTTAGTACGGCACTCAAGTATATAATTCACTTCGGTAAAAGATCTACACAGATGTGGCGGTATTAATTACTTTATTGCATCGTTCGATTTACGATAACTTACAACCGAACAACCAAGATTTTACTAGCCGCACTAAACAGTACTTATTTCTTTCAAAATCGGTTTAAACAAATTTTTACGGATGATATCTGATTTTAAATTTTTACAACGGTTTACCGAGCAGAGACACTTCTATACCCTTCGAAGGTTCGACACTAACTGTTGACATGGGTTCAGGTTTTGGTAATTGATTTGAAGGAATTGGTTTTGGTTTGAACTCATTTTGTAGTTTACCAAACCTTCACTATTGGTGGGAAGTTCTCTAGGAGGTAGAGGTATTGGTTAAAGATCTATTGGTTGGCTGGTTTTTGTTGAATAAAGTTATTTGGATTATTTGTATTGAATGGGTTTGGAAACTGATGTATAAAATTATTTTGATATGGAGGTTCCAATTTAAATGTATTTTGATTTCGATTTGTAAAGTGTGATTGATTACTATTATTTGGAATTGGTTTTACAAATTGTTTATCATAATTACCAAAGTTACCATAAAATCTTTCACAATTTTACGTACGCCATTGCTTCTTCTAGAGATGAAGGTTTTTGGAGATGAAGATTATTTTTGAGTAGTCCTGTACAACCCGCAATAAAAGTATCTAACGCAAATTTGTCATAATGATTGATTCTACATAATTTCTCTGCAGCTTGCAAATAAATATCATTACTAAAGGAGATTGAGATTGCCGAACGAATATCGTCATTATTAAACCCGCGAGGTCTACTTCAAACGAAAATTGTAAGAGAATTCGAACAAATTAATTGAAGGTTCTTAATTGATTTGGAGTGAAAACAGAATAATTTTTAATTTTTTAATAGTCACTGTAATAATCCAATATGAGGCAAGAAAATATTTATAAACCGGGATATAGGTCGAGCGACCTTTGCCAAATCATCCCTGAGTACGACCGAGACTCAATTCTCCTTAATACTTTTTTGAATTCATGCAGCATTCGACGTCGCGAATGATCAACAAGCATAACTTCTCACAACACATTTAAAAAACAAACTCAAAGGTAGAGCTTCACAGTTAATAAATTTGCGTGATTTAAAAACTTGGGACAGCATAAAAACAATACTCATTTCGGTGATTCCCGCGATTTAACCAGTCTAATATACGATTTACAGCAAATCAAACAAGGAACAAATGAAAATCCGCAAAACTACTTACATCGAATAAACGGGCATCATTCAAAATTATAGGCAGCAATAAACCAGCAACTCACTCTCACTCGAGAACAAAAACAACAAGCGCTAGTCGATAAAGTTGCGTTACAAACGTTATTAGTCGGACTTGACCCAATTGTAAGGGCCTCACGTCCTGCAAATCTTGCAGAAGCAGCGATTATTGTTAAGTCAGAATACCAGCTGAGTTATTTAGAACAGAGAAAACCGTGCGTAAATTCCCCCAATATTATCAAAAATATAAAGTTGTGTAATTACTGCAAAAAATCGAGACATGTTATAAATGAATGTCTTCAAAAGGAAAATAATGAAAGATTCATAAATTCACATAACAATCAAACGCAGTCATATCAACGCAATTTCAATAATAACTTCCAGAGAAATGATAATACAGGTTATCATACTCAACCGATATACGGAAACAATTTCCAAAGACGTGATAAAACTGGTTATCACAGTTAAAGATCTGAAAGTTCCCATCGCCCACCGAATAGTCAAAATCAAAATAAAAATTTTCGGAGAGAGGAAAATATAGATTCAGGAGCCGGGATATCTATACTAAAACCTCATTTATTTCCCCAAGATAAAATAAAATCAATTAACCCAATCAACGTACATGGTGTAACAAAATCAACACTTTGAAATAATCCAATCAGTAAAAAATATTTTTTTCCCAAATGACAAATGGAAGTGTATCTTTATGATTTAGAAATGAATTTTGACGGTTTATTAGGAATAGATTTCTTACAAAATTATGAGTGTGTTATTGATACTAAAAATCGTCAATTAATAACGAGAACAAAAACTGTAGGTACCATTATACGAACAAAATGAAATTACTAATGAAATCACAATAGAGCCGCGAGTTGAGCAAATTTTTAAATTAAAGTGTAATCAAGTAAATAAAGAATTAATTTTAAATACACAAGAAAAAGACGGTGTTGTAATTTCGAATTTCTTAATAAAAACCAACGAGAAAGGTGAATTCTACACTTCAATTTTAAACAAAACCGATGAAATAAAAAATGTATTTTTTGAAAATTTAATTCTGGAACCCTTCATCAAAGAATAGAATGAAAACCGAAAACAAACTCCAGTGTTCAATATTGAATCACAAAATCTCTACACAAGACAACGAGTGGAAAAAGCACTACGAACTGAACATTTAAATGAAGAAGAAAAGGATGCCATAATCTCTTTAAGCAAACGTTTCTCTGACATCTTTTATTTAGGAGATGAACTATCTTTCACAAATAAAGTAAAACACAAGATAGACACAGAAGGAGCAAAGTCAATCTACACAAAGTATAGATACCCATATATACATAAACAGGAAGTAAAAACGCAAATCAACAAAATGTTAGAACAGAATATTATACAACTTTCTTCATCGCCATGGTCTTCACCAGTATGGGTGGTACCACAGAAAATGGATGCCAGCGGTAAACAAAAATGGAGACTAGTAATTGACTATCGGAAATTGAACGAGGTAACAATCGATGACAAATACCCGTTACCAAATATTAATGATCTTCTTGATAAATTAGGCAGATGTAACTACTTCACTACGTTAGATTTAGCATCAGGTTTTCACCAGATGGAAATGAATCCTGCAGATATTGAAAAAACAGCTTTTATTGTTGAAAACGGACACTATGTGTTCAAAAGAATGCAATTCGGATTAAAGAACTCACCTGCAACTTTCCAACGGCTAATGGATAACGTGTTAACAGGTATTCAAAATGAGACAGCATTAATTTATATGGATGACATCCTATCATTCGCATCATCATTACAAGAGCATATCCAAAGATAAAGATGCAAACTTAAAGCTACAACCAAATAAATGCTAATTTTTGAAAACTGCAGTATCTTACTTAGGACACATTGTTACAGAAAAACGGAATCCAGAGAAAATAAGGCAGTCAAAGAATTTCCAACCCCAAAGAATCCCAAAGATGTTAAAAGCTTTCTAGGATTAGCAGGATATTATAGACGCTTTAACAAAGATTTTGCAAAAACAGTTAAACCACTGACACAACTGCTAAAGAAAGACGTGAAATTTGATTTTGATAACAGTTGTATGGAAGCATTCGAGAAGCTAAAAGAACATTAACGAACTATCCGATATTACAGTATCCTTATTTCCAAAAAGAATTTATCATCACTACCGATGCAAGTAACTACGCAATTGGAGCAGTCTTGTCACAACGACCAATTGGAAGAGATTTACCAATCGCTTACGCATCAAGAACGCTAAACCAACATAAACAAAATTACTCTACTATTGAAAAGGAATTACTAGCAATAGTATGGGGAGTTCAACAATACAGGCATGTAGTATACGGACGAAGCTTCAAACTGCTCACAGATTATCGCCCGATAACATGGCTTTTCAACGTTAAAGACCCAGGTTCAAGATTAGTCAGATGGAGACTGAAACTTGAAGAATAAAATTATCAACTAATTTACAAACCAGGAAAACAAAATTCCAATGCAGATGCTTTATCACGAATAAGGATGAACCATATCCAAAATGTTCAAAAAATATTCTACGGTAGCATAAAAGAAGAAGAAGAGGAAAACGAAGAATCAGCATCAAACACGAAAATAGAAATAGCCTACGAAACGATCCAAAACGAATGGAACGTATTCAAAAATTTACAACAAAACAAATCCCTAATTTATTATTCAAAATGTACATTTTCAACTGAAAAATTCTTAGACAAAGCCCCAAAGCATATCCTTTCATTTATGAAACCAGGTTAATTGGCAGAATTCCAATTTAAAATAGGTGATGACATAATTGATATAAACGTAGTAGCTTTAAAAGTACAAGCTAAGCGAAAATATGTCATATGAACTCAACGCAAGCAATATTCGAGATACTATATTACAACAAAGAGATATTGTTAAGAAATAGTAAATATCATATGGAGGAAACGAAAAACTTACCCATTGCAGAAATGTTATCTTTCATCTTTTCAGAAAATGAAATTGAATTCGTTACTGGTAATTCAAATATAACTATTATTCGGACATACAAATTCTAGACGTTTATACCTTACGACGAAGAACAAAGACAGATAATTGTAGAAGAAAATCATACTGAAAAATTAAACATGCAGCGAGGTATTCATGAAACAATCACAAGAATAAAACGAAAATATCAATGGAAAAATTTAAACAGAGACGTGGAAAATTTCATAAAAAATTGTGAAACGTGTAACAAAACAAAAGCTTGTAGAAAAAATGTAAGTCCTTCACTAGTAATCACGGAAACGCCAAAAACACCATTTGTGCGCATAAATCTAGATATTTTGGAAATTCCAGAGAAGATCTATATATTAGCTAACAGCTAAAAATGTAGTTAACACTTTACTACTATACTTTATGCATTTTGGAACCCCATTAAGAATTCATTGTGATAGAGGCAAAGAATTTGATAATCAATTGTTAAAGGATTTATGTACACTTTATAGTATCAGATTAACATTCTCATCAGTAAATCATCCCCAAAGCAACGAATTCACGGAAAGATTCATAAGCACATTATTAGAAATGATCAGGACAACAGTAACAGAAAACTCCGGAGATCATCCCCTAACTTGTGTACCTTACGCAGTAATATGCTACAACAATTCACACACACACGGATTTTCGCCTTATGAACTATTATTCGGATATACAAATTCTAGACGTACGTAAAATACGTAAATGATTTAAACAATAAATATCATATTTTTACCAGGTAGCTAGGGAAAGAATAATTTAAAGAAACTCAAAGCAAAGGAAAGACATCATGAAAAATCCAAACCACGAAAAAAACATTTTGAATTAAATTACTTTGTATTCATCAAGGAATCGCAAATAAAAAATAAATTAAGGAACAAATGTAATGGACCATATAAAATAATTAGAATTCATGAAAACACAAATCGAGAATTTTTAATAAATTCGGATCAAAGTAATAAAATAGAAGATGTTTTCTTTACAGATGCAGAACAATTACGTTCGTGTCGCATTCACAATATTAATCACAATTAGCATAACAGTAAGTAACCCTACTGACTATAATGTAATTACCCTAAACAACACTACAGGCATAGAATATTACCATGAGTCAAACTTGAAAATCTCAAATGAAAATTGGAAACTAATAATAGTCAAAGATATTACAATTTTAACAAACTCTTATAAAAATGACATTCAAATCTTGAAGAATTTAAAGTCTTTTGTTGAACAAGACAACGCTAGAGTGCAAGCATTTCACTCAGAAGTAAAACCCCATATTACCAAGCTAAAATAAATTATCACGAACATCGAAAGAAAATTCAAAGAGATCAAAATTATTAACCCATATTCCTTACCTATGGTTCAATTTGGAAAGCTATTACACAAAATCTAGATAGCGAAGATGGTGAATATTACGACCAAATTATTCAACAAGTTGAAAATGACGAAAGAGCATTAGAAAACCTTATGAAAAATCAAATCTCAGTCACTATTCTGACATTAAAAATTTTAACTATAATATAAGGAAACTCCAAATTGATGAACAAACATTCAACAATAATCTTCACGATATTGAAAACGCGATATATAATATTTCATATAATGCAAATTTCTATGAATCAAAACTACATATAATTAATATTTGTGAGCAATTGTTAGAGTCATTAATTTTAATTCAAGGAGAGCTCAATGATTTAATAAATTCAATAACTTTCGCTAGATTAAAAAGCATATATCCATCAGTAATACAACCAGAAGATTTCGTATTTCAGCTAAGAATCATTTCAACAAGTCTTATTACCTTTATTATCTTTATTGCCAACCACAGCAAATATAGCTAAATACTTTGATCTTATAGCTTTAGAAGCATATCAATCAAACAGAAAAAAATGTTTTTATTCTATCAACACCATTTGTCGAACCAGAAAAATATAAATTACTTCATGTATACTACTTACCCATATTCGACCCAAAGACAAAAATTTCCTATTAAATCCTAAATGCCCATAAGTATGTAGCAATCGGTCGAGATGGTAATCTTTACTTCACATTTGAATCAATAGAAGGATGTAAATCAATAAATTCAGAAGATAAAATCTGTTACAACCAAATAGCATACCCCACAGTTGAAAACGCACCCTGTGAAATTAAAGTTATGAAGTCCAGTAAAATCCCAGAAAATTGCCAAAGAATACATGCTAATATTCAAGACTACAAAGTACAACTAGCAGCCGAAAATGAATCGTTAATACGAGTAGTAACCAACAGCAGCATTCCAGTTAGCATTTAGTGCAAGGAAAAATCTACCAAAACGTTCAATATCCCGCAGAACTCAATCCCCATTGCATAGTATACATTGGATCTGTACGTATCTAGTCCACAAAAGAATATTCATCGGAACAGCCCAGTGCCATAAAAATGCCCATCATCCCCAGTGTTGTGAAACTGAAAACAGTGAAGTGTAGAAGGAAATGCAACAGAGTATATCCAGCGATACTATATCCCAGTCCACAACAAGAAGAACCAGGACCATCCAGCAATATTTAAATGTTAAATTCAAACTATAGAAAATTTCAAAAGTATGTTTTTACAATCTATATCACATAAATCATATTCTATATTCTTAATATTAACCAATACTGATAATAACAAATTTAATCCAATTTTTAAACAATATTATTTATAAACATAACTATTTTTATAATATAATGAATTTTAATAACCAATATTATAATTTATATATTTTGATTATCTTTTAAAATTCATGTCAATGGGAAGACAACAAATTTACCTAAAAGAACCTATTGTTAAGGGATATTAGGCAGTTAATTAAGATATTCATCACATTTGTCCATTTGACCTTATTTACTTTTTCTAATTGAACACGTGCAAAACTGCAACTAACCGCTGCGTAACATCTCCTACCCAAATATTATAAACAGGAGTTAATTATTATTTTCAGTGATTAGAAGATTTGAAACTAGAACTTAGATGTTTGTAAGTAACTTATAATATTTCAAAGTAAATTCAAGTGTTTCCTTTCAGTAGTAAATAAACGTGTTTTTTTTAAGGAGTTAAGTAAACTAACCCCCATATATATATATATATATATATATATATATATATATATATATATATATAT
The DNA here is from genome assembly GCA_034190945.1 of Octodonta nipae. Classification (NCBI taxonomy): domain Eukaryota; kingdom Metazoa; phylum Arthropoda; class Insecta; order Coleoptera; family Chrysomelidae; genus Octodonta; species Octodonta nipae. The sequence continues at coordinate 97,757,010 of CM067217.1, read as the reverse complement.
ATATATTATTAGTTGACGAATGTAAAACTTTTGTATCTCACATGAATAAACATATCTTTGTCTATGTAGATTCAGTTTGAAAGGTAAAATTTACTGGTGGGAAGAAATCGCTTCCCCTCATGTTACTTCTTTGTATGGAATTCCTTTTATTTTATTTTATTATTATTTATTTTTATTAGTTCTTATATAAGTATTTTTATGTACAAATTATTTGTTAATTAGATGATTGTAATAAGGAATTAATAATAATATTTCACATACACACATCATGCCCTAATATAAATGCCATGTCAGCAATGAAAGGTAAAACTGACAGATCTGAGACTAGAAGGCTATCGTAATATGTTTATTGTGTGGTTCTAATCTCATAACCAGATCGATTTTTTTCGTTTTGGTTCTTTTACTTAATATTTTTATGTAATTATCAATCTAATTTTCTATTATGTAAGGGGCCATCCACAAACCGTGTAACACTTTCTACATAGGTTCTAATGTTATTTACTGTCACATGGGGAGAGGGTAGATACGACCCTGGGTGTTACGTAACACAGATAAATATTTTTTTTCACCCTTAGTAAAAGTACAAACTCCCTGCTTCCGGACCGCATTTCGCTACGGGGAACAAGGTCTTTTGCGATCGGCTCCAGTTAACGTGCCCTTCTTACAGTTATTTTAATTGATAGGCTAATTGGATTAAAAGTTAGGTAACACAAGCAGGGGCTCGATTAAATGTTTACATGGCGTTACATGGTCGAGGGGAATAAAATGAAAAATGCGTTACGTGGTTTATGGATGGCTCCTAAGAGTCCAGCAAACATTTTGAATTTGTTTCATATTTGACGATACTGTTTTCTAAAGATCGTACTTTAGTACAGTATAAGGTACATTCACTCATGAAACGTTTTGAATTTGTTTAATATTGGACGATGCTGTTTTTAAAGGTCCGAATTTAGTACAATATAAGATACTTTCACCCATTAAACATTTGGGATTTGTTTAATATTTGACGATGCTTTTTTCTAAAGGTCCTAATTAATTTAGTTTGGTTTAGTATATTGCCCAACAGATATAAATCCATTTATTACAGGACAAATAATATAAAATAATGAAATATACATACAGATAATCTAAGGTATCTTAAATATTACAAAAGTAAAGAGAGGACAGACAGCAAATATTAAATAATAAATTTTAAACAATAAATAGAGACTAAGACAATTAACAAGAGAATTTTGCTAGTAACTGAAATGGAGTTGACCTGCTATTAGTTGCATATATATATATATATATATATATATATATATATATATATATATATATATATATATGTTCTGAGAGGCTTCCGCGGTCATTATTATGAACTAAGCTAGGTTCCGGGTGAGAACCGCGTCTGAATTTATTGAATACTCGACGTTTCGACTCCTGCTTCGGAGCAATTATCAAGAGACAAAAGTGAAAAAGAGTTTCAGAGTCTAGATCGAACTCGGGGCCTCAATCTGCCTACTCCCCAAGAGTCAATAGGTAACTGAACTGAATTTGAGTCTGCTCTGCTTCTTTTATTTATAGGTAGCGCTGGGTTAGAAGAAGATGTCACGTGATGAGGCTGTGTTGTGATTGGTTGGGTATTGGTGGGCGTGTCTGCTTTGTTTAATCTGGCAATTACGGAGGTCCAAGCTGTGGGAAGGCGAGTACTGTCATCGCGTCTATTTAGACAGAGAGGTCTTTTTTCTATTTCGATAGCTTCGCGAATAGTGGATGCCCTAAGAGAATTGAGAGATATGATAGTCCTACTGTCCTCGAAGTTGATAGAGTGCCCTGTTTGGATATGGTGATGCGCGAGAGCTGAAGTCGGATCTTTTTTACGAACTGACAGAGAGTGTTCATATACTCGATGGTTAACGCGCCTGTTGGTACGACCGATGTAGCTTTGTGGGCAATCGCGACATGAGATTTCGTAAACTCCTCGATCCTCGTTAGGTACTTTGTCTTTGGGGTTACCGGTTAAGTTGCCTATAGTTTGAGTGGTGTTGAAGATAGTCTTTATTTGATGTCTTTGTAAAATCCGTGCAATTTTGTCAGTGACTCCTCGAATGTATGGAAGTACGGCTTTTTGATGTTGTTGTTCTGTTTCTGACGGGGTTGGTGTGATTGGGGGTTGTTGAGATTGATGAATTATACGCGCAATGTGGTCCGGATGATAACCGTTTTGTCGAAGGATTTGTTGAAGATTATTAAGTTCGTTTTGTCTATTGTCAATATCTGTTAAACGAATAGATCTGAGAGTCAAAGATTTCATTACAGAACTCAATTGGGCAGGGTGGTGGTGTGATTGGGCATTTAAGTATCGATTGGTATGGGTTGGTTTTCTATAGACGGTATGTGAGAATCTGCCATTGTTGGTTTTTGTTATGAGGACATCAAGAAACGGGAGAGAAGAATCGGACTCGATTTCCATTGTAAATTGTATATTAGAATGTATACCATTGAGGTGTTGTAGGAAGAAGTGTAATGAATCTCTGCCATGAGGCCAAATGACAAAAGTATCATCTACATATCTAAGCCAACAGGAAGGTTTTAAATTAGACGAGTTTAGGGCCTGGGTTTCGATTTGTTCCATGAAAATGTTAGCAAGCACTGGAGAAAGAGGTGAACCCATGGGGGCCCCACGGACTTGTTTGAACAGAGTGTTTTGAAATGAAAAATAAGTGTTAGAGGAACAGTGTTGTACAAGTTTGATAATGTCAGAAGAGATATTGTATTTTGTTTTTAGAATATCTAACGTTTCTGAAATGGGGACATTGGTGAAAAGAGATACAACATCGAAGCTAACTAGGATGTCATTTTCTGAAATTCTGTAACCACTTAGGATATCTAGGAAGGAAGAAGAGTTCTTTACGTACGAGGATGCTTGCTCGGCTAGAGGTTGAAGGGTTTTGGCTAAGTACCGGGCTAATTCTTGGGTCGGGGATTGTACCGAACTGACAATGGGTCTAAGAGGAATGTCCGGCTTATGAATTTTGGGTAGTCCGTAAATTTTCGGAATTTTAGAAGACTTTTCACGAGGAATGATGATCTTTTTAATGTCAAGAGGAAGTTGTGTCCTGTTGATGATTTCCTTAGTCTTTTTCTCTAAGTAAGTAGTAGGATTATTGTTTATTATTTCGTAGTCTGCAGTGTGGAGTAGGGAATTCATCTTGTGAACATAGTCCTTAGTATTGAGAAGAACAGTCGCGTTACCTTTGTCGGCAGGAAGAATAGTTATGTCATCGTTGTTACGTAGTTGTTTTAGTGCATGTCTTTCGTTAGAAGTTAGGTTTGATTTTGGTGGCTTTGATGTGCGGAGTACTCTAGCAATGTCTTGACGAGTATCTTCAGCCTCAATATCTGTTAGTTCAACCAAAGCTACCTCAACTTGAGAAATGATTCTTTCAGTTGGGATAGTTTTCGGCGTCACTGCGAAATTGAAACCTTTGGATAGGACGTGTAAACTGGTAGAGTCTAAGGGGAAGTCAGAAAAGTTATGGACGGTCATCTGAGGGGGTGAGGTGACAGTGGGTTGTTGTTTTGTAATAAGTCGTGTTAGCTTAAGTTTTTGAGTGACTGTTTTCTTTTGGGCCAGGTGTTCGGCTTTATCGCTCGAAATGCGATTAAAATTGTCCCACAGAATTGGATGAGGATTGAAAGTATGTAATGATGAATAACAGTGATACAAATTTCGGTTGGTTTGGTCAAGTTGATATCTGATTGAATGGATGGAATTTCGTAAGAGGGCCAAACTTGCTTTGTTAAGAATACTGGAAACTGAACGTGAAGAGGTGTGATGTTTTAGTTTGAAAGTATTTGGAATGACGTTATAAGTTCTACACGATTTGAGGAATACAAGATCACAAAGAAGCAGAGATTTTCGAATAAGAAGTTTGCTGTATGTTTTGGTGAGTTGGAAGAAATCCTCCCCGTAGAGGCGAATGAAATGTTCTGAGAGACTTCCGCGGTCATTATTATGAACTAAGCTAGGTAGGTCGTACCAACAGGCGCGTTAACCATCGAGTATATGAACACTCTCTGTCAGTTCGTAAAAAAGATCCGACTTCAGCTCTCGCGCATCACCATATCCAAACAGGGCACTCTATCAACTTCGAGGACAGTAGGACTATCATATCTCTCAATTCTCTTAGGGCATCCACTATTCGCGAAGCTATCGAAATAGAAAAAAGACCTCTCTGTCTAAATAGACGCGATGACAGTACTCGCCTTCCCACAGCTTGGACCTCCGTAATTGCCAGATTAAACAAAGCAGACACGCCCACCAATACCCAACCAATCACAACACAGCCTCAACACGTGACATCTTCTTCTAACCCAGCGCTACCTATAAATAAAAGAAGCAGAGCAGACTCAAATTCAGTTCAGTTACCTAGTGACTCTTGGGGAGTAGGCAGATTGAGGCCCCGAGTTCGATCTAGACTCTGAAACTCTTTTTCACTTTTGTCTCTTGATAATGGCTCCGAAGCAGGAGTCGAAACGTCGAGTATTCAATAAATTCAGACGCGGTTCTCACCCGGAACCTAGCTTAGTTCATAATAATGACCGCGGAAGCCTCTCAGAACATTTCATTCGCCTCTACGGGGAGGATTTCTTCCAACTCACCAAAACATACAGCAAACTTCTTATTCGAAAATCTCTGCTTCTTTGTGATCTTGTTTTCCTCAAATCTTGTAGAACTTATAACGTCATTCCAAATACTTTCAAACTAAAACATCACACCTCTTCACGTTCAGTTTCCAGTATTCTTAACAAAGCAAGTTTGGCCCTCTTACGAAATTCCATCCATTCAATCAGATATCAACTTGACCAAACCAACCGAAATTTGTATCACTGTTATTCATCATTACATACTTTCAATCCTCATCCAATTCTGTGGGACAATTTTAATCGCATTTCGAGCGATAAAGCCGAACACCTGGCCCAAAAGAAAACAGTCACTCAAAAACTTAAGCTAACACGACTTATTACAAAACAACAACCCACTGTCACCTCACCCCCTCAGACGACCGTCCATAACTTTTCTGACTTCCCCTTAGACTCTACCAGTTTACACGTCCTATCCAAAGGTTTCAATTTCGCAGTGACGCCGAAAACTATCCCAACTGAAAGAATCATTTCTCAAGTTGAGGTAGCTTTGGTTGAACTAACAGATATTGAGGCTGAAGATACTCGTCAAGACATTGCTAGAGTACTCCGCACATCAAAGCCACCAAAATCAAACCTAACTTCTAACGAAAGACATGCACTAAAACAACTACGTAACAACGATGACATAACTATTCTTCCTGCCGACAAAGGTAACGCGACTGTTCTTCTCAATACTAAGGACTATGTTCACAAGATGAATTCCCTACTCCACACTGCAGACTACGAAATAATAAACAATAATCCTACTACTTACTTAGAGAAAAAGACTAAGGAAATCATCAACAGGACACAACTTCCTCTTGACACTAAAAAGATCATCATTCCTCGTGAAAAGTCTTCTAAAATTCCGAAAATTTACGGACTACCCAAAATTCATAAGCCGGACATTCCTCTTAGACCCATTGTCAGTTCGGTACAATCCCCGACCCAAGAATTAGCCCGGTACTTAGCCAAAACCCTTCAACCTCTAGCCGAGCAAGCATCCTCGTACGTAAAGAACTCTTCTTCCTTCCTAGATATCCTAAGTGGTTACAGAATTTCAGAAAATGACATCCTAGTTAGCTTCGATGTTGTATCTCTTTTCACCAATGTCCCCATTTCAGAAACGTTAGATATTCTAAAAACAAAATACAATATCTCTTCTGACATTATCAAACTTGTACAACACTGTTCCTCTAACACTTATTTTTCATTTCAAAACACTCTGTTCAAACAAGTCCGTGGGGCCCCCATGGGTTCACCTCTTTCTCCAGTGCTTGCTAACATTTTCATGGAACAAATCGAAACCCAGGCCCTAAATTCGTCTAATTTAAAACCTTCCTGTTGGCTTAGATATGTAGATGATACTTTTGTCATTTGGCCTCATTGCAGAGATTCATTAGACTTCTTCCTACAACACCTCAATGGTATACATTCTAATATACAATTTACAATGGAAATCGAGTCCGATTCTTCTCTCCCGTTTCTTGATGTCCTCATAACAAAAACCAACAATGGCAGATTCTCACATACCGTCTATAGAAAACCAACCCATACCAATCGATACTTAAATGCCCAATCACACCACCACCCTGCCCAATTGAGTTCTGTAATGAAATCTTTGACTCTCAGATCTATTCGTTTAACAGATATTGACAATAGACAAAACGAACTTAATAATCTTCAACAAATCCTTCGACAAAACGGTTATCATCCGGACCACATTGCGCGTATAATTCATCAATCTCAACAACCCCCAATCACACCAACCCCGTCAGAAACAGAACAACAACATCAAAAAGCCGTACTTCCATACATTCGAGGAGTCACTGACAAAATTGCACGGATTTTACAAAGACATCAAATAAAGACTATCTTCAACACCACTCAAACTATAGGCAACTTAACCGGTAACCCCAAAGACAAAGTACCTAACGAGGATCGAGGAGTTTACGAAATCTCATGTCGCGATTGCCCACAAAGCTACATCGGTCGTACCAACAGGCGCGTTAACCATCGAGTATATGAACACTCTCTGTCAGTTCGTAAAAAAGATCCGACTTCAGCTCTCGCGCATCACCATATCCAAACAGGGCACTCTATCAACTTCGAGGACAGTAGGACTATCATATCTCTCAATTCTCTTAGGGCATCCACTATTCGCGAAGCTATCGAAATAGAAAAAAGACCTCTCTGTCTAAATAGACGCGATGACAGTACTCGCCTTCCCACAGCTTGGACCTCCGTAATTGCCAGATTAAACAAAGCAGACACGCCCACCAATACCCAACCAATCACAACACAGCCTCATCACGTGACATCTTCTTCTAACCCAGCGCTACCTATAAATAAAAGAAGCAGAGCAGACTCAAATTCAGTTCAGTTACCTAGTGACTCTTGGGGAGTAGGCAGATTGAGGCCCCGAGTTCGATCTAGACTCTGAAACTCTTTTTCACTTTTGTCTCTTGATAATGGCTCCGAAGCAGGAGTCGAAACGTCGAGTATTCAATAAATTCAGACGCGGTTCTCACCCGGAACCTAGCTTAGTTCATATATATATATATATATATATATATATATATATATATATATATATATATATATATATGTTTCAAAATTGTCAAAATTAATATCACAGTTACTAGATATGCTGTTGTAACTTCTACACGTGATGAATAATTGTGATTTTATAATCACATTTGTATTAGCAGACAGATAAAAATTGGTGTTATTTCTTTAGCCTTGGAGAATGTATTGGGATAATTGACAGAAGAACAGGTGAGTCAAATCTATTGTGAAACAATTTGTATAGAAATGAAAGGCTAAGTATATCCCAATGCATAATTAAAGACCTCATCTCAAATCTGTGAAGTAGTAATTTGTGCTGGTACCCTCTGACAGGATATGAGCCGTCGAGACGTAAAGCGAGAAATTTTAGGAATTTTCTTTGCACTGCCTCCAGAAGCTTATGATGAACCTTGTAGACAGGGTGCCATAAGATTGCAATAATCTAACTTTGAGCGCACTAAGCATGTATATAAAGAGTTCAGCGCGGATATGTTATTAAAGCTGTTGCAAATTCTCTAAATAAAATCCAACGATCGCAGTGCTGATTTGCAAATTATGGAAATATTTTCAGAGAATTTATGATCGAAATATACACCTAGGTCCTTTATGATAGTGCATCGCTCAATAGTCTGATTATTAAACGAATAATCCAATAGTATTGGATTCCTCTTTAAAGTATAACATACTGAACATACTTTGCATTGTTCAACAAGAGTTTGTTTGTGGTAAACAATAACGTGAGCTGATCCAGGTCATGTTGTAGCTATCGTTGATGCCCTCGATATTACGATACAATTTCAGATCTGCAACAAGGAGAGTTTCATATGAAAGTATATTTGATAAGTCGTTAATGTATATCAGAAACAATAGCGGATCGAGATTGGAACTTTGGGGTACTCCTGAATAGACAGTCAATATGTTTGATTTAAAGCCGTTATATCTAACAAATTGATGTCGGTTACTTAAGTAGGATTTAAATAGTTTAACTAGCGAGCTACTGAATCCAAAGACCGATAATTTTGCGATTATTGTGGGGTATGAAGTTTATCGAAAGCCTTGGTAAAATCCGTATAGATCACCTCTACTTGACTTTTGAAGTTAATGACTGCAGCTCTGAATTGGGGGAATCGATAAGTTAGTGACTCTGGATTTATTTTTCATAAAACTGTATTGGTCAGGCGATATGTGTCTTCTGACAATAGGAAAAATCTGATCATAAGTGCACATCTCGAATACTTTAGCAAAGTTACGTGACAGCAGCATTTTTTATTAATAAATGACGAAAAAGCCTGGGGATCGGTTTGAATTTTTTTCTGTAAGGGATTTAAGGAAGTGTGGAATGAATCCTTAATTAGTAAGTTTACAAGTTTCCTCATATTGCTAGATCTATGATAATAATATTCAAAGTTATACCTTTTAAATAATTTGTGATAGTGGGGATACCATGTAGGGTACTTAGTAAATCTGTTTTTATATGGCGAGATGAAGGGACTAACAATGCATTAAGTGCATTATAAAGAATGTCAAAGGCTGCATTAGGATCTGTACAGGAAGATAAGGAATTCCAGTTCGCATAAAGCAAGGTATAGGCCAGGGTAGTCACCTTTTCTAAAGTTATGGGTTTTCTGTCTGGAGTCAACTGGAAATTGGTTTATATGTAGAACTTGAAGTCTGATTGATATAAGAAGCGGGGGGTGACCATTGTCGATATTTACTAGCGGGTTGAGCTCAGCTTTAACTACACAAGGCACACTCACCAAGACTATATCAATAAAAGATTGTAATGTAGAAGTTTTGATGTTAGTGCTGTTGTGAAACGGAATGTTGAAGTTCCCTGTTATGATAATGTTAGAGAGACCGATAGTGAATTGCTCAAAAGCATCCAAAAACAGGTCAAACTCAGTACTAGTTACAGACGGAGGTATGTAAATGACAAATATATATAATGACAGATAATTACACATTTACATCCCAAAATGTCGATGAGTGGCACAGTTGCCAGGTTATCATCTAAATTTAATAAACTTGTTAATAAAGTTACCTTCGATGCTAACAAAACACCACCCCCTCTGGTCCTGTTAGTCGCTTTAAAATCTCTGTTCTTGCGAAAAACTTCGTGCATAGATTATGGTAGCAATTCAGTACTGGTAACATTATCATTAAGCCCCTGTGAAGGCTATAAGATCGTATTCACATAGGTGCACGGCAGATTATAATTCATTTACTTTTGTGTTTAGCTCTCATAAATTTTGGTAATACATTTAAATTATACTGTTGGGAGGATTTAGTTTAAAGAAGTACAGTATAAGATACATTCACCCATTAAACTTTGGTCATATCTTTGTTTTGGCTATAGAATTAAAGATCCAGGGAGTCCTCAAAACTGCAAGAAGTCGAACACTATTTTTTAGGCAGAAAAGGCCTTCAAACACAAGTATCTCGAATAGCGCAGTTATAAAGTGACTAACCATATAAAACCGTAATACACTAAAATTATAAGTGAAAATTTAATCCAGAGTATTATAATGTAAAAGCGAAGGAGGTATGGTACAGAACAAACGATCAGTATTAGCTTGTGTAGAGATACATATTGTTATAAAGGTCATATAAGGCCGCCAAAAACAAATTACGAAACCATCTAAATTAACCAGGTAAACACAAAAACCGACTGAAGTAAAAAAAGAAGAGCAACACAACTACCCCGAAATTTCGATGGAGATAAAAACTACTTAGATAAGCTTCTTGAATACAACAAATCAAAAATAATCATCGACTGAGTGAAGTTAACATCTTAAATTGATTTGCAGAGAGGGAAATACTAGAACACCGTGAGTACCAAAGGTTTCTTTAGCAAACTACATCTATTTGATGGTAGTTTATCTTGGCTTATGTACAAACGGCAATTTGAAACCGTGGCTACAGCTACTGAGTGGGATAAACAAAAAAATCTACCTCTCCCGTAATTTCTTTAAGAGAAGAATAGAGCTTTTTCAAAGCATTCTAGAGAATGAACAAGGTAATTTCATCGCAATAGATAAAAGATAGAACTATTAATCCTTGAGCTAAGTATATCAGGTGCTACTAAGTGGGAAAAGGCAAAAATTCGGAAAGAGTCTCTAAGAATTCGAAGCAGAGATTAGACGGTTAGTACATCTGTCCTATCCAGATATACGAGAGGAAACTAAAGATCAATTGGCCACACCAAGTTTTATAAATGGTACCAGAGACGTTGAAGTAAAAAGATATCTAAGATTTAGTGGCTTCAAGAAGAGTAATGAAGCTTTGTTCCGGGCTTTGGAGGTAGAGGCAGTCATAGACATGTCCAAGCCGAGAGTACGAGCAGCTTTCTTCAACCAGGAAGACTCAGAATCACCCTTTCAGGCGCTGTTGACTCATATAAACAAACGACTGAAGAAGGGGTGGCCCCACTTGAGGCTCGGAAAATTTTCAAGGTCACGACCCGTCACTTGAGAACAAGATGACACCACCCACGCTCGTCGGCACGTGCCGTGTTACGTAATCGCCTGGGGTCAATGACCTTGGATGACAGGGGCGTTGACGTATGTCATAGAACGGCGGCACGGAACACCATAGAACAGATGGTATGGGCCGTTGACGTATGTCACTGAACGTTGACAGGTACACCATAGGATGGTTGCACACGAGGCGCTGACTGGTACGCCATGCACTCGGATCAGTTGCACGGGGCGTTGACAGTTACGCCATAAGCACCAGGAGGAAGTAATCAAATTATTGCGCGATAAATTAGAATATCTTGACGGTTATACTAAAAACCAAAATGTGAAGCCTACGTTTGCCAGTATAGTCAAAAGCCAAAATGACCCTAATAATTCTTTCAATAAAGTGAATATTCCGGGTATTATAATAAAACCTAAAGGCAAGAAAGATTTATTACAAACAGAAAAAAATAATTAAAATATAAACCTATAAAAGTTAAAAATTGATGTTAAATCTGTTAAATACAATAATAAAGGTGCAGCTGTCATAAAATGTAAATCAAAGAGGGAAATTATATTACTGGAAAAAGCTCCACGTAGTGCACTACAAAATGATTATAGTGTTGAACGCACACAAATGCGGAAACCAAATATAAAAGTCACAAACTTTAACCAGGACTTACCAATTAATGATGTACAGCAAGTTATAGTTGAACAAAATGATTTGGCACAAGATTTTAAAGTGACCTATATAAAAAGATTAAAATCAGAGTGGCTAACACTGTGGTGTGTACACTCGAGCTTCGAGGATAAACTCGTCGGACGACCGAGCCAAACACAGAGGTGCCAGGTTCTGAGGCCGTCGTTTGAGGTGTCGGACCAGCTGCTTAAACTAAGTTAAAGTCACTATTGTGACAAGATTAACAATTAAATTTGAGAAGACGTTTTTGCAGCGGTAAGCATTTGATTTCGGATGTACAAAGTCCCGTACGTTCTAAACAAATTAAACTTCTACAATTATCACATGGATAGCATGGTATTTTTACATCTTTTGTGTGTTGTTTTATTTTGTTTACAATTATTACACTCCGTCGTATAGAATTAAACACATCCATACCACATATCGAAATAAAAATCTCACCTCATGCACTGCCAACACAAACTTTCTTGCTTATGTTAAATTGTAAATTATTCAAAGATGATTTTAGGTAATTTATATTCACTTTCAGTCGATTTTAGATCAATATATTTAATATGTAGCACTGACTATTACACTAAACAATTCGGAAATCATTAGTTACTTCCGAATCAAAATAATGTGACAGATATCCCCGTTCTCTTCGATTATCCCATCTGGTAATTTGTATTTGTTTTGCTATTGTACTTGCCAAATCCAAGAACAGTTAGTTAGTATACCCGTACTACATTTGTTGCACAGATGTTGTATTTGACCGACCAAATTCTTTATAAAACTGAACTACAGTATGCACAATTTATTTTTATTAATTTCTGACCATTTAACTAATTTATCAGGCTATTTTTTGATACACACTTCACTTATTTGATTCCCAATCTGCTGCTGTGTTTTTTGTCCCCGGAATTTACGATTTCACCGAAAATATCACGAGTTTTACAGGAGCCTTGTAAATTACTGCCGACCGAACCGAACCTTCCAGAACTATAAAGTATATTAATTATTGTTGTGAATTCTTTATTACAATGTATTTTAGTTATTTTTATATATAAAAAACATTTAAAAAAACTTCAGTTCGATAAAGTTAGGGAAAGCTTTATTCGAAATCGAACGTCTTTCAAACTAAATTTACATACAGTGAAGCCAAACGAAAATACAATTAATCGATGGAGCAATGTCGCAAAGATTTAATACTTACTCTCTTCCTTTTAGGTATTTGTAAAATTAATTTGTCGTAAAACGGGAGAATGTAATCTTCACTTAAAATAATACTCCCAACTAACAAATCACTTTTGCCAGAAAGTCTTTAAGCCATGAAGCCATACATATAAAACAAACTTTTGCCACTGAATGTTTTCATTCAGTTGCTGAATAGTTACAGAAACTGCTCTAATTGTGATTTTTTTCGACTTATTATACCCCGTTTAATTAATTGAGTTATAAAAATATACCTTCTTCAAGAAAAACCAAACAAACACCTGCAATTTTTTTGCAAAAATAGGCTTAAATAATTCTCAATTTTGTTTGCTTTCTTTAATTTTATATCCACATTTTTATTTAGACTTTTTTAAGAATTTCATTATTTAAGAATAAAGAATTTATTTTTTTATCTAAATTATTCATAATGGTTTTCCATAAACTCGTTTTCAGTTTCCAATTTATTGTACATTTATTTATCATTTTGTTTTTTTAGGTTTTGTCGTTTCCTGTTGTTGCGATACTGAACGTACAGCGACGTATATGGCCTTGGGTAGCTTTTTCCCCATAGTCATGCTTTGCGGAATAGTTTGGCCTGTAGAAGGAATGAACGATTATTTGAAAATGATTTCTGTAATTCTGCCGCTAACCCAAGCTACTGAAAGTTTAAGATGTGTTATTGCCAGAGGATGGCCTATTACCAACTCAATAGTTTATGGAGGTTTTATTTCACTTATGGTATGGATCATGCTGTTCCTGACAGCTAGTATATTGGTGCTTAAATTTAAGAAAGGATAAAGTAGAGTCAGTTATAGTTTGTGTATTTATTTATACCTGAGGTGATATTTTTAAGTTAATTTTGCGTTTTATACATTTTTTCAGGGAACTTACTATTTAATATATTGTTAATACATACTTTCTTTGTATTATTTATTTATTTTGGTTTTTATGATCAATCTGACAACTATATTTGTGAACAGATCATTTCCTTAATAAAATGTGGAAATGGCAAACGAAGTTAAATAAAGTTGTTGTTTAACATAATTTTGAAGAAAAATACTAAATAAGTTGAAGTAAAACCAAAAAAATAAAAATCACTTATTGTTTATTAACAGACCCGACCAACGTTGTCCTGTCAAATGTTTTAAATCCAATTTTTTTCTATATATTGTAATAATTTGGACCGTTTTCATAAAATAAAAAATTATTAAAATACCTGACCTGATCGGGTGTACAGGTAATACAACCTGTCAATAACGTGTGAATATATCTGTTTTGCTATAACCTAAAATGTAAATATAAATTTAAAAACTTATTTAATAGCTAGAAAACAAAACTCAAATTATATTTATGAGAGGTTTATTTAAAATATACAACCGAATGACAATTTTAGTAACAGACATTGCTCTGTAAATTAATTGTTCCAACACGAAATGAATCAGTTTAATTTCAATTCTCTTTATTTTAGGGTGGGTGGGGTCTGCTAATATCGTACGAAATTTTTTATGGGGGTAGGTGGGTGTTTGAAATGAGTTTTACATAAGATTTCTTAAATAATATTTTTTCATTGTTTATGACTTTTATTTGCCTGAATTAACTATTATCAATTTGTATAGAAAATCAAAATATAGTTACAACATTAACTATTAATTAAGAAATAAATACCAAAAGGCTTATTTATTTTATGCAATTATCTACATAACATAAGAATTGAGATTTTGAATTTTTTTATATAAAAATATTTTAGTCGTAAACATTTAACGGTGTAATTCTACGAAAGTTCTCGAAGTCAGTCAGTATCGATATGTATACTCACTGACAAAGAAATCGCAACAACGAGGATATGTCTAAGTACTTCTTGGGGAATAACACCACATTAAAGAAAAATTGCTATATATTCCAAACGTTTCGGGGTCTAGTTGGAATATACAACAATTTTTCTTTAATGTGGTGTTATTTCCCAAGAAATACTTAGACATTAAAAATATGCCACAAATATCGTTCAGAAAACAACGAGGGTATGTTTAAACTTAATATTGTTTTGGTAAAACATATATGCTATAGCAAGGAGTAAATGATTAAAATTTGGTAACGTTTGGTGAATGTTTTTTCTTGTAAACTTTTTTCAATCAATTCAGATTGTAGTCCTTTTTCGCATTTTTATTAATTTAACAAAAACGAACGGTTTGGTGGAATCCAAAATCGATCTTTAGTAATGCTATAATGCCTAGAGTACGTGGACGCGAAATGTATCGCCAGCTAAGAGAATTTGAAAGAGGTCGAATTATTGGTTTACGGGAGGCGGGTTTTTCATTCCAAGAAATCGCCAACCACATGAAGAGAAATCCAACTACTGTTATGAGATATTGTCAAGTGTGGTTTGATAATACCCAAAATGAGAGAAGAATTGGCACCGGACGTCGAAGTTCAAGATCTACGTCTTAGACTTGTGGGCTTTAGAGACCCATTTTTGACAACTCGAAATTTGTCTGATAAGTGGTTAGGAGAACAAAGCCATCTTGTAAGTGTCCGAACGGTTTTCCGCCGTATAAGTTCTTTTGGACTGCAATATTATCGACCCGATCTTGTGCTACCTTTGACCGCTGAGAATCGGTAGCAACGACTACAGTGGTGCAGAAAATGACATCATTGGAATGTGGAATGGTATTAGGTCGTCTTCTCTGATGAATCTCGATTCTGCTTGGGTGGACATGAGGCCGAAAGAGGGTTAAACAACGTCGATGAGAAAGAAGGCAACCTCAATTTGATCTTGAGCGACATGTACATCGAAAAGTAGGTTTTATGATATGGGATGCTATTATATATGGAAGTAGGTCACTCTTAGTCTTTTTTCGATGTAACATGGCAGCGCAACGTTATCTTCAGGAACTAGTGAAGCCGTATGTACTCCCTTATCTTAATCGGCCCACGGATCCCATATTTAAACAAGATAGCGCTCAGCCTTATATTGCTCGAATTAGTTTAAACTTTTTTGATGAGACCAATGTGAGTCTGTTGCCATGGCCGCCCAGATACTCCGATCATTCGCCCCTAGAACATGTTTGGCACAGGATGGGTCGAAGGCTCTGAAATTTCGCCCACCCTCAACTAATGACATGACATGAAATACAGATAGCTTGAGATAGTATTCCTCAAGAAGAAATATATCATCTTATTGAATCAATGCCAAAACGTATTGGGCACTGTATAGATAACCGCGGTGGACAAACGCATTATTAACAAGCTTCATAAAGAAATTTAAACTCCTTGGTATTTTTTATTCAAATTTTAATCAATATTAAATTTAAAAATCTCCGCCTGGGCATTGCGATTTCTTTGTCAGTGAGTATATATATACATAAATGTTTTTATAATTTTAACATGCTTTAATAATATAAATATATTATATTAAAAATGTAGTATTGATAATGAAAGTATGTTATTTCATTAATATTATGAGATACAGATTAAATTAAATTATACAATGTATGTACATAATTTTATCCTTGAAATGAAGACTCTAGAAAAAATAAATCTTACGTAAGAAATGGGGGATGGGTGGTGATGAAATTATATCTTACACTTTCTTACATGGGGGTGGTTGGGGTTAGAAAATCATCAAAATTCATCTTACGTAATTTATTGATGTTCCCACCATCCTGGAGATACGGCTGCATATGTGCCACCATACATTTTATTCCGGGTTATAATTCAATTTTTTATTGTCACCGTGTATAACAATAATTTCTCTGCACCCGATATTGTAACTTCGGCTATGCAATATAGCATTTTTAACACACTGTGAACTATAATTTTACTCGGCATATATTTCAACCAATCTGTATACGAATCTGCTTATGGCCACCCAATATAACATTTTTAAAAACCCTGTATAACTATAATTCCACTCCCCTATATTCCAAGCACCTTCTATAGGCAACTGCTAATGGCCTACTCTATAAATATAACATTATTTTAACATTTTTTAACCATCCTGTTAAATAGTAATTCTACTCCGCCCTATTGATTCACTAACATATATATTCTACTACACATAGCTACCCTATATATTTTTTTCTAACCACCTTGTATAACTATATTTTCACTTCACTCTTTATTAACCACCCTGTATAAAACCTTTGGTTTCTAACATATTTGGATCACCCTTTATAATTATAATTTGACAGCGCTTTATATAACCAATTTATATATGCATGCCAGTTATGTCAAGCTACGCAAATTGACATTAGAAAAGTAATATAGCCGTTTTTTAAATTATCTAATGTTCCACGCAACTTTCTTAAGTTTTTCTTTCATAAGAACCTTCTCCTGACAATAACAAACACAAAAAAGAAATAATTAGCTAAATTGATGCAGCCATTCATTAGGGAGTCATTTTTATATACAGGGAAACGAGCCTGGAATATTTCCCAAAATACTCAATATTTTGAAAATCGCAAAAAGTCAAAACATTTACGAAGGAGGACATATTGGGCCATACTTAACGTTAATTAAATTGCACCTCATCATCCCAGCTCTTGTTACTCAAGTTTTTAAATGGAAACCGACTATAACTGACACCTCGTTTTAAAGCGTATTTGATACCCCTTCTTGCTAACCTAAGGAATAATTTAATTTATATGAATTTATTATTTTAATTATCTTAATAAGTGCATAAAATGTTAAGCAATGAGTGGTGCCACCTAGTGTGTTCTACTTTCTCTTTTTTAAATACCCTTACAGGTAATTTAAAATAGTCGCTTTCAGATTTTTCAAACAATATTAAATAAATCTCCAGAAATGCCCTGACCTAAAAAAATTGAATGTGTAAGTTTCTGTGATAATACCTCTCATAAAAAATATTTTGCTACATGCTTTCCCTTCAAAGCATTTGTCTTCATATCGTACTAACAAACATGCTTCATATATCTGTCTGCTGTGTTCATTTTTGAAAATCTGATTATATTTCAATTATAAACAAACAATAAAGTTAGTGGAAGCATAAAATCTAATTATTGTCAGATTTATTTCAAAAGGAATGCCTTGTAAGAAATCAGAATGGTAAACACAAAAATAGTAGTTTCTCGTTAATTATTTCACAATACGTTGGATTTAGCACTGTAATTGTTTTCACTTTGCACAGGGGAATCTGCATACTTTAAATGTTTCAATATTTGTTTTAAAAAAATCAGTTTTGAAAACTCCTTAATTATTTATTTATATTTTATAATGAACCACATCAAATTTTGTAAACTTAAAAAACTAACCTATGTATGGATAATGTATATTTTAATATTCGCTACTTTTTTAAACCTACATGTAAGGATATAAAAAATAGTATGATTACAACTTGCCATCACTCATACTGCGTATATGTAATTATTGAAATCTAAATATATATTATTTAAGACTCATTTCACATATCCACACAATACTTGAAATTTTGGTAATGAACTTGCTTCACTATAACATTCGACATTAGATACCAGATTAACATCTTAATTTAAGCTACATGTTAACTGTTAAACAAATAGTTTATTAAAAATCCAGGTAAATATGGTATGTATTTAATTTATATTTAACATTTTTGTATGGCATTTACTTCATTATCATATTCCACCTACTTATTTCCTTAATAAAGAAACTTGTTTTCGTTTTTCTTCTTACTTTAAAATTATATTTCAATTTTGATATTGTGTATTGTTGGTACAACATATTTCCTTGTGGTCAAGTTGGAAAGACACCATTGAAAAATTTTTCATCTGTAGTTGAATAAAATAAATTTTGTGTTGTTTTTCATTATACATCTGAAATTATAGGTATCCATATGAGTTATATCAACAAAATTGTAAATATTTTTGGATTTTCTTATCCTTTATTGAATTTTACTTTATTTTAAAAAGTACTTCCCTCAGATGCAAGCTTCTCACTTTTGTGTAAGTTGCGTGAATATGTACGACCTAAAAGCATTTGTGCAAATAAGATGACTTTTTCTGTTTATTTACTTCTCAGTTACTTTTTAAACTCCATTAAAGTACTTTGTACTGCCCAGACTAACCATTTGTCTGTAGTCTGTGTTATTCTTTTGATTTTCAGACATACACTTTCTAACAAATGTCAGATTCTAGTCAGGTTATATTTGGTTGTGTTGTGTTTTGTGTTCACAGAAAAAATAAATTATTATTCTATGGTTATGTTCGTGTCATTTATTTGAAACATCAGACCTGTATCAGACTGAATTTTTCCATGGATTCTAGGCAATGAAATGTATTACAGAAGGTAGCGTATTGGGTTTGGCAATATTTTCCGATTTCTTATCAAATTGGATTAAGCAGATGACATCCTATATATCTTAATGCATGCGTTAAATAATCAAGGGGACAGGATATTAGGATGTAAGGCACTCAAGCGAAGCAATCGCGGTATAGTGCCGCTCGGTACGTGCTACCTTTTAGTTACAACCTTGCAATAACAATTGAACCTTTGAAGTAACATTTGTAATATTTAAATTTCTCAATAAAACGATTTTTCCCAAAGATGAGACCCTCACCAATTGATTTCTATCCATCGAAACTTCCTAATGGGAAAATTTCATCGAAATCATTAGAGCCGTTTTCCAAAACTCAATTACATCTGTTTTCTAGAAAATTAGAAAGAAAAGTAAATAGATTTCAGCGATTTTTAATAAATCTTCACCGTTTTCTCTAAAAGTACTCACGCAATTTGAATATTATAAATTGTATTATACAAAGATATGTTCCACCTTGATTCTGTACTTTTTTCTATAATGCAAAACATACCATTTTTCTGAAAATCGGAAAAATATATGCAAAAAAACTGTACACATCATGGTAAATGTCAAATTTTTATCATAAATATCTAGCTTAAAAGTCATGATATGCCATGAAAGTATATCGTACAGGATGCTTTTAATGGTTTTCAATTTAATGCATTTGAAAGTCAGTTTCTGTTAGATACGAAGTTATAGTCGCGTGAAATGGCAAAAAATATTCCGTTAGTTTATCGAAATGAAAATTTGTTAGATATGTCGGCGAACTCTTCTCTATGGTATACGGTTGTACTTGTGTGCGTTCGTGCATGTGATATTAGGTGATACATAAGTCGTTGTATACATAGAATGGTTGAAATATAAGTTGGAATTGAATTAGTCATACAGGGTCTTTCTAAAAATATTGTATTGGGTGGCTCATAAGTAGTTGCGTATACAAGGTGGTTGAAATAAGAGTGGAGCAAAACTAGAGTTATACAGAGCGGATATTTGCATTATAGTACGGAAAATAATTACAGTTATACAAAAGGCTTTAAAAATAAAAATAAATATAAATTGGAGTAGAATTACAGTTATATAGTTTGGAACATAAGTAGTTGCTTATACAAGGTGTTTGATGTAAGGGAAAAATTATTGTTATTCAGGGTGTATCAAAAATTTATTGTATAAGCATAAGCAATTAGGATATTCGAATTATAGAACGTAGGACGGAGTATAACGGGTTAAAAAAAAGCAACTAGCAAAGTGTCTGCATGACATAAAAACAATTGTCATTTCATTAGTTAAGCAAATTTTACAAGTATTATTATTAGAGTCAGTGTGGGGATTTGGTGGGCAGTCTCTAAGCAATAAACATTTAGCTGATCCCTTTTTGTGAAGCTCTGTAATATCATCATAAGGTAAGAGATTCTTGAGCTCTAAGCCACAGCAATGACAAGTGATCCTGTCACCGTAGCCCGTGTAAAAGAAGCCGGCGTTGACAAGCTCGGTGGGTGTCTGCTTCAAGGCAATAGGCCAGTCTTTGAACGTCTCAAGTCTGCTCTCAAATGTCACTTTGCTTTTATGTCTGATAGGTCTGGTGATGTGGTAAGTGTCATCAAAATCAAAAAAGCGACAATATGGATTCCAGTTCATATGATCGGCAACTGGGTCATCACCATCTTCCCAGTTGAAACCACGTGTATCACAAAATGGGTATTCAACAGCATCATTTAAGCCGCCATCGGATTCTATTGCTTCTTGTCAGTAGATAAACCCTGCTCTTGCTAACTTTTCAGCAGGGAAGTCGGAAGGCCAGTTTTCAAAGTTACGTAATCGATTTTCGTATATTTGGAAGTATTCTCGACACTCCATGGTGTAGAACTGATGAAATAAACAACAATTTTTTTTAATTAATAAGCATTTATTCAATTTTTCTAATGTCAATATCTCTTAAAATAATGTTTTTATAATAATAAATATGTTCTTTTAATGCAATACATAATGGAGACCTGTCATCTAAACAAAATGGTTTTAACAATTTTTCAATCGGTAAACGATTTAGTAAATTTGACCATAAACAAATTTCATCTATTATTTTATAATAAAAAGTACAGAAATTTAAGCGCTTCAAATAAATTATTTTACTTGAGATAATAGGGTTAATAGCTAAGAGTTCAACCACATCACTATAATCCAAATATAGTGCGCAAATGTTTTTCATCACCAACACTTGTTTGACGTCTTCATACTGGATCTGGGATAGATGAAGACAATCTCCGCAGGTCTCTGGGGCAGTAAACTCTGGAGGTGTGGCATTTTCAAAAAAGTTTGTTTTCAGGAGCTTGAGCTCAATGATGACATCTTCCCACTCGTACATAGTCATTACAATTTTCGTTGGTGTTCCAGCGGCTACAGGTGTTTTTTGCAAGATAACCACTGGAGAATAGGATCTTGCAAGACTGAGTGCACATTGAACATCATACTCTGAATTCAGTAATGGAAATCTCGAATGCAGCAAGTAATAGTCTTCCTTTTTGGCAGCTCCATCATACATTTGTAACACTCTATCCAAGTCCGCACTGTAATTGATAGTGGAATTACTACTATAACCACTATCTATGGTTTCAAAACTGCTGATACTAGTCATTTTCACAAATCACTCGAGAGGTAAACTGGGACTGGGAATATATTTAGGGAATTTTCACAATTTTATAGTTGTACCCCTTCCACTACCTGATTGCGGTTGATTTCAATTATGTGTTCCTACGCCAAGATGGAAAAGTAAATCTCTTGTTGTTAAGAGCTCCTCTGTTCTCCATCACCATCATCATATATGTAAGGCTTCTAAATGTTGCATCACTTGTTGTTTTTCACAATAAAATTTGATATCTTTCTGTAATCGTTTAAGTTTGGTGATATGTGGGCTTAAACTTTTCGCATACTTTACAGTGATGTTTTCAACCTGAGTCTTCATTTTGCAATGCAAGCACATGTCTATATTTATGATAATTTATTATCAATTTATGATTGACCTTGGTGTTATAGTTTGTTTTCAGTGCCAATCCAACTGTCGTGGCTCGAATCAAACCCAAGCCACCGAACTTTAACCTTGTTGCCTTTTCGTTGCAAAATTTTCTCAACGAGATACACATCAGGATAGGCGGCCTTTTGCAATTCTTCTTCGTAAAAGCTCCCTTGAATCGGTGTACCAGACATATCTTCCAAAATATACGTAACTGGATTAGTTATTTTAACCTGCGTAATTTTAAACAATTCCGTACTCCAGCTAGGAAGGTAACCTTTATCAAAAACGTGCTTGGTTTTACTTATTCACACAACATCTCCGACTTTCAGTTTTCTTGGTCCAGCAATTTTCAGGTTATTGTATACTTTAATATCTCGAACGTTTTTCCTATTAATGTCCACAGGTCGCATCTTTGTATTGGAAAGTTTTTGATGGTTGTAGTCCTTAACGATTTCCTGTAGAATATCCATCCATTTGTAGGTGCCGTTCAAACTAAAGTACTTGTAGAGCCGTTCTTTCAGCGTTCTAATTACTCGTTCAGCTATTATGGCTTTCAGTCCACTAAATGTACTATAATGATTGATCCCGTATGACTTCATTAATTTCTGAAAGCAACTATTGTAGTTTTCCTTACCCTGGTCGGTTTGGAGAATTTTCGGGTGCCGTCCTTCCTTGAGAATACTCTCAAAGGCACGAGTTACCTCTTCATCGGATTTCGTTTCAGCGGTCTCGTCCACACGTACTTTGAAAAGCAATCAATCACCACGAGGAAGAACTTGAAATTACGATTGGATTTTGCATAGAGATCCATTTGTGCGAGGTCAGACTGCCAGGAGTCATAGACACCTTTGATTATTACACGTCGGCGAGGAAACTTTCGTCTCACAGGTCTATGCAGTTCCTTAACGACTTGAAGTTTTTCTTTGGAATGTTTCGCTATAGGAGCCATCTTGTATACTGCTTAAAAATAGACAAAGGCAGGTTTTTATTCACCCTAATGATGCTTTTTAATTGCAGCAATACTGTCTGCGATTGCTTCAAGTTTTTGATTTTATTCCAACATTTGATTTGCATGTAGTTTTTGCATGTCTCGGTATAGATTAGGCACTACTTTTGTCATCTTGTGTCTAAGTTCAATTAGATCAGAAATATCTTTAGCCTAATACTTTCGAACAATATTTAATACTTCTGCTGCATCAACACCTTTAGGAGCTTGTTTCATAGAAAGTTCCAGATAATTTATACGTTTTTGCTGTGATATACGTTTGTCATTAAACGAGGCTTCAAATTTTGTGATGGTTTCCTTATATTTTTTCCGGGCAGATTCCAACTGAGTTTCTATTGTATTGCATTTTGAAATGAGACACGACATATTTTGTAGTTGGGTTTCCATAGCTTGTTCGGTTTTCAACATGCGAGTATTCATTGCAGCAAAGTTTTGAGCTCCACGTTCCTCGCTAACCTTTTCGTTTTGCTTAAACACAGATAAGGTTTGCTGAACTTCACCAGTGTAGTTGCTGAAAGCTATTTGAAAATCACTATGTAGTTGTTGAAGTCCGTTTTGCGATTTTCTTATCACCTTACTTCTTGTTGGCGGCATCCATGGCCTTCGTCGGTACTTCGACATTGGTAATTTTCAGCTTCTCAGCATCGATATTTCCCTCTATGGTAAAGGAAAATGGCACTTTCATAAAAGCTAGGTTATGTGATGCTGATGACATTAGTTGCTGATGGGCACTACGCCCAAACTTGTTTAAAGTCATTATGAAACTGATAAGTTTGCCATAGGATATGGAATAATATACACTTTCAATATCGAAATTTATTTATCTCGTATAATATTAGCTTCCTTAAGTTCATTTAAAATGGCAATTATTTCGTTGTCGTGAGAGGTGTTGCCTGCTTCCTTGGATGCAATCAGTAGTTTCAACCGTTCAACCAATTCGTTGGGATCATCCCAGTAGACGTATGCAT
This sequence comes from Octodonta nipae, assembly GCA_034190945.1. Taxonomy (NCBI): domain Eukaryota; kingdom Metazoa; phylum Arthropoda; class Insecta; order Coleoptera; family Chrysomelidae; genus Octodonta; species Octodonta nipae. The sequence goes on along the minus strand of CM067217.1, from coordinate 97,733,152 downwards.
TGGCTTATTATTGTAAGTTAACTTCATACCAGTTCCAGTAAAACGTTGCTTCTTTGTCAAAGGAGGAAACATTGGCTTTATAATTCCAGTATATTTATATAAGCTTGAAGCTTTCAAACGACCTGCTGCATTATTGTGTGTTGATGTCATTACCAACACTTTTCGGTATGCTTCTAAATCATCGGGAGCATAATCAGGTGACTTGTAAAATATTAATTGATATAGCCCTGGAGTACCTCGAAACTCTAGCCCACCAACGATAATGTGACCTGTACTACGACTGAAATTGATTTCCTTCTGCCCAAGAAACCATTTGGAACTTGCAGCGTCATATATAGGTCCATATATGTTGTCAATATCATCGCTTTTAGTGATATAGTCTTCAAGATACTTGTGTGCAACTGGAGGATACTGATCCATGTAGTCCTCTTTTGCTTCTTTAGAAAGATTACCGGGATCCTCGTAAAAGCTTTCGTTCTCCACCTCATCATCATCATCATTGTAATGCATACTAGTTTCAGCGATTGGTTCTTCATCGAGGTATTGTGTCTCTTCCAACTCATATTTTTTGACTGGTGGCAGCTCCTGCACTTGTTGTTTAATTATTTCACGTTTAATGGTCTGTGTTGGCATCTTAGTGAGAACTTTTGCCGTAGTTGAGGCAATATCTTGTAGCGGTGTCAATACCGGTCTAAAAAGTTTATTCAATGTTTCATCATGTTCCGACTTTCCCAGCTTCAGACTAAGATATTTCTTGTGAATTGAACGTGCCAATTGCTTGATCTTTTTCTTTCGAGCAGTGGCAGCAATGAAGACATTTTTATCAACTAATAGCAATCATCTTTATTGAACCTTTATATATTTATCGAATCCTTTACGGTAGCGGCCATCATTCAAGTTGAAGTCCTTAGCTATTGTAATAAAGCTAAAACGATTTTGCCAGCATTCCGAACACATTGTCTTAAATTTATCATAGTTGCTTAGGTATTTTTCTATACGTTTGGCATAAATATATTAAATACTGAACATTCGCGTGCCTCACTCGGATCAATTACTTCTTCGTTGTCTTTAAATGGAAAATACGATACACCTTTAACCAGCTTGAAAACGTCTTGTAAGAGCTGGTACTTTGGTTGGTAGAGTGACTTGGAATAGATGTAGACGTTCTCGAATCGTAGGCCGTTTTCATTGAATAGCAGTGATAACGATGCGTTGGTCTTTCCGCAACCACGAGGTCCGCAGAATGCTGCTCGTAGGGAATTTGGTAACAATTGTCCGTGTCGACTTGCTGATGACAACGATTCTTCAACAAAGTCGAAATTTTCGATAGGCACTTGGACGTCTTGTTGCTTCATATACTTCTTACGATATACTGACATCATCCTTATTGCGGATACTAATTAAATACAGCACTCTATCTCAGCAATCAGTATCATGCTAACTCCTAAAGGAGGTAGTCTACTGAATAGCGCAATCAATTAATTACCATTTGAACTACCTCTACCTGGTTATCAGTTTTGCGGGCCCGGTACAAAACTTCAAGACCGACTCTCCAAGGGTCAGCAGGGAATCAATAAGACAGACGCTGCTTGTCGAGTTCACGATATCGCCTACAGTAAATACAAGTCTTTGGCGGATCGTCATAAGGCTGATTACGAGTTGGAAAATCGAGCCTGGGAGAGATTCAAGTCAAAGGACGCTTCACTTGGAGAAAATGCAGCTTCTTGGCTTATAACTACAGGCATGAAGGTTAAACGCAAGATTCGACAGAATGTGGTTCTACCAATCAAGAGAGCTATTGTCGGATCTGGAAGTGATGTCTGTAAGACATCGTTATTGGCGTTGAGAGCAGCCCGATCAGTCATTAAGAAGGCAGGTGGTCGCAAGAAAATCCATGTACCTCGAGTCATTCCTTTTGAGTCGAAAATTGGTGGTTTTCTCCCACTAATACCCCTATTTGCGGGGTTGTCAGCACTTGGAGCTCTTGCAGGGGGAGCCAGTGGAGTAGCCAAAGCTGTGATGGATGCAAAGAACGCCCGCAAGAAGTTGGAGGAGGACCAACGCCATAATCAAGCCATGGAAGAGCTTGCGAAGAAAGGAAGCGGTATTTTTCTTAAAAAGTCCCGCAACGGCTTCGGGCTTTACTTAAAGAAGCAAAAAAACTCCCAATAAAGCTACCCAATCGAGCACTCTACAATCACAAGCTTAAGCAATATGCCAAACATTTGAAGATCCCCCACTTTAGGGGAGTATTTATGCGGGACGCCTTACCTAAACATTCACAAACAAGGGAGTCTGCCATCGTTAATTTGGATACCAGCAGTCGTCAGGGTATGCATTGGGTAGCTTATGTGCGAAATGGAAACACAACTACTTTGGCAATGGAGTGAAAACCCTCTACAACAATGACTCTTATCAGACATACAATCAATCAAATTGTGGCCATTTATGCTTGAAATTTCTCTATAATAAAAATAAATATTTTGCATTATTTTTGCTTTACCTTTACGTATATAAGCAGCTAACAAGCAGCCAATTTTCAGTCATGTCTGTGATCATCACATTGAAAGGTCGCAGCCCAATACTGTCTATTGATTTTCAACCACCTATTCAGTTGGATCCCAACTACAACTACGGACTAGCTTTATTGAGTTTTCACTCGTACAACAGCATTCCAAACATTGAGAGAGGTGACAAGATCTACCTGTTTGACGCTCACAACACGCAAACATACATCGACTTGCCTGAAGATTCATACGAAATTGGTGACATCGAAGCTTATATTAGAAAGGCACTTGGCATTGATTTGACAAAGGACTGAGAATATTTTCTCATTGAAACCCAATAACAATACTCTCCAGTGTGAGCTTTTCAGCAGTAAGTACGCTGTGGACTTTCAACCGCAAGACAGCGTCGGTGATATTCTGGGCTTCTCTAAACAGCTGCTACCACGCAATCAAGTTCACAGTTCCGATTTACCAGTGAACATTATCAAGGTGCGTACCATCCACATTGCTAGCAACATCACATCGGGAGCCTTCTATAACAACACTCCTTCACACACCATTTACGAGTTTGCGGTTGCAGTTGATCCTGGTTTTGCCATCGACGAAACACCTCAGCATTTAATCTATTTGCCGATTAACAGAAGCGATATACATAACCTCACATTGCAAATTTTGAATCAAGACTCTACACTTGTGAATTTTCGTGGTGAAGAAATCATCATTCGACTTGAGCTGAAACAACTACAATAATAACGGGTCGACTTGTATTTGATGAAGAACCACATAAGAAGTCAACCGCTCCTTGACCACCATCAGTTTCTGTGAAACCTCTCAAGAGATCACTCACGCTCTCAAACAGAATGTTTCTACAAACGCTCGGCTACCATGTCAACTCCTCAAATGTTCGATATCTTCCGCAAACCAAATTTTGATGATAGTGTAAGACGCGAGGAGTTGCGAACCTCTATCCATACGTCAATTCATTCGGCAACAATGATATCGTTGAAATCACCGTCAATCAAACAGATTGTTGGTTTTTCATGGCTTATTCCTGCATCTCAATCCAGGGACAAGTGGTGAAGACAGCAGGCAATGAAGATGTTTCTCTATCACCAAATGCTGGAGCTTTTTTCTTCGACAGCGTTACGTACGAGTTATGCGGCAAGGAAATTGAAACCGTGAGAGACCCTGGTCGCGTGAGTACAATTCGTGGATACTTGTGCTACGACCCCAACAGTTCAAAGGACCCATTCATAGCCGGATGGAATTTTCCACATAAAGCGTATATGAATGCCGCCGATAAAACTTTTCACATGTACATTCCATTGGGACATTTGTTTTCCATCTTCAACGACTACAAGCAGATGATGTGTGGTAAACAAACAATTCGTCTGGTGCGAAGCCGTAGCGATGATGATTGCCTTATAATCACGGATGCTGCTACCAAGGGTAAAGTGGCAATAAACAACATCGAACTCAAAGTCCGTCACATTTTTCCAAACGATGACGTTAAATTGGATTTACTGCAAGCCGTCAAAGCGGATTCCAGTATAATTTTACCGTTTCGTTAATGGGAGCTAAATGAGTTGCCTGCTCTCAAAACAGGTGCTACTCGTGAAATTTGGGCTGTGAAGACGTGTGCCGCACTGGAAAGCCCTCGTTATGTTATCTTAGCCTTCCAAACGGATCGCCACAGCAACATCAAAGAAGATCCCACGGAATTTGATAATATTCACATTTCCAATATTCGTCTAAATTTAAACAGCGAATTTTGGCCTATGGAGAGATTTGATTTAGATTTTTCAAAAAAGAGTGAGTACGGTGAGGCGTACAAAAGGTATACGGACTTTTATCCCAGCTTTGGCGGCGGCAAACACCCTCTACTGGTTTATGTTGCATTCAAGACGCACACCCTATTCGTCATCGATTGCTCCCGACGTGAGGACACCACGAAATCCTCGACTGTAGATATTCGCCTGGATATTGAAAGCCAGACGGAATTTCCCGATAAGACTCGAGCCTTCTGCATAATTATCCACGATTGCCTATTGGAATTTCTCCCACTCAGCGAAATTGTTCGAAGCTTATATTAGATCACTCAGCTGTTTAGAAAATCAGTTTCGGTACAGCTTTTCAACGGTTCACCAGGGAAATTGCAATTGTCGACATTCAAGGTTTCGAAATCGAGGGAAGATTTGTTCTCAAAGAATTGGTAATCAAGACACGTAAACGCACAGGTGTGTTTTTGGTTAAACCACCCAAACCGTTTAACTATCTATCAGCAGCAGACAAAAGACAAGTACGATATTTGGAAAAACGGCTACATGGACTCCACTACTCTGATGGCCACAACGATTTGAATACTATGAACGACATTTTGAGAATTTTCCTAACCAAACGCACGCACATATATGTACGAGGCCATCAGAAATATGACTTTTTATTTATCAAGTTATTTGAAGAGCTGAAAATTCACAATTTGAGAAAACTGCTTAACCAAGATGGAGAATCACACTATCACCTAATCAATCTGGAAAATTTCAAAGGCGCTGTTGAACTGGAACCTTCTGACTCTCCATGCATTTTTCACTGCCGCTGCAATAATCCAGTACGATGTGCAAAAGAAAATGTTGATGTAGTTTATTATTGGCTTCTGAATAGTATTTTACATAAATAAAACATTGTATATAACTATGTGTTTTAATTATTCATTCTTTTCCTTATACATTTCACAATTAATTTAAGTAATAATATTGTAATTGTAGAGAGTGTTACACAAATAAGAATTAGCACTTTGTGTAGTTCCTCTTGTAGGTTAGCATCACGTATAGTCATTGAGCTGTCCGATAGTAAAGTTTTTTCATCTTGGCAAGATGCTGCTGAAATCCAGTCAGTGTCACCTTCAGTGTCATCAGAAAATATCAGCTTCAATTTTAAATTTTTTGTTGTGTTTGACAGGCGAGCAAAATATACAGGCAACCGTCCATCGTTTAATCTATCTCGAGCCATCAATGTATAGTTGGAGCGGTTCAAACAGTTCCCGGAAGGGCATACAGCCATGTTCCATAAGGTATATTAAGATACAAGACATTTTTCAAAATTAATGTGAATATTATAAGGCTTTATTTAAGTAAAGTCATTTTTATCGATCTGCATTCAACAGTAGTTGGTGAGACACTATGCTCATCTTGCACCTCGTTCGTTACTTTATTCTAAAAATTATTAGCAGACTACTAGAAACCATAACATCAAATTCTTGATTCATCTTTAAAATTTTTTCCAAGTCTCAAAATTATTACGCTTGGCCTTGAATCATCCGACAAAATCAGAGACTCGAAGGAGTTGCCGTTCTTGCGCAGGTAGGCGCTCGCTTACGAAAACTATTGACTCGAAGGAGTGGACGTTCTCGCGCATGCAGGCTTAAGCAAAAGATTTTAAATTTTTTTACAGACAACAAAATACCAAGATTTTAAATTTTTTTACAGCCAACTAAATACCATATCCCCCATCCAGCCCCCAAATATATCTTTTTTTCTCTCTAACCACCACAACCAACAACAGATGGCGTGCACCCTGCAACCCACAATACAATGGCTTTCAATTATTAACAACAGACGGCGCGTACCTCTGCAACACACGCAACCCACAATACAATGGCTTTCATTTATTAACAACAGATGGCGCGCACCTCTGCGACACACCCAAATGTCTTTCGCGCACCCCTACGACCACCTCCAATGTCTTCTTCTTCCCAATGGCTTCTTCTTCTTATCCAAACAACAACTGCCAACAGCTCGGCAGCAGCTCCCGGCGAGAACTCGATGACTGGTTACCTTTATGCCCACTACCGGTCCAGAAACCGCTTTGCTTATCTACTCACCTTGAGGTAAGAGTATGAATGCAATGAAATAGAAAACTCTGAGAAAATTAAAGTATATGTATGCAATTAAAAAAAAACCTGAGAAAATAAATTAATAAAAAAAAAGTATGAATAATAAAGTTTTATAAAAATATTATTATGCAAAATATATAATCAAACAAAAATAAATTGGCTAGTCAAAGTGTGGCACAAAAATAAATATAAATAAATTTAAATCAAAACAAATTGGAAACCCACGTAGGGCTAACATAACATAAAACACGGAAATAAAACCCAAAATAAATTGACACCCAACGTAAGGCAAAGATAAAAAAAAAGATTTGTTGAATAAAATTCAATAAAAATAAATAAAATAAAATAATAGAATAATAATCCAAAAAAAAATTGGCGAACCCAACGTGTAGCTCAGAAACAGGCTCAGAAACAGAAAATTGTTACATTAAAGTAAAGTTTTGAATCTGTTGAAAATAGAAAATTCAAAATAAAATTAAAAAGAGTAGCTAAAGCGCAGAGTCTTTCTTTTATTTTGAGATTTGAGTTGTTAATTAAAACAAACAAAATTGGTAATTGAATTTGTATAAGTGGAAATAAATAAAAAGATGCCAAATAAAAGGACAACAAGGTCACAAAAGGAAGAATCGGAAGAAATTATGGAACATAGAGAAGTTGAAGAAATGGAAAGTGAGGGAATAGAAGAGGTACAAATCCATCAGGAAGATGAGATGGTAGAAATAGAACAAAGGACAGGTGAAGAGGAAAATGTATAGGAAAATCAACAAGAAGTAACTGAAGAACAGGAACAAATAGGAAGTTCTCAACAACAATCGGAGGTTGATTTGAGAAACATTCTAATGAACATACAAGTGTTAATAGAAAATAGAAATAAGGTAGATGATAACATAAATAAAAAGTTTCAAGAAACTGCAAAGAAATTGGATGAAAATACCAAGAGATATATGGAAGAGAAGAAAGAAGAATTGAAGAAGGAGTTAGCAAAGAAATTTGAAGAGCATAAGAATGAAATGCAGAAATTAGAGATAAGATTAACAAAGAAAACACAAGAAGTAGAAAATAGAATAAACAACAAAATAGAAGTAGAAAGAGCTGAACGACAATCGCAAATAGAAAATTTAGAAAACAATGTAGATAGAAAATTCCAAGATGAGGAAAATAGATTACAAGAAATTGAACAACAGGTTTATGAGATTGTAGTGAAATGGGAAGAAGCTATAACAAGTTATGGTGAGGTAATAGAAAATAAATTGTTACAAAATGAAAAACAATTAAATGAAAACTGCAACTTACAATTTAGAAAATTAGAAGAGACAAGGACGAACAACTATAGTTGTAATTCAAATATAATTCAAGAGATAGGAATTAAATTTAATGGAAGAAATTCAACATTACACCCAAGTGTATTTTTGAAAACTATGAAGAGCCAATTCAGGAATTGTGTAAGTTTCGAAGAAACAAAGATGAGGATGAGACCATATTTAGTGGAAAGAGCAGGAATATGGTATTCATCTGTAGAAAGCGACATGGGAACATTCGAGGACTTTGAAAGAATGTATATTGAGTATTTCTGGGGAGAAAATCAACAGGCAATCATCAGAGAAAAATTATACTTTGGCAAATATGATCCAAGGAAGAGTAATATGGTTGAATACGCACTTAAATTAGTAACATCAGCCAAATATTTAACACCACCGATGAAAGAAGAGGAGATATTTTTAGAAATTGCTAAACATTTTGAAGAAGGGGTATCAGAGATAATCACTGTACAAAACATCAGGACAGTTACCCAATTCATAAACTATTTAAATTGGATTCAAAGAACAAGAAGAAATGGTGGAAATCAAGAAAACCACAGACGACCAAAGAGGGAAAGAAATACACAAAGAAACAAAGAAGATCCCGTGTGGTGGCCGGATTAAATGAATTGAATAAAGCAGGATTAAAAATAAACAGTAGCAAATGCCAATTCTTCAAGGAAGAAGTAATTTATGTAGGTTACAAATTTACAACAAAAACAATCGAAATGGATCCTGAAAGAACAAAAGCAATAAGGGAGTATGAAAGACCACGAAATTTGAAGCAGTTAAGAGGATTCCTTGGCATAGTGGGATATTTCAAGAGGTTGGTACCAGATTTGAGCCAAAAGGAACTACCAATAATAGAAATGCTGAAAAAAAATCAAAAGTGGACTTGGGATAACAAGAAAGAAGAAGCTTTTCAACAAACAAAAAGATATTTTGAGAGCTAGTTGAAGATTTATCATCCCAATTACACAGAGAAATTTACAATCAGGACAGATGCCTCTAAGGATAGATTGGCAGTGATACTATTGCAGAAGTATAACGATCAAGAGTACCCAATATACTTCATATCCAGAGTGACCAGAAAGCTTGAAAAGAACTATGCATCATCTGAATTAGAATTAGCCAGCATTATATTCTGTGTAACAAAAGTAAGATTCATAATATTAGGGAGTGAATTTATAATAGAAACAGACAATTCAGGTTTGATATCAATATTAAATAATAAATATGGAAGCAGTAGGATACACAGATGGTCGCTGTTACTTCAAGAATACCAGTTCAAAATTAGTCATATAAAAGGAAAAGATAATAAATTGGCAGATGCATTAACAAGGAGTGACGGAGGATGAAAAGATACATATATAAGGATGAGAGTGAACATAATGAAAGATGTGAGTGGAATGTTTTCTTTAGAGGAAATCAAACAAGATCAAAATATAATAGAGGAAGAAAATAGAAGTAAAAATATACAGAAAAATGAAGACGGAATCTATTTCAAATTAGTAGAAGATAAGAAATTGTATGTCATTTCAAAAGATTTAGCTGCAAAAATTTTAAAACAACTGCATCTGGAATATGGACATATTCTAGGAAATTATGGTTTATGTTCCAAGAATACTACATCTAGAAGAAGGACTTGAGCTTATGTAAGGAGATCAAAAGGAAATGTGAAACATGTCAAAAGATCAAACCGAAAAATTATAAAAATTATAACATTCCAAAGTCAATAATAGCCACAAGAAAATTAGAGATAATAGCAATAGATTTTTTTAAGTAATTTAATAACGACTAACAATTCAAACAAACACATATTGGTCATAGTGGACATATTTTCAAAATACATTAAACTGTACCCATGTAAGAAAACGAATGTGACAGAAGCTAAAAGGGCAATGAAAAATTATTTTGAACAAGTGGGAAAACCAGAAGCTATAATAATGGACAATGCCACTTATTTTAAAACAGATAGATTTACAAAATATTTACAGGAAAAACAAATTGAATCAAAATTTATATCAATCAGACACCCTAACGCAAATCCGAGTGAAAGGTACATACAAGAGATAATAAAGTATTTGAGGTTCTATTGTAGAGACAATCATAAGCAATGGGATTTACATTTAGAAAGAATCGAGGAGGTAGTTAACAATACCCATAATAATATTACTGAAGAAGTACCTTATGTGATCATGCATAACAAAATGTCAACAAGACCATGGATAGTAGAGAATGCAGAAAATTATAAAGAAATAATTAATAAAATCAATCTGAACATTGCAAAACAAGCAAGAAAATACATAAAAAGAATTGAAAAAAAAACAAGAAAAGGAAACAATTCAAGAAAGGTGAGTGGGTATTAGTGAAGGCATTGAGACATCCAAATTGGAAGAAAAATGAATGTGCCAAGCTCACGTTACCATTTGATGGACCGTATGAGATAGAGAATGCAGAAGGAGTAAATATTAAAGGAAATAGAAACAGGAAAAATCAAAGGGGTATTCCACATTAGTAGTCTATTCAAATATAACACATAAGCAGGTTCAATTGACAAAAAGCTAGGAATAGCAAGTTAAATTTCAAAATAATTTTTGCTGAAAATTAACTAATTTAATCAAAATGCTTATTTTGCAATTTGGGAAATTGTTATGGAATTAGATTAGAATAGTCATAAATCAAAATGAAATGCAATCTATAAAACAGATTGAAAAAGTAGATTGTATACTAAAAGTATATTGGGAATCAACATGTTGGTTGCCTAACGATTAGTAACATTTAATGAATAAGAAAAATTAACACTAATATAGTAATTATACTTGAAATATTTATGTTAAGGGTTGAGAAGAATCAACCGAGATTCAGGTGTTATAATATAAAAGGCTTAGCAAAACCATTTACTAAATAAAAAGCCAGCACAACTTTTGAATTTCAATCTCAATAAACATGCCATTCCAACGAGCCAGAAAAAAGGAGCAATAAATTGTAAATAAAGCTCTCTGAACTTTGGCAAAGGGACATTTATGTGTAACACGTAGTATAAGTAAGATGATTTTAATAATAATTAAACTGTAAATACTCACAATTAGTTATAAAAGGTAATTGAAAACTGTTGGTTATACATCTTGTAACGAGTATGCATATTTTATCATATATAGATCCATAGGAATCATTGTAAATTGCCAGGAAAACATAACAATCCATGCTAGACATTTAAAACAATATTAATTAGTAAAAACACATGCAATTACAACAGTACAAAATAAATTAGAAAGCAAAGCATCATATAAACAACTTTCAGAAAAAGTAAAATGTCAATAATTTTCAAAGTTATGAACAAAAATAAAAGAAAATTCTTCCATGAACATTAGAGATGATAAGCAAAGATTATTATAACTTAAATTTCAATCAATAAAAAATTTGCTGTAAAGTTGTTTAAAATCATAATGAAAGTTGAATAACCTTGAAAAAAGTATGACAACTTGTAAACAACCAAAGCATTTATACAAAATTTTAAAATAATTAAAAAGTTCTTAAAATAAAATAAGCTATCAGAAAAATGCACATGGGCTAAGTAAATTGAGTGACCGTAATATAACGCACCAAAACAAATGAAAAAGCATCCATTTGGGTGACCGTTCCAGACAAAACGCAGGCATTTGTTTTAAAATTATTATATAAGCTTATGTTTGGTAGGCAGCGGTCTCTTTCGTTCCTAATTTTTGAAGAAAATAAGTCAAAGAGCGTGTTTATGTTTTTCTTTGCAATTACCCCGATAATGTTAGTAGAGGTTAAGTAGTAAAAAGTGCGGTTGGATAAATTGTCAGAACGTTTCCAATGACATATAGATTGGCAGTATATAAAGGTTCATAAGTACGGTACAATAAAGGTGAAGTGCATATCTGACTAACAGAAAAGGACAATTAGGTTGGAGTTTTAAATAAAAATTCGAAAACATCAACAAAGATGGTAATTGTTGAATTATTGTAAACAAGCATGAAATGGTAACAATATTTAATTTTAATTTGTATAAATAATAAATAAAACAAGAAGATGAATATGGAATAATGGTAAACAAATATGGAATGGGAACCAATAATAAAAATTTTGTTTATAAAATAAAAGTTCGAATGGACAATGAACAAATTTGGAACTAATGGACTGTAATCACGACAAGGAATAAAGGTTAGTGAAACAATAATTGCTTAAAATGTTGCAAATAATGTGACAATTGATTTATGTTTATGCTAGTTAAGTATATTAGGAATAACAAATTTTAACTTTAGTATAATGATATAAAAAGAGAAATTTCTCATAAACATTTAGTAGTTAGGAATGATTTCGTTTGTTGATTATAGATTTATTGTTTAATGTTTTTATGATTTTATCTTGGTGTTTAACAAAGAATGTTATTGAAAATTGAGATTGAAAGTTGTGTTAGTTTATTTAAATGAGCCAAAAATAACATTTGAATGCTTATAGTTTCATCTAAATTCTTTTAAGAAAAATAAAAGTTTCAATTTAGTAAAATAAAAAGAAAAGAGGTTTTGAATAAATATAATAATGTAATAGTGTTAAATAAGTGTAATAAAAAGAGAAGCAGAGAAGTTATAAGGAAGATAAGTATCAATTTTAAATTTAGAACCTGTTGAACCACCTTGAGGTAAGAGTATGAATGCAATGAAATAGAAAACCCTGAGAAAATTAGAGTATATGTATGCAATTAAAAATAAAACCCTGAGAAAATAAATTAATCAAATAAAGTATGAATAATAAAGTTTTATAAAAATATTATTATGCAAAATATATAATTAAACCAAAATAAATTGGCTAGTCAAAATGTGGCACAAAAAGAAATATAAATAAATTTAAATCAAAACAAATTGGAAACCAACGTAGGGCTAACATAACATAAAACACAGTAAATAAAACCCAAAATAAATTGACACCCAACGTAAGGCAAAGATAAAAAAAGATTTGTTCAATAAAATTCAATAAAAATAAATAAAATTAATAATAATAATAGAATAAAAAAATATCCGCAATGAAGTGGCCGAAGAACTAGGACTAACAGTAACCACACCACCAAATGAGCAACCAGTTACAGAAGAACAACATCAGCATGAACAACAACAACATGAACAAGAAACACTTGCTAATAAGGATGAAGAAGAACGAGTAACCTTTGAAACATTACAAAAAAACATATTACTGTACAGTGGAATGAACCCAACGCAAAGATCTAAAATACCAAAATTAAAAATAAAAAAACACACTACGAAAATAATAAACAAGGTTGACAAATCCCTTGAAAAAAGATTAGAAATGTGTGATAACATCTCACAACTTCTTGACCTTGTGTACGATGCTGCAATTACAACCATAGAGCTTCACAAACAAAAGAACCATAAAGCGGGATCTCCAACACAAAACACACAAACACAACCATGGGAAACAAGACTAAAAATAAAGATTGATCTAGCCAGAAAGGAAATAGGAATTCTCACGCAATATACATCTCAAACAAAACACAGCAAGAGGGTAGAGAACAAAGCCAAAACAATAATAGGAAAATACACAGACAAAAACAACAAAACGGCAAAGGAAATTATGGATATCAGAAAACAAAGATTGAAAGTCTATGCCAACAGATTAAGAAGGTATAAAGAAGCCTATCAAAGAAGAACAGAAAACAGGCTTTTCCAAAATAACCAAAGACTATATTACAGAAACTTACAAAACCCCAACACGAAGCAAGCACCAAACAACAATAATGTACCCAAAACTGAAGACATAAAAACATTCTGGAAAAATATCTGGGAGAAGCCTGTCACTCATACAAACAACGCCCAATGGATAAAACAAGAAAAGAAAAGACATGAGAAGGTACCGATAATGACTACAAAGAAAATAACCGAGCAGGAGGTAAAAAATGCTTTAATGGGCACACACAACTGGAAAGCTGCCGGCCCAGATGGCATTCAGAATTTTTTGTATAAGAAACTAACATCCATACATGGAAAAACAGCAGAACTACTCAGCCAAACACTAGAAAATCCTGAACTTATGCCAGAATTCCTTACTGAGGGGAATACCTACCTGCTGCCAAAATCAAACCCATCTGTCTCTGACTCCGCTAAATACAGACCCATCACCTGCCTCCCAACCGTATACAAGTTATTAACGAGCATCTTAGCCAACAGAATATATGACCACCTCAGTTTACACGACCTGCTGGCTGAAGAGCAAAAGGGATGTCGGAAACAATGCCAGGGATGTAAGGACCAATTAATAATTGACTCAGTCATTACAGAACAGGCGAAGAAAACAAAACGAGACTTACATACTGGATTCATCGACTATCAAAAAGCCTTTGACAGTGTCCCGCGTCCTGGCTCATAGAAATTCTAGCTGTGTATAAGGTTGATCCCTGTATTATAGAGTTCCTGAGACATGCCATGGCCAACTGGAAAACGAACATCTTCATCAACGGTAAAAACGCTAAGATCATCGTAAACATCCGGCGTGGTATTTTTCAGGGTGATGCGCTGAGTGCGCTGTGGTTCTGCATGGCACTAAACCCGCTTAGCCGGCTACTGAATAATACTGACAATAGATATCACATCGAAGATGAATGTATAAGCCACCTGATGTATAAGCCACCTGATATATATGGATGATGTGAAATTAATATCTGAATCAGCAACCGGACTGAAAAAACTCATCAGAACCACCGAACAGTTCTCAAATGACATCAGAATGAACTTCGGCTTAGATAAGTGCAAGATAAACCACATGAAACGAGGAAAATGGCACCCACCAGAAGATGTTCAACTCACTAAAAGAACAGGAGGAGGGACAATAACAGCGATGAAGAAACACGAATCGTACAAGTATCTAGGAATCATGCAATCACAAGGGATAGACCACCATGAAATGAAACTGCAGGTAACGGAGGACGACTGAGTCTAATCATGAGGTCGCAACTATCAGGAGAAAATAAAGTGAAAGCCACCAACTCCTTTGTAGTTTCCGCCATCTCCTACAGCTTTGGAATCATAAAGTGGACTGCAACCAACCTGGAAGAACTCAACCGAATACTAAGAACAACATACACAAAACACAGAGCACACCATCCAAAGGCATGTAAAGAGCGGTTCCACCTACCAAGAAACAGAGGTGGACGAGGGATTGCAGATTTACAAATAAGACACGAACAACAAATAAAAAATCTTCGTGAATATTTCTACAATAAAGCCTACCTACAGAAGAGATGGCAGGAAAAAGAGCTACATGGAAGGTACATCAACATAATTGAACAAGCGCATATTGACAAACAAGCATCCTTAATGTGGCTGAATAACTCAGGAATATTTGCTGAAACAGAAGGGTTTATCTGTGCTATTCAAGATCAGGTCGTAGCAACCAGGTCATACCTGAAATATATAATCAAGGACCCCTCTGTCACAAATGCAAATTGCAGGATGTGTGGAAACCAACACGAAAACATCGAGCACATCATAAGCAGTTGTCAGGCTCTAGTAGGGAAGGAGTATGTAAGCAGGCACAACAACGTCGCAAAAATTCTGCACACTGAATTCAGTATCATGCACGGCTTCTCAGAAGAACGAATACCGTACTATAAATATACGCCTGAGTCAGTGCTTGAGAATGATAGAGCTATAATATATTGGGACAGAGACCTATTAACCGACAGGAAAATCCCAAACAACAGACCCGATATTACAATCATTGATAAAATAACAAACAAAATAAAGTTTATAGAAGTCTCTGTACCAGCACCTGCTAACATCCTAAAGAAAAACAAAGAAAAAGCCGAAAAATACCTCCCATTAGCCCAAGAAATTAAGGAAATTTGGAGAGCTGATGCCGTAACGGTTGTGCCGATAGTGATCGGAGCCACAGGAGAGATTCCAAAACAGCTCTTGAAGAACTTAGACATGCTGGGACTCTCAAAGAATATCTGTCACCAAATACAGAAGGCAGCCGTCTTGTCAACATGTAGCATTATGAGGAAAGTATTAAATGTAGAAAAATAGAAAATATTATTGTCTTGCTATAAGCCGACAATAGTAAGTGTCAACCGGATAACCGTGGAAAAAAAAAATAATAGAATAATAATCCAAAATATATAACTTATTGGTCTATCATTTTCTGAATCACCCTGTACAACAAATATATATATATATATATATATATATATATATATATATATATATATATATATGTATACATGTTAAGTTGTCACCTCCGTACAGTTTAAGAGGCTGTCTGACCTCCAGGTCTATCAGATGATATTTCTGTAAGATTGCTTTATATATGAGATGAGGGGGAGTTATTGTAACGGTTTTACACTAGAGGGGAAACATTTTTTGTAATTTAAAATTTTATATATATAAATATATGTATATATAGTAGTAGATATACAAGATACGTAAGGACCTCATTTGCCGAGCACTTCAGGTGTTGTACTGACCTCCATCGGTGTTGCCTGATTTATCAATTTGCTACACTTTCTACCAACTCAAGTAACGACTTTACATGTGATATGTAAATATTAAAGTTTCAAAACATAATATTTAAATTTGCAGAAATATGAAGATTTTTAA
The DNA here is from genome assembly GCA_034190945.1 of Octodonta nipae. Lineage (NCBI taxonomy): Eukaryota > Metazoa > Arthropoda > Insecta > Coleoptera > Chrysomelidae > Octodonta > Octodonta nipae. The sequence goes on along the minus strand of CM067217.1, from coordinate 97,716,822 downwards.
CTGAGGTATTTTATTGCAATGATTTACCTATTATTGATATAAATCTATTTATTATTTAGGATATCAACTGTAGAAATATTATTATTTTATGTAATTCATAATTTATTAATTTTTTGCGACTAATGCGGCCTATTAAAAATATATGATAATCAACTAATTATTTTTTTTATTAAGTGTGGCAATTTTATCATAGAAACAGTTCTTGGAAAATTTGTTATATCAATCAGTCTTTGTATTCCTTCACTAGAATGATAAACCTGAATGTTTAAAAAGGGGCAATTTAATTCAGTTGTTATTATAGAGTGAGAAAGCGTGGGTTGGAACAAATTCATTTAAAATTCAGGTGTTGGTTTTATGGAAAAACGCTCGGCCACTTCGGTTTTTTTTTTTGGACTGCGGTTTTTGTGATGATAAACTCATTTATACAGGGTGGGCCAGAAATAAATTGCGACAATCAACTTCATATTTTCAAATGGAAACATTTGTTTTTATTTTATTTTTGAATTCTGCATTGAATTCTAAGTATTTTTCATGTACAATATCCTATACCGAAAATTAACAGTTAAAAAAAATATTTATTTCTAAAGTTAAGAAAACAACGGTAAAAATAAGGTGTTTGTTGGTTTGAACTTATTCATTTACATCTGGTTTTTATAATTGCTGGCAGTATTTTAGTCGCATGAATGGAAACCGTTTTTAACCGACTTCCAAGAAGGAGCAGTTTATCAATTCGTCGCGTATTTTTTTTGCTTTTTTTGTATGTATGTTACCTGATTTTAATTGCGAATTTGAAAATTTTCTATGTACATCCCAAGCACATAGCCAGTATATTTTTACCTATAGGTAGAAGTCGGTTATATATTTTTTTAATGTTTTATTTTATGATGGAGTTTATAACAAGTGTTTAGTTCCATATAAACTGTACTATAATTTTACTTCAAATAAGTAGTTGTCAAGTGCAATTGTAAAGTTTCAAAGTATGGTGCGTTTAACTGAAAAACAGCGAATAGAAATTTTGAAGATGGTAGGATATGGCGACAGAACTCGAACACAAGTTGAGGTTTGCGAAGTACCCGGTGCGGCCTATTACACGATCGGTAGTAAGTAAAATAGAAAACATATTTCTAGAATTTTGTAGTAAGAGACCATTACAAAACCAAACATTTTCCAGAAGATACACAATTAAATGTTTTACTCGATTTACAAGAAAATTCTCACAAATCCAGTAGGCAAATAGCCGCAGAACAATCAATAAGTAAATTTTGTTTTCTAAAATGCTTGCATAAAAATAACTGGCACCCATACAAAATTCATTTAGTTTAAAACGTACTGAAGATGCTTTGGACCGGAGAGTAGAATTTTGCTAAATAATGATGGATAAATGGAATGCAAATCCGCACTTTTCAAGTAAGATAGTTTTTTTGGCGAAGCAACATTTTGTTTAAATGCTTTAGCAAACTGGCAAAATTTTCGATATTGGGTATCAGAAAACCCACATTGGATTATGGAAATTCATACACATTTTTCCAAGAAAGTTAACCTATGGGCCGGAATTGTGGGGACTTCAATTGTGGGTCCGTTTTTTATTGAAGTAACACTTAACTCGGAAAGGTATTTAGACCTATTACAAAATGAAATAATACGCTGTTTAAGAGAACTTTACCCGAATGGTGAAAACCCTATTATACTGGTAGATTCGGTATGGTTTCAACAGGATGGAGCGCCCCCGCACTATTCGCGAACAGTGCGAGATTATCTTGACAAAATTTTCCCAAGTAGATGGATCGCAAGGAGAGGTAATATCGAATGGTCAGCTAGGTCTCCAGATCTAAGCCCGTTATATTTTTATATTTTAGGTTACATGAAATCGAAAATCTACTTCAATAAGCCAGAAAATATGAAGGAATTAAAGAATACAATTAGAGTCGAAATACAAAGAATCCTGTCGCAAACGCTAAATGAAGTTAATGGTTAACAATTCGAACATTTAATTTGATATGTTGATGTTTTTTTTTCAATTTTGAGAGAAATGTAATTTTCTCAATAACTGTTAATTTTCGGTATAGGACATTGTACAAGAAAAATACTACCTACTCATAATATATTTGTTACATTTACAGTCACAAATATCTTTCGTATAAACATTTAAGGATTTTTGTCTCACTTGTTTATCTCGGTATATATTCGCAAGCTTTTTTGTAATTACAATTAAAAATATTATTTTTTTACGATTTCTAGGTCAATACTCTGTAAAAAATAGTCTGATTTAAAAAAATAATGAGTCAAAAGATTGGCAAAAAGAGGTTTCAGATGATACCCCTGTGTATCTAAACTGTTAGAAGTGATATTGACCCCCGGTTAAGGGTTGGAATGCAGGGTGACTGATACGTATAAAATGTGTCCCCCGTAAATATAAATTAAAATGTTATTTTTTATTTTTCTTTTAAATATATTTTATAAGTAATTTTGGGTGGCTAGTTTTGAAATGAAAGCCCTGTATATGTTATGGACCAAGTGATTAATTGGACACTACTCCTAATGCCCGGGCTTTTGGAAAAATGATTTGACATTTTGCATATAGTCAAAGTAAAAAATAACATGTTTTATTGCCATTATTTATTTAAATTAGTAAACAATATTGTAGACTGTTCCGAATTGTTAAATCAAATTAATTTTATTGTACCTACGTTTCACTCAAGGAAACACCTAGCTCTAAGGCCACCAAGAGCCAGAACAAACATTTTGTTGAAATCACCAGTTTATGTTATGTGCAATAATTTTAATAATATATGCAATTATTGTGATATTTTTACATGTACTCTGAATCAAATAGTTAGTACCGCAATGTTGTATTTTTAAATTGTTCTGTAAATGGGAGACTGTTGGACAATAAAGCATTTATTTATTATTTTTTCTGACATGAAATCAAAATTTAAACACAAGTAACATAAAGCTTCTCCGTTTTGTAGACCATCTTCCCTATGATTAAAAACAAACAATTTAAATAATAAGGTTAATAATTTGTACTTATTATGAAAGGGTTCTACATTTAGAAAGTACTAATTCTTAGCTGTTAAAAGTCAAATTAAAAATATAAGACAAATAACACAAAATGGTAAGTAAACAAAATTAAGGAACACGATGTAGTGAGCAATGAAGCAATTGAAGTCAGCAGTCGGTCATCGCAGGGCATTTGTCCTCCCCTGTACTCCTCCTCCCTTATTCATGTGTATTATACTTTCCACAACCAGTGGCAAATCCAAGGTGGGGTCAACTCCCTCCTCCCAAGCATCTGAGTTTTTTTAGCGTTTATTTTGCTAAAACCTACCTTCAACTGGACCAAGCCTCCCATCCCCCCCATTATCACAGCAGTATTCATAATGCCCAGGCAGTTTGATAAATAATGAACTTTAGATAATATCACTTGGCCCGATGTAGCTTGCCATTATTCATAATGCCTGAGCATTACAAATAATGCCCTCATTAATTACTCCTATCTTCGCGCAAATTATATGGAAACAAATTCTTCTAAAAATACATTATTTTCGGATTTAATATGATGAGCTAGTTTTCGTTTCAGGTTTTTTTGACGTTTTATTGCTATTTTTAACGTTTTTGATGTTTTATACATTTTTACATTTATGACATTTTTGATATTTTTGAGGTTTATGACATTTTTGACGTTTCATTTGTTTCTCATATTTCTGAAATTTTTGTATTTTTCACATTTTTGTATTTTCACTCACATCTTTATTTTTGACGTTTTTTAGATTTTTCTCGTTTTAGGTTTTTGACCAAATAACTTTAATGATTTTGTCAAATTTTATATTGTTGTGATGTTTTGGTGTATTTAATATTCTTAATGTTAGAAGGTTTATACATTTTTTTTCAGTTTTAGAAATTTATTGTTAATTTATAGGGCTTAACTATCTTATGAAAATTTCAACATTTTCTAATTTTTAAAGATCTTGCCTGCACCAAATCTGATAGTGACCCCACCCCCTCACTACTGGCAAACATTTAAGAACAGATTCAATTTATCACCTCTCATGCAATGAATAAATACTCCACATTCCATTTATCGGCTACGTGATAATCGCTAAGTTATTAGTTCATTTCTATTCATTTCAGGAGAAGTGCATGTATACCAACTTTGGCGCCTGCATTTTTTTGTTCCTAAAAAATTGCTGACACCCATCGTCTTTCTGCAATAACAGAGTTTTCGTATAATGACCCATCAAATTTAAGGAACTAATATTATAATTCTCATATCTGTGTTATTTTCGGTTCCCAAAATAGTCAATTTTTCTTAAAACATTCACCGCTTGCCCCCTATCGTATACCTCACAATTTGATAAAACTCTGTTGATTTTAGAAGACTATGTTATATCAAGATTCACACCAGAAGTACTTTCTATTTTGGATATATTAAATTCTTTCTAAAACAATAGTAACCCCTTTTCATCCATTTTGACAAAATAGCGACTCACGTATTACTCCATTTAAAAAAGGACTCAACCTCTTAATTCTTTACTTCAGTTTCCGGAAAAATAATAAATTTTTGGAAAAAAACATTTCCCCTCCTGACCCCCATGAGTTAATTAAATTTTTGCAGAATGACGATACTCATTATTATTTGTTTGGAGAGAGAAGTATATACTCCAATTTTCACGTCTTGTTTTTCTGGATAGGGACAATCTAATCAGCTGGCGACATGAAACATATTTTACAACCTTCTCTCATACATATCAAACATACAAAAAAAAATCATAAAAATAGGTCGAGCCCTTTCGGGGGAGTTCGACCACAAACACCGTGACATATGCAAATTTTATTTTTATTTATATTTAAGAATTTATTAAATAATGTTTAAAATTTTGGGGCCTTAGCTTTTGATGACTTTTTGTTTCTTTCCTCAGGACTTGGGTTCGGGTTTAATGTATCTATTTAATTCAACTATTGATTCACTTATAACACACATGTGTTATTTTATGAACAACATTTACTGAAACATAATTTTCTCAGACTATTAATATGTTATTATTTAATCATTGCCTCTGTACTGAAATCATAACTATAATTTATTGTGACATTAGACTTTTTTTAAATCATATTTACCAATCAATTTTTTTTTCTGGATATGGACATGAAATATATTTTACAACCTATTGTTGTTCCTATCATATATATATATATATATATATATATATATATATATATATATAAAAATCATGATAAACACCTTATCACGATATTTTTACATATTAGATATGCCTTTACTTTAAATAATGCTACTATATAAACCGCGATTGCTCTAAAACGCATATTCTGACATTCATAAAAGTCATAATAAATATTTGTTCAAATCGGATTTTGAAAACTCATGTATACTAGAAATATAGTTTACATCGGTTTTTTGAAAAGTAGTATTTTCAGTATTCATGTCATATTTACTTTCTATTTGAAATCTGAAAAAATAATGATCCTTGTTAGGTTTTCTATTATACGAAAGTTATGTATTTCTGCAACAAATTATTCAAGATGAAGTAGTCACGTAGTTTTGATAAACATTTACGACTATAATTCAAGATTTAAAGTGACATTTATTACGAAATAAATAATAGTGTCTTTCAAGCTCATTTAACCACGGTGAATAAATAGCGAGAGGATGTTTGTTTCCACAATGTGCCCTCCTTTGATTTCGCCCTTAGGTATATTCAGTCAGCCCCAATTATATAATTAAATTCCTAATAACTAAAATTAACCCATCTACAATCTTAAATCCCACCCAAAATCGAAAAAGTTGAATATTTTCATAAAATAGCATAAAAAACTTTATTAAACGACTGAATAATTTTACATGTAATTAGATCATTGAGTTCTCTAAAATACAAATTACTATTATGAAAATCTGTAAAATTAAATTAAAAAATATATCGCTTATCTTAACCCACAGCGAATTTCAATATGAGATGTAACAGAGATGCTCTGTTACGCATTTTCGATTTCACAAGAAGTAGAAGAAGAAGACCTGATAACAGATAACAGATAATTCACAGCGTTGCTAAAATTTGGAGGTTACAACGACGAACGTACAACCCGGAGGTCAGAACTCACTTGTTGTATCACTCTTAGGCAACACTAGCTCCAGTGGTGAACCCTTGAACTAAATAGACGACTAGATGATACTTTAGATGCGTTTAAGCCCCCACTAAAATTTTGCTGATTTTACATTCTGTTACCTTACAATCCATAAATATTCTCAAATAAAGGCAAATCGTTGTGACCTCCAAAATCGGAGGTAGTAGAGTTATATATGAGGTGACAACGTATATCGTATATCTGCTTCTGAGGCCACAACGATACCTTTATACAAATATACATATATATATATATATATATATATATATATATATATATATATATATATATATATATGTTTTAGGTGGTTTCCGGGAATTCATCCGCGTAGTTGATAACTGATCCCTGCCGGGATCGATGGTATAATGACGACGTTTCGGCGGAGACGGACGACGGACGGTCGCTCTGTGACTGTGACGATCGATGCCCCGCCTTCATACGATACGATATTCTCGTGCTTTACCTTGAATGCTCGTGAAACAGACGTACTTAAAACGGCAATCCTCGTCTCATGCATATAGTAGCAGTTCCGTCCTTGTTTAACGTTAGCATTCTCCGACCACAGTCAAACGTTTTCCATACCTGTATATATATATAGTTTTCGTGGGCACTAAATGTTTTAGGTGGTTTCCGGGAATTCATCGGCGTAGTTGATAACTGATCCCTGCCGGGATCGATGGTATAATGACGACGTTTCGGCAGAGTCACATTTGCCGTCTTCAGGTCGGTTCGCATAATTCTCGTAGCCTTGATACGAATACTCAGTATTCGAGTAACTAGAAGCGAAAGCAGAAGGCTACGAGAATTATGCGAACCGACCTGAAGAGGGCAGATGTGACTGCCGAAACGTCGTCACTATACCATCGATCCCGGCAGGGATCAGTTATCAACTACGCGGATGAATTCCCGGAAACCACCTAAAACATATATATATATATATATATATATATATATATATATATATATTGTTATGGAATTAAAATAGCCATGAACAAAATAAAAGGAAAAATATTTAATAAAGCCACACAATGTAGAGAAAAAGCATGTCTAAATAGCAAGAATGTTGGTTTGCATAACCATCAGGGGAATTTAAATGTATAAAGGAAAATTTTTATTAAAAATAAAGCAAATTTTTGTTTGAGAAATATATGGTAAGGATTCAAAAGAATCAACTAAGAGTCAGATGTTAAGATAAAAAAAGGCTTAATAAAATCATTTGGTGAATGTAGGGTCAGCACAACTCTTGTATTTCAGTTTCGAAAACAAGCCATTCCAACGAGACAGTAAAAAGGAGAAATAATTGTAAATAAACTATCTGGACTTTAAGAAAGGAAAAAAAAGTATATAATAAGAAGTAGTTAAGATAATTTTAATAATAATAAAATTTGTAAATACTCACAAGTAATCCAAAAAGGTAATTCAAAATCGTGATGAGTCATCATCCAACCACAAAGGAGATATTGAGAAATATACTCAAAAATAATAATGTAAATTGTAAGGAAAACAGTTAAATCCATGCTAGAAACCTGAAACAACATTAATTACTAAAAATACATGCAATAGCAACAGTACAAAATAAATTATTAAGCAAAGCATAATGTAAACAACCAACAGAGAAAACTATAATCTAAAGAACTTTTAAATTAATTATTAGAAATAAAAGAAAATTGTTCAGTAAACATTAGAGATGATAAAGAAGAGAATTTTGTAACTCAAATTTAAATTATTCAAAATTTTGCGGTAAATTTGTGAAAAAGGTAATGACCTTGAAAAATTTACGATCAATTAAAAAGTAAACAAAGCATTTAAATGAAATTTAACAAGAGTAAAAAAGTTCTTAAAATAAAATAAACTATTAGAAAAATAACTTAATAAGCATACAAGAAAATTTTTGTTTCTTATGAAGATTTACGTGGGCTAAGCATTTTCAGGGGACGGGAAAGCAAAACCGTTAAACGCAAAAAAAACAATTGAAAACTTAGCCAAAATGGGTGACGGACTATTTTAAACGCGATCGCAGGCACTTGTTTTTAAAAAGATATATAAGCTTACGTTTAGATAGCAACGGTCTCTTTTCAGTTCCGATTTTCGAATAGAAGCAGTCTCTTTCATTTTCCGAAGTTTGAACAGAGGCAATCTCTGTGACGGGCTTTTTCATTTCCGATGTTTGAATAGTAACGGTCTCTTTGATTTCCAAGTGTTGAACAGAAGCAGTCTCTGTGACTTCCGATGTTTGAATCTCAGAGCATGTGATGAAATGTTTTCGTTACAATAACCTAAGAACTTGTTAATAGAGGTTAGGTTGTGAAAAGTGGCGAGACATATTGTCAAAACAAACAATTCCAATGACATTTAAGGTTGGCAGTGTCTAAAGGTTTTTAAGGACGGGAGAATAAAGTGTAGTGCCTATTTGACCGACAAAATGACAATTAAGTGGGAATTTCAAATAAACATTAGTACTGATCAACAAAAATGGTAGAAGATTTTGGTAAATAATAATTTAATTTAATTGACATGAATAAAGAAGTAAACAAGATGGATGAATATGTAATAGTGGAATTGGAACCAATACAAAAAAAATTGGTTTATAAAATGAAAGTTTTGAATGGACAATAAACAGATTTGGAACTTTTGGACAATATTCACGAGGAGAAAAAAAAGGTTAGTGCTACAATAATTGTTTGAAATTGTAAATAAAATGAACATCGCGTTATTCATTTGTATAATAGATAAGGATATTGCAATATACTTCGTGGGTTCAATTGAAAATTATAATAACTAATATGCACTGTCACTTTTCTAGAACTTTATTTACATTTAAAACAGCTGATTCACAATACATTTTCATATAAGCTAGTCGTCGCGGTATCACCTCCTGGCGATCGTGGCGTTCTTCTTTTATATCACCAGCGTAGAATTCTCCAGTAGAAATCAACATCGTTCCTTCCGCTGCCGAGCCTTTTCGAGAATCGTATTTTTTTATCTTGAAGCGTTTGTTGTCGTGCTGAAATGACACAGGGTCGGCTTTGGGTAAATTTCGTAACACTGCCCCCCCTTTAATTCTGATCGTCCCGATCAGAAACATCTTCTCCATGGTAGGAAATGAACCACCTTCAATTTAGCCTTGGGGTTTCGACGGATCCGGTAGACGACATCATTCAGCCTCTTGACCACTTCGTATGGACCATCCCAGGTGGGTGTAAGCTTTGGGGATTTACCCTTGCTCCGTTGGGGGTTGTACAGCCAGACTTTGTCCCTCTCCTGGAACCCGGCTGAATTGGCCTTGAGGTCGTATCGCGTCTTCATCCGGTCACTGGTGGCCAACATCTGCGTTCGGGCTAAGTCGTGTATTGCCAGCATGTTATGTCGGAGCTGGTCGGCATAATCGTCGATGTCTTGGGGAGGTTCTTCGGGGGAGCCAAATGCCAAGTCGCATGGTAATCGCAGCTCCTTTCCGAATAAGACCCTGGCTGGGGTCAGGCCTGTACTATTATGTACAGCAGAGCGATATGACAACAGGAATAAGGGAATATGCTCATCCCAATCACGCTGGTTATTGCTAACGACCTTGGATAGGTGTTGTTCCAAGGTCCGGTTGAATCTTTCCACCATTCCGTCTGACTGTGGGTGTAATGGTGTTGTTCTCGTTTTCCTGATCCCCAACATCGTGCAGACCTTCTGGAATACATTCGATTCGAAGTTACGCCCCTGGTCTGAATGTAATTCCATCGGGACGCCAAACCTGCTGAATAGTTGTTCTACTAGCACCGTCGCTACCGTGGTTGCCTCTTGGTTGGGTATCGCATATGCCTCAGGCCATTTGCTGAAGTAATCCATTGCGACCAGAATGTATTTGTTCCCCCTCTCAGACTCGGGAAACGGACCGGCGACATCGATGGCAATTCTCTCAAATGGGACGCCCACATTGTACTGCTGCATTCTGCCCTTGGTCCGGGTCTTCGGGCCCTTACTGGCGGCACATGTGGCACATTTGCGGCACCAAGCTCTGACGTCTTCGAAGTAATTCACCCAGTAGTACCGCTGGCGAACTTTGTCTAGGGTTTTATTCATGCCCAGGTGGCCTCCGGTAATTCCATCATGTACTTCGGTCAGGATGGCTGGTACCTTTTTCTTCGGAACTACCAGTTGGGACTTGGTTTCTCGTCCATCAGCGCTTTCCCAAACTCGCTTGAGCATTCCATTGTCTACTCTTAGAGAGTCCCACTGAGCCCATAACGATTTCAGCACGCCGGAGTATCTAGCTACCTCGTCCCATCGTGGCCTGGGTGCCCCTCTCATTTTGAGTGACAAGATTGGTTCGATGTCTGGATCAGCCATTTGGTCCTGGATGCACTGTTCCGTTGTCCAGTCTTCATTGGCCTGCACTCGGATCTGCCTGATGGAGATACCCTCTCGCTGTTCCGTCTTCAGACAATGCTTGCATTCCGCTCTACATGGTCTTCTGGATAGGGCATCGGCATTATTGTGCAACCGGCCGGCACGGTGTTCCACCTTGAAGTCGTACTGCTGTAATTTCTCCATCCATCTGGCCAGTTGTCCTTCCGGTGTCTTCATGTCCAGCAGCCATTTGAGTGCGGCATGATCTGTTCGGATTAAGAAATGGCGACCATACAGGTATTTGTGGAAATGGTCTACAGCCCTTATTATTGCAAGAAGTTCTTTTCTGGTGACGCAATAATTTCTTTCTGGCTTCGAGAATCCACGGCTGTAGTACTCGATCACCCTCTCTTCACCATCTTGCACCTGGGATAGGACGGCCCCCAAACCTGTGTTGCTGGCGTCTGTGTCTAAGATGAACTTGCCGGACTGTGTAGGAAAGGCTAGGATTGGGCTGGAACATAGTGCTGCCTTCAGTCGCCTGAATGATGTTTCGCAATCCTGATTCCAATGGAAGGTCTCTTTATCAGTGGTCTGCCGATGTAGAGGGGCGGCGATGGTGGCAAATCCCTCAACAAAACGCCGGTAGTATGAACAGAGGCCCAAGAAGCTTCGGAGTTCATGTTTGTCTCTTGGAACTGGCCAATCACGGATGGCTTCTATCTTGTCTTCGTTGGTGCGGATTCCTGACTCGGACACTACGTGGCCCAAAAACTCTACTTCTTTTTGAAACAAGGAACACTTCTTCGGATTGAGTCTCAGGTTGGCGTTATTAATTCTGGAGAATACTTCGCCCAGGTTCTTCAGATGGTCGTCGAATGTCTGGCCCATGACTAGAATGTCGTCGAGGTATACTAAGCACGTCCTCCATGTTAACCCGTTCAGTACATACTCCATTAGTCTCTCAAATGTAGCGGGTGCATTACATAACCCAAAGGGCATGACCGTGAACTGAAACAGCCCTTTACTGGTGGAGAACGCTGTCTTCTCTCTGTCGTTTGCGTGCAGACCAACCTGCCAATATCCACTTTTTAGGTCTAGTGTGGAAAACCAACGGGAGCCTGCTAGTGTGGTCAAAGTGTCATCGATTCGGGGTAGTGGATAGCTGTCTTTCTTCGTGACATCATTCAGCTTTCTGTAATCCACGCAAAATCGGGTGGTTCCATCTTTCTTTTTAACTAGCACGACGGGAGCAGACCATGGACTGATGGATGGCTCAATAACTCCATTTTGTAACATGGACTCGATGTTTTCCTCGACTGCCTGTTGTTGCCCCAATGATAGTCGTCTAGGTGGTATTCTGATGGGTTGAGCCTTTCCGGTATCTATTCGATGCTGGATGATGTTGGTGCGACCGGTAGTTCCATTTTTACTGTTAAAAATTTGCCAGTGTTTTGTGATAAATTGCTTGGCTTTCTTCTGGTTCTCTGGTGTCAAGTGTGTCAAGTGGTCAGCAAACTGTTGTAGGAACTCTTTATCGGGCCCTGTCTCATTCACCGACGTCTGGTACTCTTCTTCGCAATTGATGATGGTCTCTACTGGCTCGAAACAAGCTATCTCTTGACCATTGGCAATTCTAATGTCGTTGTTGGACAAATTCAGGACTCTGATTGGTATATCTCGTCCGGTTTTAACTATAGCCCGTCCAACCAAGTAGTCATGAGCTGAGTGTACGGGCTCCACCATTCCAACGCAGCTCCCAGGATTGCTGTCTAGCTGCCCATGAATAATCTGTTCCGTTCGACCGGGAATTCTAGCTGAAGACTTTGCCACAATTTTTATGGGCGTGACTGATGTGTTGACGGGCCGTGTCAATACAAATTCCTCATTCAGGAACCGAAGAACATCATATCTCTGGTCAAACATAAATCCATGCTGGCTAATTAGGTCCATTCCCAGTATAAAATCGTCCTCAATATTCGCTACCAGGACCCTATGCCGGATCATGTTGTCCCCTATCTGTAGCACGACATCTGCCTTACCCTGTATTGACATGGACTCGCCGGTGACTGTTCTGAGCTGGATGTTATTGGTAACTGGCCGAATTTCTGATGCTCTTAAGACCCTGGACTTGGCAATGGACACAGCGGCGCCGGTATCGACGGTGAAGGTAACTGCTCGCCCGTTGATGGTGCCTCTGATGACTAGGCTGCCGCTATCTCGGCAAAATCCCCGGATGGATAACGTTTTGGGGGCTGGTGGAGGGACAGTCAGCATTCGCCCCCCTATGCTGACTGACTGACGGTCCCTGGACATGTGGCTGTTCTGTTGGTTACCCCTGGTCGGTGATCGTTCAGGTGGCCTCACTCGACAATTAAGTTGGAAGTGCCCTGTCCGTCCGCAGCGGTAACATGCCCCTCTCGTGCCAGTTCTTTGTGACCGCTCTAATAATTTGTTCAGACCAGCCAGCAGCGCTTGAAATTGTGACTCTGACTCTTCCTGGTTGAAGGAAACTGCTCGGACCCTTGGCTTGGACATGTTCATGACGGCCTCTACTTCCAAAGCCCGAAGTAGAGCTTCATTACTCTTCTTGACGCCACTCAGTCTTAAATTTCTTTGTACTTCCACATCTCTGATGCCGTTTATGAAACTCTGTGTGGCCAACTGGTCTTTCGTTTCCTCTGGCAGGTCTGGGTAGGACAAGTGAACTAACCGTCTAATTTCTGCTTCGAATTCTTGGAGGCTTTCACCGGATTTTTGGGTTTTTCCACTGAGTTGGACTTGGTATACCTGGCTCAAGGATTGATTGTCGTAGCGTTTGTCTAGGATGGCGATGATCTTGTCGAAATTACCTTGTTCATCGACTGGAATGCTTTGGAGGAGTTCTAGGGCCGGACCTCTTAACGAAATTACCAGAGAAGTAGATTTTTCTTGATTATCCCATCCATTAGTTGTAGCCACAGCCTCAAATTGCCGTTTATACATAGGCCAAGATGAACTGCCATCAAATGTGGGTGGTTTACTAATGGAACCTCTGGTACTCACGGTGTTCTGGTATTTTCCTCGCTGTAAGTCCTGTTGCATTTTTTTGATTTCTGTTTCTACCTTATTTTGGATGGCACTGATTTTATTTTGTACTTCACTTACTTCACTTTGTACCGTGTTTTTAATGGAACTGATTTCAAATTTCACCTGGCTCTGGATGGAATCGATGTCATCTACTTTGATTTCAAGAGTCTCCACATTATTTTTTAGGATCTTTATGTCGTCGTTTATTTCTTTTATGTCTGATTCAACTATTTGCATTCTTTCATTGACTGTTTCATTAACTTGCGATACTGTTTGCATTAATTGTTCAAACTGCATTTGTCTTTTTTCTTCAGTTATTTTAAATTCATTTTGTCGCTTATATTCAACTTGTTCTTGTTTCTCTTCAAATACTTTAAAATCATTTTGTCGTTTTAATTCAGTTTGGTCTTGTTTTTCTACAAATTTCGAGAATAATCCTTCCAATAAATTTTGTTGTTTTTCTTCCATCGTGGAAACAAGATTTTGTTGTTCACTTTTCATCGTGGAAACAAGATTTTCTAATTCTATTTTACGTTTTTCATCGATATTAGTGACAAGATTTCCTAACTCAATTTTAAGTTTATCATCAAAAGATTTCACTAACCTTTGTTGAATTTCTTCTTGATGTTGTTTCTCCTTCTTGTCACGTTTTTCTAGAATCTGTGCAATTTTTTCGTCTATCTTTTCCATACTACGAGTTTCCATAAATCAATTTAGGATGTTAACTGCACTTAATCCTTCACTTCTGACACCAAATTGCAATATACTTCGTGGGTTCAATTGAAAATTATAATAACTAATATGCACTGTCACTTTTCTAGAACTTTATTTACATTTAAAACAGCTGATTCACAATACATTTTCATATAAGCTAGTCGTCGCGGTATCACCTCCTGGCGATCGTGGCGTTCTTCTTTTATATCACCAGCGTAGAATTCTCCAGTAGAAATCAACATCGTTCCTTCCGCTGCCGAGCCTTTTCGTATTTTTTTATCTTGAAGCGTTTGTTGTCGTGCTGAAATGACACAGGGTCGGCTTTGGGTAAATTTCGTAACAATATAATAACAAATTGCAGTTTTTAAATAAGAGCATGAAAAAGAAATTTCTCGAAAAAATATATTTTTTAAAGAATTTAGTAGGTAGGAAATATTTCGTTTGTTTATTTGTTAATTGTTTGTTTAAATTATTTATATAATATTAATGAAGGATGTTGTTGAAAGTTGAAATAGAAAGTTGTGTTTGAATTCATTACAAGCCAAGATTAATATGAATAGTAATTACATCTAGATTCTTTTCAATCAAATAAAATTCAATAAAAAGAATAAAATTTTAAATTAGATTCAGAGAAAGTTAAAAAGTTAAAGAGGTTTTGAAAAATCAAAAATGAGTAATAGTGTTGAACCAGTGAAAGAACACAGTAGCAGAGCAGCCATAAGGAAAATAAAAATGTAAGTATTGAGTTAAATATTAGAACCGGTTGAACCACCTTGAGATAGGAGTAAGCATGCTATATATAAAAGTAAAAATTTTAAAACCCTGAGAAGTTAAATTCATCAAATAAAGTTAATAAAATATTAAATAATATAAAAAAAATAATATTTAAAATAAATAATAATAATTCATATATATATATATATATATATATATATATAGGTTGTCCCAAACCAAAAGTCCCGGAACGGCATTTTATTTCGGCGGGAACGCATTTTAGAGAAAAATGTTTCAAACAAAACTTATAGGATTCGTCCCTGGCTATCCAATTGTGACCTTGAATTTGACCTTGACCTTCAAGGTCAAGTCGATTTTTTCAAATGGGACAACATATTTCTGACCTCGGAAATGCAAAGATCGGAAAATGTTACGTTCAAATATGTCCTTGACCATTTTTAAAACTTGACCTCTGGTGGTCAGTAAAGGTCAAGTCAAGGTCAAGAACAACTTCGTTGCGTACCTCGTCAAATATGGGTTTAAAATTCAAGGTCATCACTCTAAAATGCGTTCCTCCATATATATATATACAGGTGTGGAAATTCGTTCTCTGGGGTCGGGTAGAATCCCATGCGATTTTGAATCAATCAACGCAATACGCACCAGGTGAATGAAGTGGGTGTGACGCCAGTTCGGACGTATTCGGGTGATAAATACTTTTTTCTTATCACCACATTCCGACGATTCCAATCGCTTAAAAATAAAAGATACGATATGTTGTAAATTTCTTATTGAAAATTTTTTTAACAGTTACTAATTTATTTTATTTTTAAGAGTATCTATTTTATTTCATTTTTAAAACAGAAAAAGTGTTAAGTTTTCGTTCTGGCGTAATAGCGGATAATTAATTTTTCATCGCAAAAATCATGAAAAGGAAAAATGCTCCGAAATCCGTATTATTTGTGTAAATAATCTTACTCCTTCGTTGATAAAACCTTACTGACGAGGAAAGAGACGGACGACGGACGGTCGCTCTGTGACTGTGACGATCGATGCCCCGCCTTCATACGATACGATATTCTCGTGCTTTACCTTGAATGCTCGTGAAACAGACGTACTTAAAACGGCAATCCTCGTCTCATGCATATAGTAGCAGTTCCGTCCTTGTTTAACGTTAGCATTCTCCGACCACAGTCAAACGTTTTCCATACCTGTATATATATAGTTTTCGTGGGCACTAAATGTTTTAGGTGGTTTCCGGGAATTTATCCGCGTAGTTGATAACTAATCCCTGCCGGGATCGATGGTACAATGACGACGTTTCGGCAGAGTCACATCTGCCCTCTTCAGGTCGGTTCGCATAATTCTCGTAGCCTTCTGCTTTCGTTTCTAGTTACTCGAATACTAAGATTTTCAGAAGCGCCCGCACTGATTGGACCTTGGCGCTCAGTGGGCACGCCTCCCACCTGCTGATCTGTTATTTCCGGTTGAGTTTTTATTGGACGGGTCCGCGCCGGAACAGTGTTTAATAGAATTTTCCAACAATTCGATAAGTTCTGAATTTCATTGCGTGCGTTTAGACTGTGAGGCATCTTCGCTATTTCAATTGCCTCTCTTAAGAGTCTTGATTTCGGGTGTTCTATATTTGCCAGTACTATGGCGTTCTCAAAGTCTATTCGGTGTGACATCGTGGTGGCGTGTTCCGCAATGGATTTGTTCTTTCCTGCTTTCTTACAGCGTTCTGGTGTTCATCACGTCTAGCTTGAATTCTTCTATTAGTTTGCCCCACATAGGTTTTATGACAGTCTGCACATGAAATCTCGTACACTCCCTGTTGTTCTAAAGGGATCCTCTTCTTCGGAGACCTCAACACCGTGCTTATTTTTCTGTCTGTATTGAAAATAGTATCGATATTGTGTCTCCGTAGAATTCTTGCAATACTGTCCGTGGTCCCCTTGACATACGTTAAATAAGCGTTGGTTATTGGCGTCTCATGGTCCTCGTCTGTTTGTCTCGGTTTTGACATTAGGGCTCTTTGTATATTTCGGTCTGTAAATCCGTTTTGTCTCAGAGCTGTTTTTAAGCTGTCCATTTCCTATTTGATGTTATCCTGGTCAGCTAGTCTTTGTGATCTGGTTACTAAAGTCTTGACGGCTTGTAGTTGGGCTGGGTAGTGATGAGAATTAGCATGAAGGTATATATTGGTGTGAGCTGCTTTCCTATATACTCTATGGCCAAGGGTTCCATCTTCCTTCCTATTTATGAGAATATCAAGGAATGGCAGTTGATTTCTGGCTTCAACCTCTATGGTAAATTTTATTTTGTGATGGATGCCATTAAAGTGGTCTAAAAATGTATTGAGGTGTTCCCTTCCATGAGGCCAAATCACAAATGTATCATCCACATATCGCAACCATAAACTGGGTTTAAGAGTTGTTGTTCTTAGTGCCAACTCCTCAAAGTTCTCCATAAAAAGGTTAGCTATAACTGGTGAGAGTGGCGATCCCATTGGAGCTCCTTCCACTTGTTTGTATCATTGGTTCTCGTAAACAAAATAGGTGTTCATCAGACAGTGCCTTGTTAAGTCTACGAGGTGTTGAGGTGGTTTGTATGTTTCTATTATGATATCCAAGGCTTCGTCGATAGGGATGTTGGTGAAAAGGGACTTTACGTCAAAACTTACAAGAAGACACTCTGGTTGTAAGACCGTTTTTCTAAGTATTTGGCTAGGTATTGTGTTGGGGATCCAATTGAGCTTACTATTGGTCTCAAAGGTGCACCTTCTTTATGTACTTTTGGCAACCCATAGAATTTCGGACATCTCGATGACTTTTCACGCGGAATGAGTTGCAGTTGGAGATTTTTGTCGATCCTACTTGCTTAGATTTTGGCCTTGGTTGTTTTCTCCACATAAGTTGTTGAATCAGTAGTAATTTGTTTATATGCTGGATCTTGTAGCAATGTTTGAATTTTGTTTGAATAATGCGCTAAAATTACAGTCGCATTTCCTTTATCAGCAGGTAGAATGACAATGTCCTTGTTGAGGCGAAGTTGTTTCAAGGCCTCATTTTCTTCTATAGATAGGTTCCTTTTGGGTGGTTTAGACTTTCTTAGAACATGTGACACATCTTGTCTTGGTGTGACATCGTGGTGGCGTGTTCCACAATGGATGTTGTTTTTTCCTGCTTTCTTACAGCGTTCAAACAAAATTCGAACATTGCTATAAGATCCAGCATATAAACAAATTACTACCGGCCCAACAACTTATTTGGAGAAAACAACCAAGGCCAAAATCCAAGCAATTAGGCTCGACAAAAATCTCCAACTGCAAGTCATTCCGCGCAAAAAGTCATCGAGATGTCCGAAATTCTATGGATTGCCAAAAGTACATAAAGAAGGTGCACCTTTGAGACCAATAGTAAGCTCAATTGGATCCCCAACACAATACCTAGCCAAATACTTAGAAAAACGGTCTTACAACCAGAGTGTCTTCTTGTAAGTTTTGACGTAAAGTCCCTTTTCACCAACATCCCTATCGACGAAGCCTTGGATATCATAATAGAAACATACAAACCACCTCAACACCTCGTAGACTTAACAAGGCACTGTCTGATGAACACCTATTTTGTTTACGAGAACCAACGATACAAACAAGTGGAAGGAGCTCCAATGGGATAGCCACTCTCACCAGTTATAGCGAACCTTTTTATGGAGAACTTTGGTTAGTTGGCACTAAGAACAACAACTTTTAAACCCAGTTTATGGTTGCGATATGTGGATGATACATTTGTGATTTGACCCATGAGGGAACACCTCAATACTTTTTTAGACCACCTTAATGGCATCCATCACAAAATAAAATTTACCATGGAGGTTGAAGCCAACAATCAACTGCTATTCCTTGATGTTCTCATAAATAGGAAGGAAGATGGAACCCTTGGCCATACAGTATATAGGAGAGCAACTCACACCAACAGATACCTTCATGCTAATTCTCATCACTACCCAGCCCAACTACAAGCCGTCGTCAAGACTTTAGTAACCAGATCGCAAAGACTAACTGACCAGGATAACATCAAACAGGAAATGGACAGTTTAAAAACAGCTGTGAGACAAAACGGATTTACAGACCGAAATATACAAAGAGCCCTAAATTCAAAACCGAGGCAAACAGACGAGGGGCATGAGACACCAATAACCAAGGCTTATTTACCGTATGTCAAGGGGACCACGGACAGTATTGCAAGAATTCTACGGAGACACAATATCGATACTATTTTCAATACAGACAGAAAAATAAGCACGGTGTTGAGGACTCCGAAAACGAGGATACCTTTAGAACAACAGGGAGTGTACGAGATTCCATGTGCAGACTGTTATAAAACCTATGTGGGGCAAACTAATAGAAGAATTCAAGCTCGACTTGAATGAAGAAAGCAGGAAAGAACAACATCCATTGCGGAACACGCCACCACGATGTCATACCGAATAGACTTTGAGAACACCAGAGTACTGGCAAATATAGAACACCCGAAATCAAAACTAGTAAGAGAGGCAATTGAAATAGCGAAGAGGCCTCACAGTCTAAACGCACGCAATGAAATTCAGAACTTATCGAATTCTTGGAAAATTCTACTAAACACCGTACCGGCCCGGACCCGTCCAATAACAACTCAACCAGAAATAACAAATCAGGCGGGAGGCGTGCCCACTGAGCGCCAAGGGCCAACCACACGCAGCCGTTCACGGTGCCAACCAATAGGCGCCGAGCCGCGACTATATAACAGCGCAACCGCTTGTGAAAATCTTAGTATTCGAGTAACTAGAAGCGAAAGCAGAAGGCTACGAGAATTATGCGAACCGACCTGAAGAGGGCAGATGTGACTCTGCCGAAACGTCGTCATTGTACCATCGATCCCGGCAGGGATCAGTTATCAACTACGCGGATGAATTCCCGGAAACCACCTAACACATTTAGTGCCCGCGAAAACTTAAAAACAAATATATATACAGGGTGTAAACGGTTTGAGTGCAAAGGTTTTGGGGATCAATACTTCAGGTCAAAACAAATCAAAAAGCTTTATAACATTTTCAGAAATAAACTATAGTTTTGCCAAAAAAAAAATTAAAAATTTAGAAGTTCTGTAGCCTTTATTACATTGAATAATAGATTATTTCCGGCTTCAAAATGATTGTAAAGCTCAGTAGCGTATACACCTTTAATAACTGTATTAACAAAGAAAAGTATTATTTAAACTCTAAATATTCTGTTATAATTTGCCCTACGTTTCTCCGATCAGATGTGGCAACATAGCATATACTCAGTACTACAGCTGGCCGCTACCATGAATGCTTTTTTGCTGCCCGGTTCTTTTAAGAAAGTGAAAGTGATTTTTGCCTGACATTCGACATAGCGTAAGTTATTTGATTTTCATTTTAAAATATAAATTGGAAAAATAAATAAAATCTGTTGTGAATTGTGAGTTCGAGTGTGTTATTTTGTGACAAACAGTGACAATCATACAATAAGGTAAAGACCTGACATGCTATTAATTTGTGGGGAAAGCAAATGTAATAACAAGAATTTTGAATATTTACTATAAATAATCCGTTTGCTCGCCAGAGCACTATCATAATTTTATTTGTCTAATATAAGTAATATTAATTTCTTAGTAACAATTATTTCTCGAAGAACTTAACACATAAAAGAACTACATATAAGAAATGTTTTGTTTAATATAGTTTGTATCGCATTATTTTTGTATCATAATGTAAACAACTTTGTATCCTCCCTTCTTCAACTTGATGCATAAAATAAATCGCCAAATATAAATATTCATTTCAATACATAGATATTAAAAGGGTACATTTTTGAAAATAATATTTCATAAAATTTTATGTACCTAAATAAATCTACCGGCACTCGAAACTATGAAATTATTTAATACAAAAAAATAACAGGTGTTCATTTTTTTGTGATGACTCATTCCTTTATTATTCACGGTACAAGCAAATCTCATTTTTAGCGCGACGTTGCCACATTGACAATAATTTACTTAACATGTATTTCAAATTTTCTTGCTTATTAAGGCCTTTAAACCATAGTGTATATATATATATATATTAAAATAAATTAAAAAGTTAAAATACAATTGGAAAATATAGACAAAGAATACAAATTAGAGAGTGTGAAAGAGAAAGGAAGAAAGAGAGAGAGAGAGATAAGAATACGCTAAAATTTTCAATTGAATTGTACCTTAAAACAGATAAAAAGAATACATGTGTGAAAATAGTGATTGATTGCACATAGTTTCTAAACGGTTTTTAGTCAGCTGAAGTCCGTCCTTTTTTAAATATACATTATTGTAACAAACTTTTTTCAGTGTTGTCAGTACAAGCATGTTGTTATGTCATTCACGCGGTCATTACATTTTGGACTTGCTTCGATAAAGCAAATTGTCAGCGGTAATTATTGCTTTGTGTTTATATCTTTAAACATATTGTTGAGTGCATTCATACAAACGGTGAGTCTTGAATTCTTCAAATGTACTATGTATATATATATATATATATATATATATATGTGCGTGTACTTTTCTCAGTTTTTTAGCGAGCCGTCCGTGTTTCATATCATTTACAGGCTATATTTGAATTAAATTGTCAAACGAATTTAGACAAACGGTAAGTTTTGAGCTGTTGTTTGTGTGTTTCTTTATTTGAAAAAACATATTGTGTGCACACGAGTGTTTTATTCTTTTGTAACAGATGGAAGCGCGTCGATTTAAAAATGAATTATTTAACGAAATTGTTATATACATTGACGTATGCAGTCATATATATTTTCATACCCACATGTATAAAATACTGATACACCACTATTAATGTAGCAATTTGTTTTTAATTTATTTATTTATTCTGTTTTATATTTCTTGGATGCACCTGGTGGTACAGGCAAAACGTTCGTTATAGCATTGATTTTAGCGACTATTCGATCGGAACAGAAAGTTGCATTGGCACTTGCATCTTCGGGAATTGCTGCTACATTACTAGAAGGTTGTCGGACCGCACACTCTGCATTAAAATTGCCATTTAATGTACAGGTGATTTCGAAAAATTGTGCAATGACAAAAGTTCTGCGATTAAGGTCAATTATTTTGTGGGATGAGTGTACAATGGCGAATAAAAAATCACTAGAAGAATTTAATCCAACTATGCACAATTTACGTCGTAATCAACAGCTTTTTGATGGTGCTTTGATATTACTGTGATTTTCATCAAACATTACCTATCATTCCTCGATCAACTCCTGCTGATGAAATAAATGCCTGTTTGAAGTCATCAGTTCTTTGGAGATATGTACAAAAAGTGACACTGAACATTAATATGCCTATTCACCTACAAAATGATCCAGCTGCCCATGAGTTTTCAAAACAATTGTTAGAAATTGGTGATGGCAAAATACAAATCGACAGTACCAACGCATTGATCGATATAGCGAACAATTTTTGTACAATTGCGCAATGGATAGGTGAATTGATTGAATTTGTTTTTCCGAATATTCTTCAGAATTAAAGCAATCATGATTGTTTGAGAGAACGCGCCATTTTAGCACCGAAGAACATTCATATCAATGCCATTAATTTTCAAATTCAAGCGAAACTGCCAGGTGTAGTTACGACAATTGAATTACTGTTAGACTATTTGTTGTCCGAATATTTATAACAGAAGGCATGGGGACACATGAGCCTGGGAAAATTCTCAAGGTCACGTCCGTCACTTGAGAACCAAGATCGCCTGGGGGTCAATGACCTCGACTGACAGGGTCGTTGACACAGAACGATGGCATAGAACGACGGAATGTTGGGATGGGGCGTATGGCATATAACTACGGAACAATGACAGGTAGGTCATAGAGTTGGGGCGTTGACTAGTGCTCCGATGAGGGCCCCAGGGCTGCTATGAAGATGGGGGCCGCGTACTGGTTAGGATACTGATGACAAGCTGTGATATAATGGAGGTTATGGACTGTTGGGTAGGGCTGCTGTGACGTAGATGGGGGCCCGCGTAGAGGTTAGGTTATGTCGTTAATAGAGGTTAGGTTCCTCGGAGTCGGCATATAGGTTAGACAGCTGACAGGTAGGGTATAGAGTTGGGGCGTTGACGTATGGCACGGAACGTTAGTATGGGGCGTTGTCGTATGGCATAGAACGATGGCACGGAACATTGACAGGTGACAGGTAGGCCATAGAGTCAGAGGTACGGAACACGGTTGAAAGTGGACATATTGTACTAATAGTAATAGATAAGCAGTTACCCCTTGAAGCGCTCTCATTAGTTAATTACCACGTGCTCAGGCATACCGAGCTCTCATTGGTCACCACCACATGATCTGTTCAATCGCACCAAATTTCAATGATGTACAAAATAATTTATATATTTATATTACAAAAACCGACGCAGTGATGGGGAATCGAACCCCAGTCCACCGGTTTCATATTTAAGCACTTAGCATATGCGCCATCAAGGCGACCTTACTTACTCTTTCTATCAATTAATAGTATGTTGAATAAAAACCCGTTTAAGACGCGTAGTAATAATATCAGTCACAGGCAAGAAACGTAGAGAAAGGCAGCTGTTGGGCGGAGACACGACGACCTTGCCGAAATTCACACATCGATGAAGTTCGGTAGCCGGCCAGACGTACCAGTTCGCTCAGTATGTTGGCGAGCGGACAAAGGTCAAAACATCGCGTGTATAGAAGACTGCATAACAACGTCTGGAAGCGAGACGCTCCCTCTGTGGGCGCGCGAACAAAGGTCCAAACATTTTGTGTGTAGAAGACATCCGGTAGCAACACGTAATAAACACAATGTGCGGTATCGTGTCGATAGATGGAGTTCCAGGTACAGTCAAAACATTAAATCGGAGCATATATACTAATAAAAAGATACAGGGTGTCTCGGAAAAGATGTGCCATAAACATAATGTAAAAAAATACAGGGTGTGTTCACAATGGCAAAGTTGTTTAGGAATTGTGTGAAAATAAATTCGGTATAATAGATACAGGATAATAGAGTGGGGATACGGGATAGCAGATGATGGAATTCGAGAAATTAGGCGTGGAAACACGTAATAAACACAATGTGCGATATCGTGTCGATACATGGCGTTCCAGGTACAGTCAAAACATTAAATCGGAGCATATATACCAATAAAAAGATACAGGGTGTCTCGAAAAAGATGTCCCATAAACATAATGAAAAAAAAATACAGGGTGTGTTCACAAGGGCAAAGTTGTTTAGGAAATGTGTGAAGATAAATTCGGTATAATAGATACAGGATAATAGACGTGGGGATACGGGATAGCAGATGCTGGAATTCGAGAAATTGGGCGTGGAAATTCGGGAGCCAGCATACAGGATTGTTGGATGGTAAGCTTGCAGCCTCCCTGCAAATGGTAGAAATGGTTAAAGCAGGAGCACTACAAATGCTAGAAATGGTTGAACCAGGGCTATACAAATGATATAAATGACTGAAACAGAACCGTTACAAACAGGGACGCTACAAATTGGTTAGTGCAAATGCTAGAAATGGTAGAAACGGTAAGATGGTTATAATGGAGACGTAAGAAATGCTAGAAATGGTAGGATAGATGAAGTAGGAATGATAGGGTAGTGGGAACAGGTATGTTAGAAATGGGGTAGGTAGAAATGGCAGAAAGTTGAATGGATGAAACAGGGACGCTACAAAAGGTAGAAATATCGGGAAGTCGAATGGATGAAACAGGGGTGCTATACATTGAAATGATAGAAAAGACCGGAATGCTGGGAACAAGTCAATTGAAAATGCGAATGTTGAAAATACCATAAAGTTGAATGGTTGGATATGTTTGAAGTTGGTTCACAGAACTCTGGAAACGCTGAGAGCGAGAATGTTGGAAACTGGAACGCTGGAAAGAGGAATGCTAGGAACGGCGTAACAAGGAAAAGGCTTGAATGGTTGGAACAGGAATGTTGGAAAAGGTAGAACTGGTTGATTGGTTGAAGCAGGACCGTTGCAAAGGGTAGAAAGGTTCAATGGTTGAAGTAGGACCGTTGCAAAGGGTAGAAATGGTTGAATGGTTAAAGCAGAAACGTTGCAAATGCTAGAAACACCCTAAAGGGAACGGTAGGAAGGGCGTAACAAGGAAAAGGTCTCAATGGCTGGAACAGGAATGTTGGAAAAGCTGGAACTGGTTGAATGGTTGAAGTAGGACCGTTGCAAAGGGTAGAAATGGTTGAATGGTTGAAGCAGAAACGTTGCAAATGCTAGAAACACCGTAACGGGAAGGGTAGGAACGATGAACAAGGAAAAGGTTTAAATGGTTGGAACAGGAATGTTGGAAAAGGTAGAACTCGTTGAATGGTTGAAGTAGGACCGTTGCAAAGGGTAGAAATGGTTGAATGATTGAAGCAGAAACGTTGCAAATGCTAGAAACACCGTAACGGGAAGGGTAGGAACGATGTAACAAGGAAAAGGTTTAAATGGTTGGAACAGGAATGTTGGAAAAGGTAGAACTCATTGAATGGTTGAAGTAGGACCGGTGCAAAGGGTAGAAATGGTTAAATAGTTGAAGCACAAACGTTGTAAAGGGTAGAAATGGTTGAATGGTTGAAGCAGATACGTTGCAAATGCTAGAAACATCCTAACGGGAACGATAGGAACGATGTAACAAGGAAAAGGTTTGAATGGCTGGAACGGGCTTGTCGGAAAAGGTAGAACTGGTTGAATGGTTGAAGTATGACCGTTGCAAAAGTTAGAAATGGTTGAAGCAGAAACGTTGCAAATGCTAGAAGCACCCTAACGGGAACGGTAGGAACGGCGTAACAAGGTTTGTATGGCTGGAACTTAGACAAGCGCAATGATGTTGTATAGATGCAAGATATGCACAATGATGTTGTGTGAGCGTTAGGCATGTGCAATGATGTTGTGTGAGCGTTAGGCATGCGCAGAGATGTTGTATGAATGATAGACATGCGCAATGATGTTGTGGGAGTGTTGGACATGAGCAATGATCTTGTGTGAGTGTTTGACATGCGTTGTGTATTGTATGTTGCGTGAGTTTGCTTTACATAATTTATCAACAACACCCCAGCTGTTACTTTTTGTCTTAACCATTGAACGCTGTGATTTCATACAAATCACGTCTCTCTCTCTCTCTCAAATATGTTTTTCCGATATCAATGGATTTTTCCCACCTATGCAATAAGAAGGTATAAATATGGTTGTTTTTGCAGCATAGGGAAATATAATGAGAATCTTACGTTACGGCTCTACGTACAGAGCCCTATATTGTCACAATCTGATGTACCTGTCTATAGAAATATAGGAGACCTCATCCAAACATTAAGCATACTTTCACTTTCTACTCCCGTGTGTGTGTGTGACGTCACTAGTCCTCACTCGCATTGGTCATTTCAAAGCATTGTCAAGTAAATGATTTGATTCAAATTGGTTGCTCCATCAGTCTTATGGTGCGATGAAAATACCATACGATTCAATTCACTCAAGTATATGGCTTTCCAAGATCTAGGGACTTGCCTCATCATTGGTATATATGAGATATAAGGGGTAATCTGTATGTTTATCCTAGATTCAAACAAGTTTTTCTGTACCTCTATAAGAAACAGTAAATTCAAGGAACGATCCCAACGGCTGGATTTCGTTGCTCGTTAGTTATCACGTAGGAGAGCGGATGGTTAAATGATAAGAACGGGATACTTGGAATTCAAGGAACGAACCAAACGGCTGGATTTCGTTGCTCGTTTGTTATCACGTAGGAGTGCGGATGGTTGAATGATAAGAACGGGATACTTGGAATTCAAGGAACGAACCAAAGGATTGGATTTCGTTGCTCGTTGGTTATCACGTGGTAGAGTGGATGGTTGAATGTCATGAATGGGATTCCAGTTACTCAAGGAACTGTCCTAATGGTTGCAAGCCGTTAACCAATAGTTATCATGTATAGAATAACAAGAATAGGATACCAGGGAGTCAAGGAACAGTCCCAATGGCTGGATTTCATTGGTTGTTGGTTATTGGACTGACAGGTTGAATGGTGAGAATGAAAATCAAAGAATTCAAGGAATGGTTCTAAATGCTAGAATGAAAATTAGAAAGTTAAATGACAAGTACGGGAAACTAGTTACTCAAGGAACTGTCCTATCGGCTGAATTATGTTGCTTGTTTGTAATCAAGTGGGGTATTTGAAGGTTGAGTGACAAGAACGGGATAATAAAACTGGAATGAATGGTCGGTCCTAGCTAATGGGGTATGTTGGCCGATATTGAATATGAGGAATAGTAGAAAGGTTGGTGGCAATGACAGGGGCGGAAAATTCAAAAGAATGTTGATTGGTAGTTATCATGTGGGAGATTCGAAGGTTGAATAATAATAAGAACGATCCTAATGGTTAAATTTCGTTGGTTATTACGTATGAGTCCCGAAGGTGGAATGTAAAGAATGGAATAACAAGAAAGGAATGAACGGTTCTAACGGTTTGTTTCAGTTGACCATTGGTTATCACGCGGCAGGTTGGATTGTTGACTCATAAGAACGGTATACAGGGAATTCAAGGATCGATTCTAACGGTTGGATTTGGTTGTCTGTTGGTACTAACGTGAGAATCTAGAAGGTTGAATGCCAAGCTGTTGGTAATTACGTGGGAGTCTGAGAGGTTAAACGACAAGACTGAAATAGCAGGAATTCAAGGAAGTGTCCTAATGCTTGTATTTTGTTGGCTTATGTCGATGACGAGGGGCAGAAGAATAGTGAATGGTACTGGTAGGAGCTTGGATGTGAAAGCAGGTATAGGACATCAGGATTACAAAAAAAATGGTTCTAATGGTTGGATTTCGTTGATCGGTAGTTATCATATGGAAGGTTAAATGGTAAGAACGATATTAATGGTAGGATTTCGTTGGTTATCACGTAGGAGTCTAGGAGGTTGAAGGATAAGACTTGGATACCAAGAATTCAATAGAATTGTTCTAACTACTCGATTCCGGTGTCTGTTGATAATCACATGAGAGTTTAGAAGGTTAAACGACAAGAACGGGATATCAGGAATTCAACGAGCGGTCCTAATGCTTGTATTTCGTTAGCAAGGTTAATTACGGGGCATAGTAGAACCGTGGGTGGCAATGGTAACAGCTGGGGATGTGAAAGCATGTTGGGACATCAGGAATTCAAAGAACGGTCCTAATGCGTAGGTATCGTAGAACGGTAATGAAGTAGAACGGTAATGAAATAGAACGAATAGGACTTTTAAAGCCTGAATGATTGGAACGGGATAGCGGAAATCGGACAAACAACCAACTGGAGCCTGTTTGATTGATCGAGATGGCATAGCTACGTTATGTTGCCATTGGAAAACTGAAAAAAATTTAAGCGAGTGGTTTTAAATATATAACTGAGGGGATCGTTAAATTATGTAACAAAATTTTTCTTAGACAGGAGTTGAGCACACTAGGTACTCAATGTTCCACTGTGTCTACTTTAACTACATTACTTTACCTCAACTATATTAATCATTGAACAACAATTTCATATGAATCAAGCCTCTCTAGTGTGTTTTCCTAGATCTAGGTATTTTTCTCATTAATATCATATATAAAAGAGCAACATGTGTTATTCCGAAATGTAAGGAGATATACGACAATCAGTCGTCAAAGTATACCAAAGTTTCTAGTTTATCTGATTCATTCAGTTTAATGTTTGAAATAAATGCATACCATCTGTTGAATTCGTCAATGTGTTTGCTTTAAACTAGGCAACAACGCACCAGTTGCTTTTCATCTTAATCA
Organism: Octodonta nipae; assembly: GCA_034190945.1. Lineage (NCBI taxonomy): Eukaryota > Metazoa > Arthropoda > Insecta > Coleoptera > Chrysomelidae > Octodonta > Octodonta nipae. The sequence goes on along the minus strand of CM067217.1, from coordinate 97,688,002 downwards.
TGGAACACCAATTTCATTCAATCAAAGCAGCTCGAGTGTAATTTCCCTAGATCTAGGGAGTTTTTTCAGAAATATCATAAGAAGAAATACATATGTTTTCCGAGATCTAGTGAAATATATGATATCTGTCTTCAACGGCTGCTCCTATGCAGCCCCCTCCACTTTTCTATGACGACTGATTGTCGTATATCTCCTTACATCTCGGAATAACACATGTTACTCTTTTATATTTGATATTAATGAGAAAAATACCTAGATCTATGAAAACACACTAGAGAGGCTTGATTCATATGAAATTGTTGTTCAATGATTAATGTAGTTGAGGTAAAGTAATGTAGTTAAAGTAGACACAGTGGAACATTGAGTAGCTAGCGTGCTCAACTCCTGTCTAAGGAAAAATTTGTTACATAATTTAAACTCCTCAGTAATATATTTAAAACCACTCGCTTAATTTTTTTTCAGTTTTCCCGTCATAATTTCTACCATCCAATTGCAACATAACGTAGCTATGCCATCTCGATCAATCAAACAGGGTCCAGTTGGTTGTTTGTCCGATTCCCGCTATCCCGTTCAAGCTTTAAAAGTCCTATTCATTCTACTTCATTACCGTTCTACGATACCTACACATTAGGACCGTTCTTTGAATTCCTGATGTCCCAAACATGCTTTCACATCCCCAGCTCTTACCATTGCCACCCACGGTTCTACTGTGCCTCGTAATTAACCCTGCCAACGAAATACAAGCATTGAGACCGCTCGTTGATTTCCTGATATTCCGTTCTTGTCGTTTAACCTTCTAAACTCTCATGTGATTATCAGCAGACACCGGAATCGAGTAGTTAGAACCATTCTATTGAATTCTTGGTATCCAAACCTTATCCTTCAACCTCCTACGTGATAACCAACGAAATCCTACCATTAGTATCGTTCTTACCATTCAACCTTCCAATCTCCCATATGATAACTACCGATCAATGAAATCCAACCATTAGAACCATTCTTTTGTAATCCTGATGTCCTATACCTATACACTTCCTTGAATTCCTGCTATTTCAGTCTTGTCGTTTAACCTTTCAGACTCCCACGTAATTACCAACAGGCAATGAAAACGAACGCTTTGGACCATTCTTGGCATTCAACCTTCTAGATTCTCACGTTAGTACGAACAGACAACCAAATCCAACCGTTAGAATCGATCCTTGAATTCCCTGTATACCGTTCTTATGAGTCAACAGTCCAACCTCCCGCGTGATAACCAACGGTCAACTGAAACAAACCGTTATAACCGTTCATTCCTTTCTTGTTATTCCATTCTTTACATTCCACCTTCGGGACTCATACGTGATAACCAACGAAATCCAACAATAAGGATCGTTCTTATTATTATCAACATTCTTTTGAATTTACCGCTCCTGTCATTACCACCGACCTTTCTACTATTCCTCATAATCAACATCGGCCAACATTCCCCATTCGCTAGGACCGACCATTCATTCCATTATTATTGTCCCGTTCTTGTCTGGTATATTTGGGAATTTTGGTTTCAAACTTTATATGCTTAATGTTTGGATGAGGTCTCCTATATTTCTATAGACAGGTACATCAGCTTGTGACAACATAGGGCTCTGTACGTAGAGCCGTAACGTAAGATTCTCATTATATTTCCCTAAGCTGCAAAAACAACCATATTTATACTTTCTTATTGCATAGGTGGGAAAAATCCATAGATATCGGAAAAACATATTTGAGAGAGAGAGAGAGAGTCGTGATTTGTATGAAATCACAGAGTTCAATGGTTAAGACAAAAAGTAACAGTGGGGTGTTGATGATAAATTATGTAAAGCAAACTGACGCAACATACAATACACAACGCATGTCAAACACTCACAACATCATTGCTCATGTCCACCACTCCCACAACATCATTGTGCATATCTTGCATCCATACAACATCATTGCGCTTGTCTAAGTTCCAGCCATACAAACCTTGTTACGCCGTTCCTACCGTTCCCGTTAGGGTGCTTCTAGCATTTGCAACGTTTCTGCTTCAACCATTTCTAACTTTTGCAACGGTCCTGTCCTACTTCAACCATTCAACCAGTTCTACCTTTTCCGACGGTCCTGTTCCAGCAATTCAAACCTTTACCTTGTCACATCGTTTCTACCGTTCCCGTTAGGGTGTTTCTAGCATTTTCAACATTTCTGCTTCAACCATTCTACCATTTCTACCCTTTACAACGTTCCGGCTTCAACCATTTAACCATTTCTACCCTATATAAATTATTTTGTACATCATTGAAATTTGGCGCGATTGAACAGATCATGTGGTGGTGACTATTGACCAATGAGAGCTCGGTATGCCTGAGCACGTGGTAATTGTGGTAATTAACCAATGAGAGCGCTTCAAGGGGTAACTGCTTATCTGTTACGTCATAACCTGTCTGTAGTACAATATGTCCACTGTTAACCGTGTTCAATGGCCTACTTGCCAGCTGTCAATGTTCCGTGCCATCGTTCTATGCCATACGTCAACGCCCCATACTAACGTTCCATGCCATATGTCAACGCCCCAACTCTATGCCCTACCTGTCAGCTGTCTAACTTACATGCCGACTCCGAGAAACCTAACCTCTATTAACGACATAACCTAACCTCTACGCGGGCCCCCATCTACGTCACAGCAGCTCTACCCCAACAGTCCATAACCTCCATTACATCACAGCCTGTCACCAGTATCCTAACCAATACGCGGCCCGCATCTTCATAGTAGTCCTGGGGCCCTCATCGGGGCCCTAGTCAACGCCCCAACTCTATGCCCTACCTGTCATTGTTCCGTCGTTATATGCCATACGCCCCATCCCAACATTCCGTCGTTCTATGCCATCGTTCCGTGTCAACGACCCTGTCAGTCGAGGTCATTTACCCCCAGGCGATTACGTAACATGGCACGTGCGGATGAGCACGGGCGGTGTCATCTTGGTTCTCAAGTGACGGACGTGACCTTGAGAATTTTCCCAGGCCCAAGTGTACCTTCTTATAACAACGACGTTTAAATTAACACCGTTAATACCGTTGAACATTAAAGGTTAAGATGAAAGATTCGATTTTGTGTTTAATTCTTCTTCTTAAATAAATGCAGATTTTTAGTTCAACAACAATAAATCACAAAATACGATTAATGGATTAGAGCTGGGTTAGCAATGACTGAAGATAATGGTACATCCTACAATGAACTTTTACTTTTGAGAAGACTGGGGGACAAACTTTGGGTCTCACCTTTCAACAATGTAATGATTTTTATTCATAGTTTTTGATTATTTAATTTAGTATGTACATTTGTTTGTACACAATATGTTCTGATGTAAAGTTGAAGAATTTTTATTTTTTGTAAGTTCTATAGTATTAATGACGTTAATTTTACGAGTATAATAAACCGTAAACTCTCTTGTGTTGTTTAATTTACTAAATCCAACATACATGTGTAGGTATGCAGTATAATTTGTAAATGGTATTTTTTTAGAGGTATAGAACTTTGAAATGGAATTAAACAAGGACATTTCTTTAATTGACAAGACATGTATTTTATTCGAAAGATAATTTTCTGGCATTATAATTTGAATATGAGTTCTGACATATGACCGCCACGTCTGGCTCGGACGTACTCTAATCTGAAGGTCCAATTTTCGATGATTTTTCCAACATTTGTGGCCGTATATCAGCAATAACGCTGCGAATGTTGTGCACCCAAGTGGTCAATCGTTTCAGGCTTATTGGCGTAGACTTCACGTATCCCCACAGAAAATAGTCAAGTGGCGTTAAATCGCATGATCTTGGAGGCCAATTCACGGGTCCGAAACGTGAAACTATGCGGTTACTAAACGTTTCTATCAATATATCAATTGTGGCCCGAGCTGTGTGACATGTTGCCCCGTCTTGTTGAAACCACAGCTCGTGTGCATCATTATTGTTCAATTGATGAACGAATTAAACATTTTTGAAAAAATATATAACCGACATCCACCTATAACTAAAAAGCTAAAAAATAATCATAACAAAATACAATTCTAGCAAATAAATAACACATTCAATGTTGTTAGGTACCTACCCAGGAAGTAAAAAATATAAATATTAAAAGGTGCTCATTCTGTACAAAGCCGGTGCCAAGCAAATCTAAAATTCTTCATTGCGTACTTATCTACTAATTCATCAAACTTGAATCTTGCTTGCACCAACTTCAAAAATATACTAGATTGGTAGGTAATAAATTTGTACAGAATGAGCACCTTTTAATGTTTACATTTTTTACTTCCTGGGTAGGTACCTAACAACATTGAATGTGTTATTTATTTGCTAGAGTTGTATTTTGTTATGATTATTTTTAGCTTTTTAGTTATAGGTAGAAGTCGGTTATATATTTTTTTCAAAAATGTTTTATTTTCAACTTTTTAGTATTTTTGAACTCAGGTAGTTTTCATTCTTTTTTTTATTTTTCTCATTTAAATTGACAGGTAAATCTTCACGAACAAAATGTACTAGTAGGCGTTGACTTAATAAGCCCAAAATATATTTATGCCTTATGGACTACGCCATGTAACCTTTTTTCAACTTTTTTTGACAATCCTGTATAACTATAGATAATTCCACTCCAACCTATGTACCAACCATCCTGTACATACGACTGCTCACGGACAAGCATAAATTTGTTAGCTGCCTTCTGTAAACTATAGGACGGAGTAGAATCCATCCCATATTTACGGAGTCAAATCCGTCCTATATTTCAACAATAGTAATAACTCCTTGTGAGCTAGCCCATAAATTAGTTCATTTTTTACATTTTACATTATCGTCCTGTGTAACATTAATTCCTCTCCACACTTTATGCAACTTCTTATTTATTTTATAAATATTTTTTTTAATCACACTGTACAAATATAATTCAACTGCAGCATATATTTCAATCATCCTGGATATGATTTGCTTATGTCCACATCATATAACAGTTTTTTAATCATCCTATATAATTTTAATTTCACATTTTTCTAACATTTTTATACCACCAAACGTCCAGTCAACCCTATATTCCAACCGTCCTTTATATACGGTTGCCTACGGACCACTATCATTCTAGTCCGTCTATATATTTCAATCTTTACATAAATGCAACTCCTTCTATCACTTTACTTTGTGATTTTGTTTGCTATAACTAAACACCCTGTCTATAAACGTACCAAATAGCAGTTTAAAGTTTGACATGTGTTGTCACTGAATTTTCTATTAGGCCGGGAAAATGTGTAAACCAAAAGCACCGTCTTCGCAAAATGAAAAAAATTGCATTTAAATAGGTATTTGCCTGGTATAAAAACAAAACGAGCTTGGTACTCATTGATTTAAGGAGCCGAAAATAATATGCTTTACTACCTATATGCTTGAGATGTACATAGAAAATTTTCAAATTCGCAATTAAAACTTCCAGTGCCTAAAATTACGGCACTATTACGTTCGAATTAAAATATTTATGAGGAAATGTCCGTTATGTCATTTCGATAAAATTTTTGATAAGAATTTTGGAATTTTCGGCGATTTTCTGCAAAACTGCAAGTTGCACGTCGCAGAAAAGTATATGAGATCACCTAAGGATCTTCCTTAATAGATTAAACGTTAAAAAACTATACACATCCATAAGGAGTTATCGAAAAATCGACTAAAATATTAGGGATATTGGTCGATTTCCATGCACGCATGTGTTCATTCACAAATTTTATCACTTTACCAATAGAATGCTTTTCCAAAATTTGAAGTTTCACCAATCCGGATATACAGTCTATTAAACAAGACCATATTCATTCAAAACGGTGCACCACAGGAGAAGAAATCAGGTAACATACATACAACAAAAAAGCGAAAAAAAATACGCGACGAATTGACAACCTCCTCCTTTTTGGAGGTCGGTTCAAAAGTTAGTAATCATGGCTCTATAGCGATCACCATTGACTGTAACGTTCTGGCCAGCAACGTTTTTAAAGAAGTACGGACAAATTATTCCACCAGCCCATAAAGCACATCAAACAGCCAGTTTTTCTGGATGTAACGGTGTCTCAACATGAACTTGAGGATTATGATTACTTCAAATACGGCAGTTTTATTTATCGACGTATCCATTCAACCAAAAGTCACTTTCATCGCTAAACAAAATTCGCGTATGAAAATCGGGCATCTTGTTTTGGGGCCATTCACCGAATGTATGCCTTGCTAAGTGATCTTGTGGCTTCAATTATTGAACGACTTGAATTTTGTAAGCACGCAAACCAAGATCTTTCCGCAAAATCTTCCATAGAGTGGATGGACACATATCCAATTCCTGTGCACGATGGCGGATAGACTGATTCGGGGTTTCCTCAATGCTACGCTCTACAGCAGCAATGAATTCTTCTGTACGCACATAAATCACTTGACAGCTGACAAAAGGGCCGCCGGTTTAAAGAGTGTTGCCAACTTAAAGTTCTAGACCTCTAAAAAAGACACACTTTAGTATAATTAGAATCTCATTAATTTAAATTGTAATTTGTGAATTACCACGTTCTCTTTTTCAAATTATTTCAGACAATAAGGGGTTTTCGGCGGTACTCATTAATCCGACACACTGCCCAGCAAAAGATTTGTGGGATTACCGGGGGTCCACTGTATATGCCTTGATCCGAAAACTATTAAATAGTCTACCCTCCTCTTTTTATTGTGCCAAAGAGGTTTTCTGGGAGTTAAATTTAAGAGATCTGTAGCTGCCAAATTTGCTTCACCCCAAAAGCAACTACATAAATTTATTTTGCACTGTGTACCATGCTTTTTCTGTTAAGGTTCTGTTTAACCTTTTTGATACTGAATTTTGTTGGGGCGTATATGCCACTGCCAAATGATATGATATTCATTTGGCATAAACTCGCAATAAAAGTTGACTATTTTTTAATTAAATAGAACCCCACTTTTAGTGACACAATCTTTAAATTATAGGTACGACATTGGTTGTTTATTGTTGGACGACAAATATCTGAGTGGATTATGTGCTTGCTTTTTATTTATACAAGATTCGCATATCTCATAACTTGATGAATGTTATTTAATTTATAAATGTTTTGTGCCAATTCATTAGTTTTAATTTGTACAATTCTATTCTTGCTATATGGCTTAAATGTCGTTGCCAAATTTTATAGTTTTCAGTAGGAGAATTAATGACAACATTTACTTGTTCATGTATGTTGTTTTTTTAGTAGTTTCAATTTTACACATAGTAAATTTTTCAACAACTCACCCTTAATTACCGGCTTTAAAGATGACTGTCATTCCAGCTTTTTGAATAGGTTGTACCGAAAACATCAAGAACGGTAATGAACGTATTATTCTGGCGACGGAAATCACCAATTCTCCAGCAGTACAGAAATACAACTTTTCTTTGACGATGTGATCAGTAGCTCCTAAATGCAATACAAATATTATTTAATTTAATGTAAATGATATTTTGCTCTGAAGATCGATGCTGGTGATCATAAAAGCAACAGTCTGCTCGTCGTCTTAAGCGCTCTTGACAATTTGTTCATTTCTGAGATTTCTTATTTAAATGACAATCTCTTTTAAAGTGATTTGTCACAAATGGTCAAATGTCCACTCTTATTTTTGTGGAACTTAGAATGATAATGGTGGTTTTATCTAATTGATGTCGTTCTTCAATAATACGATTGCGATGCGTTGCAAACTTGTTTTTTTTCTTCTTCTGGGTTTGAAATAAATCTTCAATTGTTTCTGTCGGTTTCCCATTGAAGTACTTGTGTCAATTATTTCATGTTTGTACTTTGTTTCGTGGCCCAATAAACATTAATTATAGTCTCATCGAATTGGATGAAGTGCCCTAATAGAGAAATGCCTTCCTCTAATTTGACACTTAATAATTTTTCTTGGACTGACAGTTACTATGTTAAGTTTTTCGTACGTAAATTTCATCCAGTATCCTTAATATTTCTTTTGCGGAGTCTCCATCTTGAACCATTCGTACCATGGGTGTCACTTAAGAATTCAATAATGCAACATTTTGCACATATTCCCATTTTTCTCCAATTGTCTGTTAGTTTTCCTGTATATCCTGAAGAGCATCTTGCTCCTTAATTAAGGCTATAATGAGAACTTACAGATCGAATAATAATTTCCATTAAACTTCTAAATGGTGGGCATCACTGGTTTAATATATTCCATTCTTCTATTTTATTATCACTAACGTTGTCTCTTAATCACTTTAATAAAGAACACAACCACAATATCTACGTCAACTGGAGCCATAACCTATTAGGAATAAGGGTGGGAAATCACACACAACAATTAGAATTTCTTGTTTCATTCAGCCCTCTTGTTATTAAATCCACTACTCGAGTAACTATGAATAAAATTGTATAAACTTATATGGATCGTTCCTTCATGAAACATAATGCGTGAGTAGATAAGCTATAGACGTACGCGCACAAAATCCTCAACTTTTACATGTAATTTCCCATAAGAGAATTTAAGGTCCCAAAACGCCGAAATTGAACCAAATTCCCCCTCACTCCACTTCTCTGGTGTGGCGTCATAAGCCACGCCCCATTGAAGCGCTTTCATTGGCCAGTTACGATGTGCTCTGAAGTATGTCACAGAATCAATGAAGGCTATATTTTTGAATATTAATTATACTAACAAAGGATAAACTTAACACAAAATATGCAGTCCCCTGCAATCTTGAGGAAAGATACAATAAGATGATTGGGCAGGTGATTCGTAATTATATTATTAGGCACACGTATTGGGACAGTAAGCCAGCAAAAATTCGTTTCACTGTAAACACTACTACACATAACTACACAGCGGCATTCATTAATTTTGCTGGAAACACACCCGCTTTTGAGTTAACTTCTGGCAATAGGGTTAAATATATTAAAGATAATTCTAATCTTAAGGAAGTATTTAGTAATATTACGATAAAATTGCATAAAGCCTACGAAAGAAATTCAAAATCAGATAATTTTTGAAAGCGTGATTTTCGTTTGAGAATAAACTGTATTCTCTCCAGTGCAGATGATAAATTTATGGATAACCTTGCGCCTGAATAAATTTTGATTTTTGTTGGGAAGATAATTAACTAGTGTATTTGGCAGAAAATTCAAATTGATTCATAGTTGATTAATTTCAGATAAAAGATTTAAAACCCTACTAGGGTTCTATTTCAGATGTTTCTGTAGTAAAGATAGTCTTATCTTCGTGAGTTGTATTATTTAATTTATCAAATTTTTGTAAATTTTGTAAATAGACACAAAAATAACAATGCAAATTTTTGAAATATAGGACAACAAATACGTTATTGTGTTCTATCATCTGTACTCTGACACTTGTACTCCTTGTAACCATGTTCTCCAAATCATTCCCGATTTACTTCTCATTAGGAACATGTTGGAGTGGAGATTTCCGGCAATTGGATATTTAAAATAAAATGTTGCTAGGTACCTACACACAAGTAAAAATGCAAACAGTAAAAAGTGCTTATTCTGTACAAATTAATTACCTACCCATCTAGTATATTTTTGAGGTCGGTGTCAAGCAAATCTGAAATCCTGCTTTGCGTACTTATCTACAACTTCAACAAATTTGATTGTTGCTCGGCACCGACTTCAAAAATATACTAGATAGGTAAGTAATGAATTAGTACAGTATGAGCATTTTTTACTGTTTACATTTTTGATTTTGTGTGTAGGTACCTAACAACATTGAATGTTTTATTTATTGTCTAGGTTTATATTTTGTTATAATTATTTTCAACTTTTAGTTATACTTGGAAGTCGGTTATGTTTATTTAAAAAATGTTTTATTTACAACTTTTTAGTTTTTTTTTAACTCGGTTAGTTTTTATTCTTTATTTTTGTATTTTATATGTATTACCTTAATAGACCAGGCAATATCGAAAACCCCAACATTTCAGAATGATACATTTTCATTTAAATTGACAGGTAAAAGTTTACGAACAAAATAAAGTGGTACGCGTTAATTTAATAAGCCAAAAATATGTTTACCTCACTGACAAGACAGACATTGTCTTCTCCAAACATTTTATAAAGATTGCAATTATTTGGACCGTTTTAATGGCATTATATGAAAGAAATCATTAAAATACCTAACGCCAGCACGCGTACAGCTAAAACAACTTAACCTCTGAATAACAAGTAAATATATCTGTATACTTTAAGCTTAAATGTATAAATATAAATTTCAAACTGTGTTAATTAATAGAAAGAACGATAATTTTAGTAGCGGACATTTTACCTGTAAACTAATTGTTTCAAAGACGAAATGAATCAGTTTAATTTCAATTCTCTTTTATTAAAACACAATAATTCCACTTCACAATATATCTCAACCACTCTGTTTACTACCTTACAAGTATCACATTATTGTAAAATTTGTAACCACCCTGTATAACAATTATTCTTCTCCTCATTATATTTCACTATCACATATTTATGGACCACACTAGTAGATAAGCAATGTCACCACGGGAACAAAATTGTCAACTTTTACATGTAATTTCCCATAAGAGATTCTAAGGTCCCAAAACCACGAAATTGAACCAAATTTACCCCCTCCACTTTCACTTTTGAGTCACGTGACGTCATCAGCTGCGTTCTGATTGGTCGGTTCAAATTTGGCGGGAAATTCAAAATTGAAGAGGTGACACCATCACACTGCGTTAATCATAAAGAAAAAAGCCCTGACCGGGGGTCGAACCCGGCAATACCGGCTGAAAGGCAGAATTTCCACTGCATGAGCTACCAAGGCAATTGATTGTTGTGTACGTAAATGGATATATATGTTGTGGTTGCGGTCAGGCTACCGAGATCGCGTACCGAAAGTTACGGTTAGGTGTGGCCGGAATGTATATACAGGGGGTGTTCGAAAAGTGCGATATGGGTTTCAGGGATGGAACGGTATACAGGGTGTTGTTAGGTGTTCTGTCAGCTGTCATTGTCTGTGATATGATTGTCAATATGGCGCTCAGTTGGATATAGGAATGGCTTGAGAGTGGCTCAGGGTGATTGGTTCTGGCAGAGGGATGGCTGGGAATATGTCTTAAACATCGTGTAACTCTCGAAATTGCTGAATGGAGATGGCGGTCAGGGTCTCGCGGTCTGGGCTAGCGGGCTTCGGGTCAGGGGCGCGTTGTCGAGCGTCGGGTCACCTAACGGCAAGGGGACGGACAAGGTGAGGCGTGACGTCATTCGAAGTATCGGGAAAAGGACTGGCTCTTGTTGGGGTGCAACGCTGTCGCAGGGGGTGGTCACAGCCGGGTGCATCGGCCGTGGCAGGGAACACATACTGTATCGGGATAGTGGATGAACAAAAAACAAAAGCTAGAAACGTCCAATGGAAACGACTAGAAACTTAGAAATCTCTGGTAGAAATGGTTGGAACCACTACAAAAGCTTGAAATGTCCCGTAGAAACGACGGGGACAGAAGAAATCGCTAGTAGAAATGGTTGGAGCCACTACAAAAGCTAGAAATATCCCGTAGAAACGACAAGAAACTTAGAAATCCCTGCTAAAAATGGTTGGAGACACTACAAAAGCTAGGTCCGTAGAAACGACTAGAAACTTAGAAATCGCTGCTAGAGCAAAAAAGTGTTATTCAATTAATAGTTTTGTCACTGGACAAGGTTACTAGATACCGACGCAACTGTCGTGAACCACAATCAAATCAGTGTTATCAAAATGATATAGGGCTCAAAGCGATAAAGAGCGTCCTGGGATAGTTGGCTGGAACATGGTATCCCATCAAGTTCAGCCGGCTGGATTCACGATTTTTGCAAGTAATGGCTTGTAAACGGTTGACGTCACTGTTGGAATCGCGTTTCACGATTTTTACGAAAACACACTTGTTTTTGCAAAGATCAAAGTGCTGGGTATGGGGTCAAGAGACTGCGATCATAGTCAAGGTTATTTATTGCATGTGTATGTATGAATAATCTGTATATTGTTTGGTAATGTATGTGTATTTAAAAATACACGTGTAATTATTGAGATAATTATTATTATTTAGTTAAAGACTGGCACCAGCGCATCCACCATAATATACGCGACACCTCCACATTTGGTTGCCTATGAACAGGGGTCATTAGTACTCTCTTCGAGATGTCATTCCTTTGTACGCAAGAAAATATATATTATATATAAATATAATATATATTGTTTCTAGTCGGGAACCTTCATCAGTTGCGCTTCCCACAATTGAATGTCCTCTTGAACACTTCTTTATGCATTTGATGCATATCGTTAAATTTGAAGACGCGAGATGTAAGACCGACATCTAGGATTTTCAAGAGAATCAGTACACAGAGGTTCCGAATCTGGAGCCGTTCCGTGAAATTGCTGTTCTCCCTTAACTCCTAGGACAGAATGTCACGATAACATTTTCAGGTTACTTCACCTGTCAGATTTAGATTATGTTAGAAAAGTGACGGTAGTCGGGGAGGGGGGCGCGACTTAGGTTATGTTAGAGGTTCGTGGGGTTTGCTTGACAGGTTACACAGGGGAGTGTTGGTTGCGGTGTCATCTTGCAGCGTTGATGTGTTGCGTGTGTCGCAGGGGTGCGCGCCATCTGTTGATGTTTGTGGTGGTTAGAAAGAAAAAAAGCTGTGGTAGGATTTTGAGCCCGGGACTCTCGCATGGGAGTGATCGATCCGAGCATCTAAGCTATATGGTTATTAATATAACATTTTCTTCGGGAGAATAGGTATCTGAGTGTTGTAGGTAAATTTTTAATAGGTTGAAATCAATAGAGTATGCTATTAGGTTGTATGCTTGACATGTGTAGTGATGTTGTGTGACTGTAAACATGCGCAGTGATGTTATGTGACTGTTAGACATGTGCAGTGATGTTATGTAACTGTTAGACATGCGCAGTAATGTTGTGTGACTGTTAGACATGTGCCGTGCTGTTGTGTGAGTGATAGACTTGCAAAAGGTTAAATTGTCTATGAAAACGTATACAAATAAGCTATCGTCCCATAAATGAACAGACATTTTGGCGGGAAGCTTAAAAATATGTACGAAAACGGTGTTTAGATGTAAGTTATCAGAGTGGTAGATTAACAGATTCAACTATCGAAAATAATAGTTGATATCTTATAGAAGGAATGGAAGGAACAGTATAGTAGAAATGGGATAGTGGGACACGAGATTACAGGCAACGAGATTGCTGGAACAGGATAGCGGAAACAGTAGGTATATGCTTGAAGTTGGTTGGCAGAACGCAAGAAACGAAAATGGATGGAACGATATAGCGGAGCGGGATGTTTGAAGTTGGTTGACTGAACGCTGGAATCGGGAATGGTATGAATGACCTAGTGGGATCGGGAACAAAATAGCTGGAACAGGATAGTGGAAAGGAGCGCGCGGGATGGTTAGACCAGAGACGAAACAAATGGGTTGGAGCCAATACAAAAGCTAGAAACGGCTCGTGAAAACGACTGAAACCATAGAAACGGCTGCTGGAAATGGTTGAAGCCACTACAAAAGCTAGAAACGACCCATAGAAACGACTGACACAGTAGAAATGGTTGGTAGAATGGTCGGAGCCACTACAAAAACTAGAAACGTCCCATAAAAACAACTGGAACAGTAGAAACGGCTGGTAGAATGGTTGGAGCCACTACAAAAGCTAGAAATGTCCCGCAGAAACGACTAGAAACTTAGAAATCCCTGGTAGAAAGGGTTGGAGTCACTACAAAAGCTAGAAATGTCCCGTAGAAACGACTGGAAACTTAGAAATCGCTGCTGGAAATGGTTGGAACCTCTACAAATGATACAAACGGTCCGTGGAAAAAACTGGAACCATAGAAGCGGATGGTAGAATGGTTGAAGCCACTACAAAAGCTAGAAATGTCCCGCAGAAATGACTAGAAACTTAGAAATGGTTGGTAGAATGGTTGGTGCCGCTACAAAAACGAGAAACGTCCCATAAAAACAACTGGAACAGTAGAAACGGCTGGTAGAATGGTTGGAGCTACTACATAAGCTAGAAATGTCCCGTGTAAACGACTGGAAACTTAGAAATTGCTGCTGGAAATGGTTGGAACCGCTACAAATGCTACAAACGTTCCGTGGAAACAACTGGAACCGTAGAAACGGATGGTAGAATGGTTGGTGCCGCTACAAAAACTAGAAACGTCCCATAAAAACAACTGGGGCATTAGAAACAGCTGGTAGAATGGTTGGAGCCACTACAAAAGCTAGAAACTTTCCGTAGAAACGACTGGGACAGTAGAAACGGCTGGTAGAAATGGTTGGAGGCGCTACAAAAGCTAGAAACATCCCGTAGAAACGACGGGGACAGTAGAAACGGCTGGTAGAAATGGTTGAAGCTCCTACAAAAGCTAGAAACGTCCCGTACAAGTCATACAAATGTTGGAAATGGTAGGTTAGTTGGAAACGGGCAACAAATGCTAGAAACGGTAGGAAGGTTGAAGCAGGAACGTTAGAAAGGTCTTAATGAGAATGCTGAGAACGACGTAATAGAAAGTAGGAAATGAGAGGGTGGTTGGATCAGGAATGTTGGAAAAGACATATTATTACATGCATTTGAAGCAACAAGACGTCCAACTACCTATCGAAAATTTCGACTTTGTTGAAGAATCGTTGTCATCAGCAAGTCGCACAGACAATTGTTACCAAATTCCCTACGAGCAGCATTCTGCGGACCTAGTGGTTGCGGAAAGTTTCAAATTCGGAATGGTTGAAGTCTAGCAGTTAGGTTCTGGTAGGCCGTAAATTTGACTTGAAACGCATTATTTCTAAACATAAACGTCATAGAAATTAGCACTGATATATTATAATATATCATAATATTTTTTGTTTGAAAATTAATTCTTAAAATAATATTGATTGTTATACTATTTTTTATCGATTTAAGTGCTTCAACAGCGTCTTAATATAATAATATTATTAGTATTCGCTTTTATAACGAACCAAAGCAAATAAAAGGAACTTGTGTGTGTGTGTGTTTTCAGAGATTTAGAGAAATATGGCAATGTTGCTCCATCACTTTAATCATATGACTAAAATGACGCATTTCCGAGATCTAGGGAAATACGGAAATCTGGCAATCATGGCCCCTCTTAGAGGGCTTTCCGGTCATGACATCACAACTAATTTCCAGAAGTACGTTGTAGCAAACAACCTCAAAACGGAGATAACAAAACTATCTTAACTACCCTTTATGAAGATGGTTGGTAGCCAGCTTCCCAAAACTTTAATGGTCTTAAAGTACCGTTAGGCAAATGTCGGAAATAGCGAGGATAACAGAATTTGGATAGCATATGCAGGGATAGAAGGAAGAGGTAAGTAATTGCATCTCAATTCGAATCGATAATTATTTAACAATAAATTCACCATTTTTGTTAAATCCTTTTATGTCTACCGTTGCTGTCTTCATTATTACTACCAATCAACTAAATAGCTAGATTTAGTATAAATGCCAATTTTCCGAATGCAAACATGGGTAGTGAAACGCTTGAGGAACGAAGTAGTTCATCCTGTAGCTCTCAAGTCCATCAACCGCGAAAAGCAGAGATGTATGGTTCTGTTAGCTCTTAGTAATGAGTAACCAACCGACGAGGAACATGAGTAGCTTATCACGTCATAGTAAAAGGGGAGGGAGGTCTTTCAAACAGGGCAGTTAGATGGTATCAACTGAGGTTAGATTAGGATCGATTGAACCTAACCTACCCTGTATTCTATTAGAAACAACGTTCAGAACCTTATGATGACGTTCCGATGCCTTGACAGATTCCTTATTTAAAAGGCTTTTCATAATTATTACTGACCCCAGCGAATTATTTACGTTTGTGTTTGGTATCAACAAACTACTTAAATTGTGAATAATGATCTTACTGCATTCAAAATTTTACAAATGAAACATTGTTGCTATAATGCTATAGACAGATTCTCGGTAACTAGTGTAACTGTCTAATTTTTTTATTATTTAAATGGAAATAGAACAATCTCACTTGAATTGTTTTAAAGAGTGGCGTTCGTGCAGTGGAAATCTTTTCACTAAGCTGAATCGAAAGCTTTTATAATCAGTGCAGAATGATTTAGCCTTATGTATTTCTCATTGTCTTCAATCATTTTGAGACAGTTCATTAAAGAGAGTAAGTGACATTTTCCATATATTATATGCCTTATATGAATAAGGTTTCTTATTATAGGTTAGGGTGTGTTAGAGTCCTAGTACGCATTCCATCCCTAATGATTGACATGTTGAGGTCTCGTGGTCTGTTTGAATAAACCAATGAGAGAGGAATCATTTTGACAGATACTTAAGCGTAATTTGAAAACCGATCTCTTCTTTCATGTTTTTTAGTGAGACAGAGTGAGACAACATATTCCTTGAACAGGTTATGTTTCTTGTTATATATCCAAAAGCAGACATATGAGTTATATATACTAATGGCAGGTGGTCTGCTGATAAACTAGGCAATGACAGTGATGATGTCACAGAAATTGATACTAATGACAATGCTGTTCAATAGCACATTTTTGATTCAATATATATATATGCCTGGAGTAAACTTTTCAATTTCATACAATATGCCTATAAACTTATGGATTATGTTTCCGTTATTTGTTGTGATGGAGATCGATGCTGACCGATAATTATAATTGGATAACACGAGGCCTGGTTACAGCTTTCTTTTGACTTATATTGCTTCTAGTATTTTCACAATTCTAACCCTGTGAGTTGCTAGTTTTAAATTTGTATGTGTGTAGTTTAGTAGGTTGGTTGCGTTTTCTTAAATGTTATTCATTACGTATACACTCGTGGATAGGAATGTGTTTTCTATTATCTAACACTCGTACATCTTACAAACAAATTCGTGTTATTCGCATTGATATTGAAGGATGACATGCCAACACATGGTTTAAGGGCTTTTGTTTGTTGCACAATGAAGTCCACCCATACATGACCAAGATTTTCTGGCCTGTTGAATGAAGCTTAACTCCATCAAGGTGAAACGAGACTTGAATATGATAGACCCTCCATGTTCAATTCTAAATCTACATGATTCAAATAAAAATAAATTTTTATAAACCTTCAAACGTTAAGAATATTAAATACACCAAAACATCACAAGAATATAAAATTTGACAAAATTATCGTTATTATGTCAAAAACATAAAACGAAAAAATCTAAAAAACGCCAAAAATGCCAAAACATACAGATATGAGTAAAAATACCAACAACACCGTAAATATAAAAGAGACTCAAAAATAGTCAAAAACTATATGTCAATATTTCAAAAATGTGAAAAAATACCAAAATATGATAAATGTCGGAAATACCAGAAATGTTTGAAACTTCAAAAATGACATAAACGTCAAAAATATCAAAGATGCCAGAAATGGAAAAATTTATGAAACACCAAGAACGTTAAAAATAGCAATAAAACATCGTAAAACCTGAAACGAAAACTAGCTCATCATATTAACTCCGAAAATAATGTATTTGTAGAAGAATTTATTGCCATATAATTTTCGCTCATGAATGATAACGGGAATATTACCAAATTAAAAAAATTTCAACATAACTATGTCAAATAAGACTTGCCTAGCGTGCGCGAAGATAGAGTGATTAATAAGGGCATTATTTGTAATGCTCGGGCATTATGAATAATGACAAGCTACGTCGGGCCAAGTGATATTATCTAAATTATTATTATTATGAATACTGCTGTGCTAGTCAAGGGGATGGGAAGTATTGGAAGTAGCAAAATAAACGCTAAAAAACATAAAACTCAGACGCTTGGCAGGGGGAGTTGAGCCCCCCTTAGATCTGCCACTGGTCGGGCAAAGTATAACCCAGATGCCTGAAGAGAGGAGGGATACAGGGGAGTAAAAACACCCTGGAATGACTGGCTGCTGACGTAAATTGCTTCACTGTTCACTACATCGTGTGCCTTATTTTTGTTTACTTAACTTTTTGTGTTATGTGTCTTATATTTTTAATTTGACTTTTAACTAAGAACTAGTAGGTTCTAAATGTTTATAATAAGTACACAATCAAGGCGAGTAGTATTTGAGAATCTTTAGTGAGTTAGTATTTGTTACTGTCAGTAAACACTTTATAGACTACCGATAAAAGACTTATAGTGCTCTAACTGAAAATGAATTCTTTCTGCCTTTCTTGAGTGGTATAGGTCTGGTTTCTATATATTGCGAAAATATTTGGGCGTTATTCCGACGTTCCCTATTGTCCTGTCATTCATTATGTTTTTAACCGCTGACTCCACTTCTTCCAAGACAATTTCTGGTGTTCGTTTGCCTGTCATCTGTATTTCTAGAATGTCAGGGCCTTTATATGGGTACCCATCTCATTTTCAGATTTTTTCATCTGTTAATCTCATTAGTTCCCTATTACAGTTATTAGTTCTTCCTTAGCATTAATACAACTATTTCGATTTTCAGTTCCAATTTGTAGTAGTTTCTCGCTGTAATTTTTGTTATCTTGTTGTAAGATCTT
Source organism: Octodonta nipae (assembly GCA_034190945.1). Taxonomy (NCBI): domain Eukaryota; kingdom Metazoa; phylum Arthropoda; class Insecta; order Coleoptera; family Chrysomelidae; genus Octodonta; species Octodonta nipae. The sequence goes on along the minus strand of CM067217.1, from coordinate 97,669,421 downwards.
TAAAAAAAGGTATCACATGATACCCTTTTGTATTTAAACTTAATGAATTTATATTCACCCTCGCTTAGGGGTTGAAACTGTAGGGTGACCGATACCTGTAAAATGTATCCATCGTAAATATAAATTAACTTGTTTTTTCTTGTTTTTTTCTTTTAACGATATTTTAAAAGTTATTTTGGGTGGCTGGTTTTGAAATGATAGCACTGCATAATGGCAAAGCTAACTCACAAAAAAATTAATCCTAACGATAACAGGCTATATATATACATATATATATATATATATATATATATATATATATATATATACATGTGGGACGCATACTTTGGGGACAGCTTTTTTTATTGATTTTCTCTGCATACATAGGTCATATAAGAGGTAAATATTCTAAAGAAAAACTAATTTTGCTTATGTATACTTAATTTATGGCCAATATTTAAGAATAATGCATATTTTAGACTTTTTATATCTTACGTATAGTTTAAGGACGGTCCTGATACTATGCGCTACATATATGAAGTGAAAATTTTCTGGACAGTCCTCAATCTATGCGTTAAATATTTAGGTCATTCATATATATTCCGTATATATTGGGGACCAAAAATTTATATCATAGGCATGCTTTGGGGACACATGAATTGTTTGTTGCATATCGTAAAAATTTATTGCTGAAGCACCTACTTTATATTTTACACGCTCTTGCAAGAAATTAAAAGTGGGTATGGTAATTTCATAATTCTTAAAATTTGTTTATTTAATGTCCCTTTGTTCTTTTCTCAAGGACAAAAATATCAATTACCTCAGGTCAACTTTAAAATCAAATGTAAATTATTAATTCAAATATTTTCCAATGAACTTTTATCCATTGCCAATAGTCGATGGCTGCATTGTTACTAATCTTTATATATAAATGAGAATGTTTGTCTGTACGTTCTTTATAAAATCCTAAACGGCTGGACCGATTTTGATGAAATTTTTTGTCTATGTTTGGGTGAATCCCTGGATGGTTTAGATTTACAATTGGACCCGATAGGTGACACTAAGATCGGGTTCTAACTGCTCTTAAACGGCTGGAACGATTTTAATGATTTTTTTTGTGTATGTTTGAGTGGGTTTCTGGATGATTTAGATTCAAAATTGGATCCGATAGGTGGCACGAAGATCGGGTTCAAACTCTTAAATGGCTGGACGGATTTTGATGAAATTTTTTGTGAATGTTTGGCGGGGTCCTTCGATGTTTTAGATTTACAACTGGACCCGATAGGTGGCACTAAGCTCGGGTTCTGGCTGCTCCTAAACAGCTGGACGAATTTTAATGTTTTTTTTGTGTATGTTTGTATAAGTACATGGATGATTTAGATTCCAATTGGAACCGATATGGGGCACTAAAATCGGGTTTTAACTCCTCCTAAACGACTGGACGGATTTTAATGGAATTTTTTGTGTATGTTTAGATGGGTCTATGGACGTTTTAGATTCACAATTGAACCCGGTAAGTGGCACTAAGATCGGGAACTAACTCCTCCTAAACGGCTGGAACTATTTTAATGATATTTTTGTGTTTGTTTGGGTAGCTCTCTGGATGGTTTAGATTCACAATTGGATCCGGTAGGTGACACTAAGATCGGGTTCTAAGTGCTCCTAAGTAGCTGGATGGATTTTAATGAATTTTTTGTGTATGTTTGGGTAGGTCTTTGTAAGATTTAAATTCACAATTGAACCCGGCAGCTGCCTTTAAGATCGGGTTATAACTCATCCTAAACGGCTGGAACGATTCTAATACATTTTTTTGTGGATGTTTAGGTGGCTCCCTGAATAATTTAGATTCACAATTGGACTCGGTTGGTAGTACAAAGATCGGGTTCTAACTGATTCTAAATGTCTGGATAGATTTTAATGATTTTTTTGTGTATGGTTGGGAGGGTCTTTGGATGGTTTAGGTTCACAATTAAATCCGGTAGGTGGCACTAAGATCGGGTTCTAACTCCTCCTAAACGGCTGGACGGATTTTAATGGAATTTTTTGTGTATGTTTAGATGGGTCTTTGGGCAGTTTAGATTCACAATTGAACCCGGTAGGTGGTACCAAGATCGGGATTTAACTCCTCCTAAACGGCTGGAACCATTTTAATGATTTGTTTTGTGTATGTTTGGGTGGGTCTTTGGATGGTTTAGGTTCACAATTAAATCCGGTAGGTAGCATTAAGATCGGGTTCTAACTCCTCCCAAACGGCTGGAACGATTTTAACGATTTTTTTTTGTGTATGTTTGGGTGAATCCCTGGATAGTTTAGATTCACAATTGGAACAGGTAGGTCGCACAAAGATCGGGTTTTAACTGCTCATAAACGGCTGGATGGATTTTAATGATTTTTTGTGTATGTTTGGTTGGGTCTTTGGATGACTTAGGTTTACAATTAAATCCGGTAGGTGGCCCTAAGATCGGGCTCTAACTCCTCCTAAACGGCTGGAACGATTTTTTTTGTGTATATTTGGGTGAGTACCTGGATGGTTTAGATTCACAATTGGACGAGGTAGGTCACACAAAGAGGAATTCCTTTGATTTTTGACGATTTTCGAGTATATTTCGAGTATATTGAATTCTAATATTTAAAGAACATTTGCTGAACCCGGCCACATTTGGACAGAACAAAAGTTGGGTCAGCTAGTTTATGTATAAAAGTAGAGACAATTTTTTGCTCAGCGTTGTCCTCATTAGTTTTAATATAATTTCATCTTGGTATAGGTTACTTGTATACCTACTGGTAAGACAAATATTTATTTCGTCATTGGGTTGATTCAAGTTGACCATGCTAATAAAATAGTAGCAGGGAATTTTAGTGGGTTTCTCAGTAATCACGATCAGTCCTATATCGAATTTGTTACGAAATAGAAACTAATTAAATAATCTTAAATATCCGAAATGTTTTAAAATTTGTTTGTTTTTTAATTTGTAAATTAATAAGTTGCTCGTTCTAGTATGACATAAAGTTACGGCTAATAATAATTAGGTAAGGTTTTTCCAGTAAGGGGTGGTTCATACAATACGTTCTCCTACAGGAAGTGGTGGGAGTATCAGTTAGTGTGACGGGATGTGACAGTGGAGTTGGGAGGGTCTAAGGAAATGTGACGCTCACAATTCATCAAACATTTCAACTTTGATTTTTCTCCCGACCGTTTCATTTTTCCGTTGCTATATATTTTAGTTACATTAGTTTACTACTTGGTATATTTACTTAGGTTTATTTTTCGCCATCGACGTCGGTCCCAATAGGTTCCCCTCTATATTCAATATCATAGAAAATAACTCTTCCATGTGTTGAATAGAGAGCGCAGATATTCAATAACAGATCATCGTAAACTTACAAGACTCTAAACGTCCGATGGTAACATGCAAGTTCTATAATAAATACTGTTATTATAGACACATGATTTTTCTGATACAATAAAACCTGGTTAACTCGAATTTCTAAGGAAATTGATGATTGTTTCGGTCATTCCTTGGTGAAAATTTATATGATTTTCATAGCCTATGAAAATCAGAAATACAACATATCTACATTTTCCGACCATTTATTAAATGAAAATCATATTCCACAAACTACTTTCGAAATTTTACATCTAGAACAAAAAAGTAAAAAATTAACCCTGTTAGAATCACTTGAGATCAATAAAAATAAAAATTCACCACATTTTTTAAATGACCAAACTGATACAAATATGTCTCCTTTACTTAATCTTAATATACTTAGATAATACAAAATTCCAAATTATATTAATAATATTTGCCTTCACTAATATTATACAGTAAACATATTGTGCTTTCTACCTATATACTCATTATTATCTTACAACACTATATAATATACTCAGATGTTTAGTATTTAGTTTAATATTTAATTCTGACGAAGCCTGTCATCAGAGCGAAACAATTGTCAAGAAAATAATAAATTTGTGAAAATTACCACAGTGGTTAGTGTTTTAATTCTAAGGAAATGCTAAAAATGTCGAATAAATGAGTTGTTAGCGTAGTGAGCATTTAGGGATATACATATACAAACGTTTTTACCACTACAATCGTGTCTCATAAGAGAACATATTTTAAAGGTTCTATTGTATTTATTGCATTATATTTATTTCATCCGTCACTTAGCAGTTAACAAAAGAAACTCTTACATTTCTCAATTTTATGCTAGTCATTAAGTGTACTACTCAGTCTACGTTAGCATTCCTAAGATTTAACAGATTTAAAAAAAGAACATATGTGAGAGGATAGTTCAACCAAAGATTATTTAAAACTAACAAAAAAAGTAATTCATTAAAAAGCAACTAAAAAATGTATTCCCAAAACGGACAGAAAAAGAAAAGGTGGTTGAGCTCTAGAGCTGCTTATGCAATTGGGCGTTGCAAGCAGAACGGATAGATGAGGATGAAGTAAATAGTTGTCGAAAAGAAAGAAACTATACTGCAGGAGCGATATGTGAGATTGTTCATACAGTGTGGCACAGTCAAATAGAATAAATTCGATAACGAATAAAGGAGGACTTGTATGGAAAAACGCTTGGACACTGCGATTTATATTTTTGAATGCGCATTTTTTCATCAAAAAAAATATATAGGGTGTGTCATGTAACTGGTCAATACCAAATATTTTATTTTAAATGCAAGCCCCTGTATATTATTTATTTTTTGGATTCTCCAGAAAATTCTAGACATAATTCATGTACAATGTCCTACACTTATCTCCAACCGTTTCGGAAATATTAAGTGTTTTCAGATTTATTACAAAAATTAATATTAAAGAATGAAAAATATTTATTTCTCAAATTCGCTTCATTACACTCAATAATTAATTTCCATTTAGTTCTTGGTATTCACATAGTAAGCAAAAACCATTCCTGCGATTCTTTTTACCGATATGAAAATGTTTATTTTCGCCAAAACTCCTTAGCATCTTGTCTGCCTGCATTACAGTGGTGATCAGTGTCAGTGCTATTGCCGTTAACTGTATGTAATAGTATCACAAAATGGTTCACTTAACAGAAATGCACAAAATAACAACTCTACAAATGATTATTTATTTATTTAAGCTTAATTGTCCAACAGTATAAACCACTAACAGAGCAAGTATATATAAAACTAAATAAAAATACACCTTAACTAATTAAATCTATGAAACTAAATAAAAATACGCTGATTAATTAAATCTATCATAATAAACAAAAATAAAAAGAAAAAGACAAAAAAACTCAATTAACGTAAATATTTCAATGTAAGGCGTTCACCGCTGATTCAATCACAGCTTGAACCAGATCTCCAACATGACAAAAATAAATGTCAGAATGCTTGCGAATATTGGTGTAATAGTATCTCATATTGTGCATAGGAGATTTGAGCAAAACGTTTGTTCGAGCCCTAGAGCACAAAAATGTTAAGCAATTTCTGACCTAAGTTCGAGGTACCAGAAAGTTGATTTTGATAAGTAGTGTCGGTGAATCAATATTATTATAAAGTAGGTTGAACAAAAATTTTAAGAAGGCACATACTCTGCGGACATTAAGGCTGACAATGAAATCTGATTTAATAATCTGAGGTCCGTTAAGCTAGCGGGGACACTATAGCGGAATCCAAAATAACCCATACCATAATTTTTTACTAATTTGTTACTAATTTTTTATCGCCATAGAAATTTTTTACTCCGAAACCCACCCCTGTTATATCTTCCCCGCTAGCTTAACGTTTAAGCTAGCGGAATATTTTATAACTTCAAGAGGAAAACAGCTATCGACTTAATTCCACCGCCATAATTTTATACTCGTCAAGTACTAGAAGCAGGTTTATAGTGGTTATCGCAAAAACCATCCCCTACCCCTCACCACCCTTGAAATTTAGTTTCGTTAATCTAGTAGGTACTTTATAACGGAACCAAAAATTAAGTATATCATAATTTTTTACTACTTTTTGACTAATTTTTTACCGCCATTAAATTTTTTTACTTCTAAACCTACCCCTATTCCACCTACCCTACTACATTAACGTTTACGCCACCGGAATATTTTATAACTTCAAGAGGAAAACAGCTATCGACCTAGTTCCACCGCCATAATTTTTTACTCGTCAAGTACTAGAAGAAAATTCTTCTTTTGAAAATATACTCAAAATGTTGAAGAATTTTATTGAAAACATAAAAAACATTGATAGTTTACACAGCGTCCTCAGTTAATAAGAAAATGCATTAATAATAATGGTGGAATTTTCCAAAATTCAACTTAATTTGAATTAGTGAAAACTTTGTCATCGATTTTTATTTTAATTTTTTGTTTTGAGTTAAATCATAAATATGTAATGTTTTAGTTGTTGACTTTGGTATATTTAATAAAACAATACTTTTATTTGTTTATTTTTTAGGGAAATTTTAAGAAAACATTATTACGGCATTTTGTTTCAAAGCCAACTAAATGAAACACTATTTTTTTAAATTTACATTTTCGAAAGAAGTCTTTATTTAAGTTAAATAATGACATTGGTATTCTGCAACTATAAAATTATTATAATCCCAAAAATCCATATAAACAAATATCTGAAATTTAATATTTTTTTAACAATAAATGAAATCTAAAATTAAATTAATATTTTTACTTTATTGAACAGCAAAATAATATGAATTTAATTAGGACTCTCAGTTGAGTTTAATTAATGCAAAGTTTTGGTGTTTTTTTCATTGAATGTAGTTTTTGATACACTTATTTTTATAGAAATTTCCAGTACCTACTCGACTTATAAATCAAACCTTGGATGGTGTTATCTAAATTTACTATAGTTTGTTAATTTTTTATTCAATAAACTGTTTGGTCGATTTTTGTAAATTTATTCTAGGATATCCGTTTGAGTGAAAGTCTTAACTGTGAATATTTAAAATATCTTTTAACTTATTGTACATTAAAAATTGTTTAATGGTTGTTAATTTAGGGGATGTATTGAAAACATTTAAATTGTCTGAAAAAAAATCAGATTCAAATGAGTTAACAAATTTGTTTTTGAGAATTGCTTCACCGATATTTCGGGGAAAGACGATTACTAGTATAGACAGTCTGGGCAAACGGTGTAGTTTAAAGAGCCTGAGAATCTATTTTGTTGCGTCGTATTTTCCCTGTTTTGATTTATTTGACTTAAGTAAGTTCTATCATTTTTAGCAATGTCACAACAAATATGTGTATTTGTGCGAATTGTTTTCACAATTCTTAAGTATTAAAGAAATAAGCAAAATATTATTCGAAGCCACGGGCGTACACAATTTTTAGTTCAGGGGGAGCGAATCAGGAAAAAAAATTGTCCTAGAGAGGGGCAAATCATGAAGAAAAATGACCTAGAGAGAGGTGCAAATCAGAACAAATTTTGGCCTAGGAGGGGCAAGTCAGCAAATTTATAGCAAATTTTGTAGGCTCACGGCAGATTTTTCGACACGTCCATGTTCGAAGCTAAATATACAATTCATCAGTATTTGTCGATTAGCTATCGAACGTCAGAAATTTGTGAAAATTTAAACAATCTTTCATTTCATGATATACATTTGTTGTATGAGTGAGGACGAAAATTATGATAACATACAAGGTGGGCTATATATAAATCACTGATTTCGCCTTTTTTATTATTATTTGTGCATTATGTGTTTTATATCAATATGTCTCCTGACTGATATTTATTGATCAAAAATTGATGGAACACTCTTTTTGTCCCTAATAAGAAAGAGAAGAAAATCGTAGGATCATAAGAAGTGCATCTACGCTTGGTTGATCTGCAGACCACGTAGACGGTGAAAAATCCTTTATATTTATAAATCCGTACGTCCGAAGGTTTACATTACAGACAAAACACATCTTAAATTTAATGGCTACTACCACTTTTTGTTTTGAGATTGGTCTAGTCCAAACTATTGGTATGTTTTAATCTGCAAATTATCTAGGATTCGAAATATTCTTTATCTTGTTGAGACATATCGAGAATTTGAAAAAATCGAAATAATTTGCTTCTTAAGAAATTGCTTAAGATCTAGATTTCAGTACATAAAAATTATTGACATTTTCTAACGAGAAACGAGTTTGTTAGATTACTATACAGTTTGTTTTGAAAAAATTACAAGTATTAAATTAATACATAAATAAAAGTGTGCCTAAAGATTTAGATCTGAAATAATTCTGGCTGGCAGAAAAATTGAAGTTCATTACGGGGAATAAAACTTCGGATATATTATTGTTACAATTTTTCTTACAATTTTGTACTTATGACTGTTTTTCAGCTTCAACATACTAAAGATCACAATTCATTGAAGCCCCCCCAAATCATCTGAGTGGTATGCTTTCTTAGTGTTTATTGTGTTAAAATCAACCTTCAGTGACGTCAAGCCCCCCAAACGAGATCAAGCCCCCCTCCCCCTCTAAATGACAATCCTGGATCCGCCCCTGATAATTATATCCCAAAAAAGTATGAAGAGATTTTATTGTTCCTATAACGAAATATTTGTTCCATATTGTGATATAAAATTTCTGCATAATAGAAAATATTATTTAATAATCTTTAAGTGACCTTAACGGCATTAAACTTACGATTTTTTTTCTATATCAATAGTATCTCAAAAATAGTATTAGAGAAGTATAGTGAGGTGACCATAGAATAATTTAAGCTATAGAATAAGTAGATATTGAGTAGGATAGAAAAACAGATGCTGAGGTATAAAATTAACACATGGACACAGCTAATGAAGAACAATAATATAAAGAATATATAGACTATGGAAAAAGTAATAATAAATGACATACATGATTAAAGTAACTCAACCGGCTTAATCACAACAAACCAGAAAATTGTTGAGATATAAAATTGCAAACCAAATTCTGCAAATAATCAAGCTTAAAAAGCAAGATCAGAAGATAAACGCTCTGTAACGAAAGATAAAAAACAGGTAATGAAAAAAAAGATAACTTCACATCTGTTTGGCATACGTAATAAAACTCTATAAAATATATAAAAATCAGAGATTCCCGCGTTTTTCGTAACAATTTCCAGGGTAAGTTTTATTTAACTTATCCGCTATTTTGGGAATGCACTGCATACCTAATGTAATGTAATGTTTTTATTTCGGGTTCTTGGATTTATTTATAAACACTGTCCAACTCACTCTAGTTTATTTCCACTACTTTAACATCATGTATATTAAAAGAACTATTTACAATTTATCTTAACTATCGGCAGTCGAGTACTGAGTAAATGTTTCCTGAGCTCTCCGTATTTTTATATTTCTTCTGGGAATTCTACAGAACGTCAAAGAGCCGCCGAGACTAGATTAGAATTCTTGGAGAACTCCATCAAAGTAAGCCGGCGACCTCGATGCGCCAGACGAACAATATTTCGGATGAATGCCCCTTCGACAAAGTATGGGAAGAATTCCCGTCACAATAGTAATTCCAAAAAATTAATAGCATTTCTTGATTTTAATTTATTTTATTTGATATCTTCTTTGAGCAAGACAGATGGTTGAAAGGATATGTACGTTAGTAAAACCCCCAATTTACTGCAGGCTAAAATTATTATAACGCTTCAATTAGGTTTGTAGTTAAAGATCTTTAAATTTGAGATGTTGAACAGGAAATTTTGTAGAGGCTTCATAGAAAATTGAATAGTATGATATATAGTAAAAGTAAAAGTTTTATTTTGCGAAATATATTATTCATGTGACTTTTATTAATGTATGAACGGTTATAGCGGTAGAATTGGATCGATAGCTGTTTTTTTCACTAAAGTTATAAAATAATATGCCAAGTTTGAAAATTTACTAAGGAAAAATAATGTTGATGTTAACGTAGTTAAATATTGTGAGGTTTTGTTAAAAATGTTATTTTTCTGAATTGAAAAAAAAATGAACGTTTAAAGTACCCCCTAGCACAACAAAACAAGACTTTAACAGTTGTGAGGGGTAGAGGGTGGTTTTAGCGAAAACCACTATAAACCTTCTCCAGTAAAAATTATGGCGGTGGAATTAGGTCGATAGCTGCTTAAAGTTATAAAAAATTCCGCTGGCTTAAACGTTAAGGTAGTTGGGTAGGTGGTATAGGGTAGGTTTAGAGTTAAAATATTTTTATGGCGGTAAAAATTAGTTTAAAAGTAGTAAAAAATTATGATATGCTTTATTTTTGATTCCATTATAAAGTACCCGTTAGATTAACGAAACTAATTTCTGAGGGTTGTGAGGAGTAGAGGGTGGTTTTTGCGATAACCACAATAAACCTTTTTCTAGTACTTGACAAGTAAAAAATTCTGGCGGTGGAATTAGGTCGATAGTTGTTTTCCTCTTGAAGTTATAAAATATTCCGCTGGTGTAAACGTTAAGGTGGTGTAGGGGTAGGTTTAGAAGTAAAACATTTTTATGGCGGTAAAAAATTAGTCAAAAAGTAGTAAAAAATTATGATATACTTTATTTTTGATTCCGGTATAAAGTACCTACTAGATTAACTAAATTTCAAGGGTGGTGAGGGGTAGGGGATGGTTTTTGCGATAACCACTATAAACCTGCTTCTAGTACTTGACGAGTATAAAATTATGGCGGTGGGATTAAGTCGATAGCTGTTTTCCTCTTGAGTTATAAAATATTCCGCTAGCTTAAACGTTAAGCTAGCGGGGAAGCTATAACGGGGGTGGGTTTCGGAGTAAAAAAAATTTATGGCGGTAAAAAATTAGTAAAAAATTATTAAAAAATTATGGTATGGGATATTTTGGATTCCGCTATAGTGTCCCCGCTAGCTTAACGGACCTAATAATCTGCCATATTCAATACCCTATAGCGGACAGATATTGCACGTTTTGAAGTACAGATATTTCCGAAACCTTCTTTGAATTCGCGCAACAAAAACTTTGTGACACTCATAAAAATGATGCCATATTACAAAAATTTTGCAAATTTGCCGTTAGTATCATGAGGAAAAATTAGCAAAATAGAAAAGTAGTTTCGCGAGCTTGGTCATGTAAGATAGATAAAAAAGTAGCTGCCAATGCTGTAAGTGATAATATGAAATTGGATATTATGATTGAGTTTCAAGAAATCCACATAATTCTGGTCGAAAAGGAGCCTCACTGTTCAACCTTAGCCACACATCAACTTTTGAAGTATTAAAGGAAAGCAAAATGCATCCCTATAAAATGATGCGGACTCCAGATCACTGTGAGCAAATGGCAAAGGTTAGATAACAATGCGATCAAATTAGAAGCTGCTTTGTTTTCTGATGGAAGCACATTTACACTTCACGGACAGGTTAATCGTCAAAATTGCCACTATTGGTCTAAGGGGAATCCTCACTGGATGACAGAGAAACATACGCAATATCCTGAACAAGTTAATGTTTGGGCAGGAATTGTTGGAAATCATATCATTTTCATTCATGACAACTCGAATGGAGATAAATACTTAGAATTTCTCCAAAATAATGTCGTGCCAACTTGGCAAACTTATATCCTGACCCTGTACACCCAGAAGTTCCTGCCAATACAATATATTTTCAGCAAGATGCAGCACCGCTCCATTACGAAATATATGGCCGGCAGTACCTGAACTAAATTTTTCCAAATAGGTGGATTGGGAGGCGCGGATCGATAGAAAGGTCAGCACGATCTCCTGATTTGACGCCATTGAATTACTTTTTGTGGGGATATGTCAAAAATACTGTATACAAAACTAATATGATTACATTGTACTAGAATTATGTCATCATTGCATGAAAAATAAGAAAGTTGGTATTGTCATATGACACACCCTATATATTTTTTATTGTTGTAGAAAGTGCGCATTTAAAAATAAAAATCGGCGTGTTCAAGCGTTTTTCCCAACACGCCCTAATTTATTCTTTATCGAATTTATTCCATTTGGCTGTTCCACACTGTATATTTAAATTTTATAACTGAGATAATAGATATTTTTTCAAATAATAGATAAATATAACTATTGGAGTAATATTAGTAGCGATGTATGCGGAATGCAATGTATTTTAGATTGTTATCAAATTTTTTTTAATGTTTATTTTTCGATACAAATCGAAGCCATTTTTAAGATGAATAGAAAGATCTTGAAAGATTAATACACTTAAATTATAAGAAATACTAATGTATAGAATATAACAAATTTAATATGGAAATAATTCTATTTAAAACAAATGATATTTCTTATGAAGAAATTTACAGTTGTCGGCTTGCGAGAAAAATCTCAAATAGTTTTTTTTGTTCTCTAACCTTCGTTTATCTATAAGCAACGTTCTAAAATCCTTCCCAGAAAATATGCTTTGTTTCGGTCGCCGAACTAAACGATTATTTTCGAACGTCGGCGTATACGCCAGTAAAAAAATATGAATAGTACTTCAATAATCAACAGAATTTAATATTTTAATCAGTTTTTAATAAAATTCGAAAATATAAACCCTATTTATGTGTATTATTTTTTCTTAAATTGATGTTTGAGGATGAATAATGATATCTTTAATGCTGGGTGGCGACAAAAACAGACTACTAAGGTTATGTTAGGCTTCGTATGCCAAACTTATGATTTAACCCCTATGTTTTCAAACGGGAATGTTTATCTTAAGGGTACTATGAGTACACGTTTTTGATTTAAATTTTCTTTAAAATAGCGTTACACTCTTTTAATTTGAGCGGCGCCGTGCCTAAAAATTAAATTTTGATTTAAAGTAAATCAATTGACCAGTGTTACCTGTTATTTTATTGATTGAAAATGTGGGACATTCACCTCGATGCAATAGTTTGAACTGTGTTTTTTGGCACTTGTAAAATCTTCTGGGGTACTTTGTTGGCATTCATTATCGATGCGGTTAGTTAATTCTTCTAAGAACTCTGATTTGTATACATTTTTAGATGTTTATGAATAATTAAATCAGAGAAAGATAAATTAGGGTGATTTCGTAGACTACTCGATAGCACCTTTCCCCTATTTTTTGCCGTATAGGTATTGTATAAGGAGGGCAAAATTTTTATTTATATTTTCTGCACATATTGTCACTAACTTCAAGAAAAAAGATTTAACTCACTTGTCAAGTTCAAACAATAGCTCAATATAGTACCATTAGGTAAATCTTGTAATTTCAGTAATTTTGATTTTATGCCTTCCGTGACATCAAAGAATTGAATTGTTATTAGAAATATCCGAGATGCCCAGAGATAAATAATAAGTTTTTTGGTTGGGGCAGTAGATTGGTTGTTAGAAACTATCTATTTTGCGTAACGAGAATGCATATGGCATTTTTTAGTTGTGTGTCCTTTGGTCTTGTTATGATGTTTGATATCTCTCCGACGCCCATGGCCCACAGAAATGCATACCCTGCAAACTGTGCAAAATGCTTAGTTGCCTGTTCTTCGATTGTTAATAAATGGTGTAGTCATCACTAAAATTAAATGTCCTATTTAGTTGAGACATCATTCACAAGACGAAGCAGTCAAAACAGTAAACACTTTACAATGCTCAAATGTCACTGAAAGAAAACGAAATTTTTACTACTCTTGCACACTGGTTGTCTATAAATAACAACTTAATGATTTACATTTTATTTTTTAATATCATAAACCATTTATAAAATCTCGTTCTAATCTAATCGAAAGGACCAAGTAGCATAGAAGTAAATATTTCGCTTAAGTAGGTACTTTACTCTAGATAAAGTAATAACTAAGCATATAGGGCCTTTGTGAAGATGTTTCACAACGTAGTCATTCCTATTTAAAGAAATAAGGGGTTAAAATTACAGCCATGGAATTAATAGACAAACTTGTTGTCAGTTCTTCATGCAAAGTCGTAAACCTCTCACCATAAACGTTGTATATATATATCAGTATACCTAGTACTAGAATTTGTTGTTAATAGGGTAACAGAATTTAAATAATTTTTTTATAAAAATAATTGACGTCAGATTGTGAGATTCCATAAAAAATTGGACTCATAGAATTTATTCAGTCCATACTTGATGAGATTTATTATGAGAATTAATTGACACTAATTTCAACTGAAATTTTCATTTATTATATAAATTATAAATTTATTTTATGAAACTTTTCACAGCGTTCAACTTCATCGGGAATTGATTATGTACCTCTGAGGTTCCGAAGAGTGCTATCGTTTTGAAACTAATTGATTTTCTATCTCCAATTTTCTATTTTTTTGGAATTCTTCGGAAGTATTCGGAAAATTTAATAAAAAAAAACACTAAAGCACAAGCACTAAGTACTTAAGCAATTTTTGACCCAATTAACTTCGTCATATCTCCTGTAGTTTCCGAGTGGGTGTCGTTTCGAATTACCCTGTATAGTAGGTGGTTTATTTTCTGTCGTATTTGCTGTTTTTTTATTTTTTATGTTAAAGCCATAATTAGAGTTACTGAGTATGTTGGAGAGCAAATGCAGAACCATAAAGAACTTGTACGTCTCCTCGTAGAATCCCTTGTCGAATATATAGTTAGTTCCTTTGTCTGTAAAGTTTCTAATTCAGACCTTATGCTAATATTTTTTATGACGCAGCTATGATTTCGCAACTTTTGTTTGTGGAGTTCTAAAACAGTTACCGCACCTACATAAACAACGGCAAGGCATTCAGTAAGATTTGGACTTATGTTAGTTTATTTGCAATAATGTCATTAAATTTCTTTAAAATATTGTTTATCTGTCTATTAATTTTCAGTAGCCGTTACTTGGTACTTGATAGAGGTTTTTTCCTGCTAAAGTTTAATGAAGTTTACCTCTAAACACGTTTCTTCTTGATCTATTATACTGGTGCTCATGATTTCGTTATTTTTATTATGTGATGTTTCATTGAGATCTGGCTCTGGTTGACTCATTCCCACTACAATTTCAACTTCTCTTCTTCTCGTATTTATCGTTCATTACGATTGTTTATGAATAACTGTCGCCTCTGATCTAAGGTATTCTAATATTACTTGTTTCTTAATTGTGGAAATTTTTCGGGCATTACCTTAAGAGTTCCATATTATACGGTCTGTGGGTCGTTTCCATTTTATTCAACTTCCGCGGTTTCTTACCTGTAGGTGTGTCTTGGGTGGGTCGAACAGTGCGTTCGGCAGACCTTTCAGAGTTGGCTTTTTTTGCATTGTTATCAATTCGTTGTTTCCTTGCAGGTTGTGTAGTAGGTGCAATCCGTGATACAATACAATATACTTTTCCTAATTTCGTCTGACATGATCTGTATAAACTGGTCTTAAAGTTCTGAGGACAACTTTTATTTGCCTCGAACTCCACAGTAGTATTACTAAGATATTACAAAACTTTTTACCCTAATCGCAATACCTTTTGGTGATAGGTTGAAAAATGTTGTTTCTGTTATAAACCAAGAGCTCCACAGGTTTTCCAGTAGCATTAGTATTATAAATGATCCTTTTAATTTATCATATTTAAACATATTCCCATTTACACCAACTCATGTGTTATTCCTAATTTCCCAATATTTCAAATGTGCTGTCATGAATTTTGTGCTTATTGTGCAACAAATCATAGCGACCGAATTCCATTAATATAGAATGATGCCGCCCTTCCAAGACAGAATACAATAAATTGATACATTAAATTCGTCTAAAAGCTGGGTTGATAAAAAAATAGACTGCAATATCTACATTAAACATTGGTAACTCATAATATAATATTACACTCTGCGTATGATGTATATATTTTCTCCACAGAAAAGTAAACATTTCGGTCCTCTTCACCAGTTCTGTTATATTCATTTCTTATTCTGCAAATCAGAGTTTTCACGTCACTGATATTTACGTCACAGGGTCACATCAGAAATGGCGACTCGTAAGTATGGGAGAAAAAGCATATAGAAACCTGTACTAGAGTTTTGGACACACTGTATTATCTGGGCTGTGTAAACTACTATTTCCATGCTTTTGGAAGCTCACTGAACTTGAGGGTCCTGGAGAGTGCAAACGCCCCACCGCGCACACCTTTGGGCCTGCTCTTTAGTCACTAAATAGTTTGTTAGTGTACTAAATACTAAATAGAAAAAAATATCTTCAGACATTTCTCACTCATTCATGCAACATGTTAAGAAGTAAGTTGACTAAAATGGTCCTGAAATATAGGGATATCCGTGATGCAAATCATTTAAAATATTTTGTGGCATTTTATAGGGAAAAAAATGGTAAAATATGACGTAACTATTTCATAAAGTACTAAAGGGAAAGATATTATTACAGAATTAATATCTGAAATACTTGTTTATTGTGAATATATCCATATTTCCAAAAGATGAATGTTGACGTTTTTCTATCCCCCACCCACCCCCATGTAAGAAACTGTAAGACACAACTTCATATTCATATTATTAAGGACCACAAAAATGTCAAATTTTTGAGGCATTAATTTTAATAACAAGTGGTAGATTTGGATTTCTTCTACTTTACACGCATCTTTCACTCCACTCTTCTAAACAATATATCTGAAAAATATAAGCAATACATATTTTTGAAGGAAATTATCTATCTTCAAAAAAGATTTGAATGCAAAATTTTCCTCAAAATATTTCCGCATAAGTATTGATCCTTTTTACAATTTAATTGTTCACCTTTGGAATCTTGTAACATATAAACCAATCTGTGTCTAAGGGGGAACCAAATATATTTTTAAGAGATACTAGCTGCTCTACAATAAAGATCTCATTATTATTTTTCGTTAAATTTACTCTTTCAAAAGTTATTCGACTTCCAGAGTTTTCTTAGATAAGTTAGTACATATTTAAAACTGAAATACTTTTCTGTATATTAGAATTGTTTAAGATAATATTCCTTAATTAGTGTTTTCGTTACTGCAAGTAAATGTTCTGAGTTAAGTAAAACTGTTAGATTATTATACAGTGTGTTTCTAAAATAGGATTGCAAACTTATGTTGTGTATTGAACTCATTCAAATAAGCCAAAAAGTCCCTATTAAAATGTGCCCTAAAACGCACCCTTAGGAATTTATATGCACTTAAAAGGCCCAAACAAAAACTATTTGTTTTCCAGTCACCACTTTTACTAGTAAAAGACTGCAAAGATCAATTGGCAGTTAATTAATAACTAGAATGGTTAAGAGTTGTGGCAACGTCAGTATTTTATTTGTCATAGTAAATAGATTTTTGTAATGTATGGCCTAATTAATAACTTAGAAACACAGTAATTTTCAAGCTCAATGTACTTGAAAACCATTGAAAATATCGATTTGGACAAACATAATATTTTTTAGATAAAATTGTTAAGATTTTATAAATCTGTAGAAAAAGTGGTAAAAAAATTGAAATGAAAAAATACGGGCTGAGAACACTAAATAGGACGCTTATGATTTACATAGGGAGTAGTTATTTATTATATATTTATTATATTATTACATAATCTCCACAGAGGTCATCGGAGTTACCTGTTCGTGGTTTTGGCATAATACCTAAATCTAATAATATATAAACCTATCCTATCGAAAATATATACTTAACATAAAGGAAAATATCTAAAAATACATAAAATAAAAAAGAACTTAAAAGAAAAAATAAATAAATAAAACATAATTTTTCTAAAACATAATTTTTCAGGGAGTTTCTATAACAGTTATTATCGTTATTAATGATCCACTTTTTTTTAACTTATTTTTTATTGCAGTTACATTACTTAACGCTTTTAGTTCATTTGGAAGACTGTTGTATACATTTCTTGCTCTTATAAAACTGCGTTTCTTACTGACTGTTTTAGGTCTATGCGGGAGAAGAATGCTCTTGTTCTCGTAATACTGTTTGAGTTCAGGAATTTTTCTGTGAGCGTAATGTAGTGATATTTTAAAGATTCAAGTGAGAAGAGATTTTTAATAGTCTCTTCTGGTGGCTTTGCAGACGTTTTGTAGCGTTGAAGTAAGCTTCCCCCAGGCAATGATTCCATAGTTGATCATGCTGTGGAAAAGTGCGTAATACAAATTCATCAATGTGTCCTTTTTCATTATCTTGGAGAGATTATAGAATACAGAACAAACAAACGTAAGAAGTTATGTGAGACCCATTCATTTTTCGTATTTATGTTAGATCGTTTTATCAATAACAAAAAAAAAACAGATTTGTTTGATCCCTTTGAAAGGCATATAACTTCCTAAGGGTGCGTTTTAGGGCACATGTTAATAGGGACTCTTGGCTTATTTTAATGAGTTCTATGCACAGAATTTCGGGATCTTATTTTAGAAACACCCTATATAATTAATTAAATATTGTCAATGTTATAACTATATAATATTTGAAAAAGCTTATCAAGTAGATTGTAAATTTTTCTATAGACCTTGATAATATCTAATGGGCAAATAATATAAAAAAAATCTTATGTAAAATCCTTTTCAAAAACCCAACTACCTCCATTATAACATTTCGTAAGATAGTAGCAGACACCCAGGCACCCTCAAATATCTTAGTTAATTTGTAGATGTTCCATTGACTTATTTCAAACCAAGCATGAAATATTTTATGACATGTGAATGTTTTCTTGTTTTTTATTTCAAATTAAAGTTCAAACTCTGAAGTAGTGTGTGGTAAACAGACGAGGATTTAATTAATAAGAATTTACCTATTTATTATATTTTAATACCACAAATGTGAGTATTGTTACTTTCTGAACCTTTAAACTGCTTGAGAAGTGAAAATATTAAGTAATTCCTAATGTTTAGATAAAAATAATGTCGTTTTCAATTTACAATTCCAGGGAACCTATTTCTCAGCAATGTTTGTCGACGCGACGGCAGCGTAGTATAAAAAACCTTTCTTAAAAATTCCGTCCGGTGATACAAGAACTGTTTTATATTTTGTTGTCTGGTAAATACCTACGTATATATGTAATTTATCAGGTTGATAACGAATGGTGGAAGCCGGCTTTGTGATATTCGATCATTATAATGAATGAAATTAAATATTTTGTAATAATATCGCGTCTCTATTAATAAACAGTGACTAATTTCGACATTAGACATGTCATTTTCAAACAAAATATAAATTAATAAGGTAAAAAAACATGGTGCATTTCTGGATAAAGAATATATAGTGTGTGACAGGAAACTGGCTATTTGAAAAAGTCAAATATGTTTTTTCTTTAGCATTAAATAATAGGTTTGATAAATTAATTTGCGGTTTAAAAGTAACTCTAATATTTTTTTCTAGATCAAAATTCTAGATATTCTCTCTTAGAGTTCCGAAATGCCTAAGTGATCCTAATGTTACTGGTTGTTCAGAGTATTTAATAAGGAGGTAAATTAATTAATTGACAAATTGTTGTTTTCCTAACATAAGATGATTAGTTATTTTTCGTTTATATCCGTTATTATAACCTCTCGACCTAATAACCTTAAGATCAATTTCTAAATCATTTTTTACAATAAATCATTTTTTACAATGGTAATGTAATTTTTTTTATTACTGGAATTATATTAGTATTTTTCTGGATATTGACTTATATCATATATATTTGTGACATGAAAAGATACTAGAATTCATTTTTAAGAGATTGTATGTTCAGTATTAACGTGGACAGTTCTAATGAATTTTTCATTGAATGAGGAGCTTTTAAACGATTTGAACTCTGAATTCAATTAAAGAATTGGGAATGATCTTTGTAGCATTAAAATGTATTTACCACGCTACTAAAATTTATTTATAAGATGTTTATTAATGAAACGAGAACCAAAGCTGTCCAAAAATATAAAAAAGTCACGTTTTAAACTTTGTATATTATCAAGTAGTATACAATTTCTGATAGTTGCATTCAAGTGATATATTAAATATTTCTCCTAATAGTGGACTGATACACACCGAGTCGGGGTAGGATTAACTACTATAAAATATATATCATTTTACAGAGTTGGGATAAAGTTGTCTGTTTTTCAACTCTTATTTGTTTATAACTATTTCCACAACTTTATGAGATGGCGCAAATGGATATATTTATTATACATATTATTTACAACCTACAAAAAACGGGTGTATTCCCCGTCTTGCATGAAATTTCTGTTCTCTTATTGAAACCTTTCTGCAAATCAGAGTAGTATATCTTCACCTCATTGGTATTCACGTAACTATATGGTTATTTATTTATCAGTGTACTAAAGAGACAAATTTGAAAAAATATCTTAAGGCATTCCCAACAAATGCAGGAAATATTTCGAGAAGTGAATAAAATGTTACTGAACTTCTTACGATTATGTAAGAATTTCATAAATAGATTTAAAAAATCAAAAATATTTCACATTATTTCATGAACTACTTTAAACGATTTTTTCTCTAACATATTAGTGTTTCTGAAAACATTTTAGAAATATTTCAAACTCTTGAAATAAGTCATGATAAATTACATAATTAATTCCTATTATAATAGGGACAAACGTTATAAAATATTTCAAATCACTTTTTTTCGAGAATATAGGAATATATAAGGAAAATTTGCATGTTAGCTTGGTTATTATTTCAAGTTTCAAGTTAATGCTCTTTATAAGTACTTATTAGATGAACGAGGATTTAAGAATACTAACGGTAGCCCAGTGGTTGACATTCGACCAGAATTCATTAAAATGTTATGTTTGAACTTTGAGGATTATTGACATGTTTTTGTAAAAAGGTATATATCTATAAGAAATAAACTCGAAGCACAATTAGAAACTTAGGAGAGACCTTTGCTATCCTCATTACTTCATTTGGATTAAATTTACATAAATAATTGACGCAAATATTTTTAATCTATGTTTATTATTTTAGGCTTATTTTTATATAAATATGTCCTATACATTATCAATAGTCTATGAAACATGCTCGATATAATTATCGCCGAATTTTTCTTCGTAACCTAATAAAAACAAATCAAACGATTTCTTAAATAGATATGACAAACAACGCAATGAAAACTCTAATCTTTAAGATCTTTTCTATTGTCTTCTGATTGATGATTTGTTACAAAACACCTTCGGAATTTTGTAAAAATAATATTATGTTAACGACATTATTATAATCCCAACAAAAATTTACAAAAACTAATTTATAAGAAAATTAGTGTGTAGTTTTCTGAAAAATCAATACTGTTCCACAACACTGACTATTTTTCTATTGAACTATAGGCAACTTCAGACACTGGACAGAAAAAGATGGTCATCACCTGATGATTTGATAGAGCGTTCCCAGTCACTGCCATGTGTAGTGATATGAGAACTAATCTAACATAAATGTTTACTCATTTTTGTAGGTTACCAACTTTAACGCCAGCTTTGTTATTTAAAGAAAAATAACTATAAGTTGACCAAATTGTTAGAAAACAGTAACTTGTAGATCATGTACCCAAAAATGAATAGTGTAAAAGAGCGAACCTACCCAAAACTAACTTGTAACGGAAGACGTATTAAATATATTTACACTTAAAATTTTTCAGTATATTTTCAATAACAAATTCATTTTAAAATGCTAACATTATATTAAATAAAATTTTTTATTTGAAAATAAAAATTATAGTAGGTAGTCAGAGATTTTACAGCTACGATTTCAACTCCTAAGAAGAAAATGCAAGAAACTAACTTAAAAGTTAGTATGAATGTGGAGTACTATTACATTATAAATAATTACAATACATAAGTAGATATTGATAAACCTAAAACTATAATATATCTTACGATTTAGTATATTTTCATTAATGTAAGTTAAACACCCATACCTAGTAACCCATGATGATTTAAATTTGGTATAGAACATATAAAAACATAAGACTCACCTATTGTTAATTAATATTAGGTAAATACACTTTTGGACATTTTTTTCAATTAATTGTAATAGAAATCTTGAAAATACATTGACAACTTTTCTGAGTGAATGAAATGTCAAAATTTAAATCAAAATCGCCAGGCCATGAATATCAGGATTGCCATATGAACCTATTTATCGCGAATCACAATCTGTGCATAGTATCACGATTCTTGTAGTAGTAATTATCAAATTATATGAAACTTACCCGCCAAAAATAGCAAGATAAAATTAACTTTTTACAACCCCCAACCTCTAAAACGTAAAAAACATTCATATTCTGGACTTGTTACGTTTGGATTTCATACCTAAGACAACTACACTTAGAAAATCTGTCCAGCTGTTTGGATGTTCAAAACGTATATATTCCTAGAATCTGATCTTAGTGCCATCTACCTGATCTAATTGTGAATCTAAACCACTTTAATATATAAAAAATTTCATTAAAATCGGTACAGAAATTTAGGAGTTCAAGAAACCGATTGCTGCGCCACCTACCTGATCCAATTGTGAATATAAGCTATCCAGGGACCAGCACAAACACTCACAAAGTATTTCATCAAAAGTCGTCCAGTCGTTTAGGAACAGTTAAACACAGATCATTTTGTCAAGTCGGAAATGAGCTGATGAGCTTCAAAGTTCAGAACAAATTTTAGTAAATTGTAGCTAAGAACCATCTCGATCACGTTTACTTTCATCTCCAAACACCCCATCAAAATCGGTCCATTCATTTAGGAGCTACGGTGCCACATACAGATACACAGAGACACACCTTCATACTTACAACAACGTATTGAGTCGGGGGTTAAAAAGAATGTAAAAAAGTAAAAGGTTAAGTTAATAAAATATTATGAGACAAATTTTTCAAGTCAAACATAATTCTGTTTTTAGTTGATTAACCATATTTACAATGCACTGAAAGTTGCAAACATGCGAGAGCCCAGTAAATCGGGATAATTATGCAATATAATTTTTCGTGGGTTCTATTTCAATAGCATGACTATGTAGAAAAAATTTAGGGAATGGTCAAAATTTATTAGTTTTACTTTTAATTTAGTTTGTCTTAACATTTGAGACGTATGGTCTCAAATACCTTTACAATTTTCTGTTCAAGCAATCTGGCGGCACTGTTACAGTTATTTGGTTGGCATTGACAGTATGAAGGTAAATAATATTTTTTTTATTCTATTTGATTTTATTTAATGAATGAACCAATATTAAAAATAATTTTTAGCACTGAAGGTCGTCGGTAACTACTAAACAAAACAAAAATAAAGAAAATCAGTTGAGGTTCAGAGGTGAAAATGGTACCCAACCGTTTTGTCTTTGCCTATTTATATATAGATATTGTAAACTGTAATTTCTGCAAAAGTCTTGGATCAAGTTGGTGTCGCCCATTTTATATTATTCTGTTTTGTGAACGTATCGGAATCTTCTAATAAACTAGTAATGTTAGTACTATATCTTGTAATACGCACTCCTCGTATATTTATTTTGTTGTGTCACCAAATAAGTTGATTTATTCAATGTATATGAAATTATTCAACTCCACGTAAAATTTAACGATAATTCCTTTGCGCAGTTTTTATAAGCAGATAATGGATTAACTATTCTAATTCCAAATGGTTCGGCTAAAGTATGAATATGGAGCCTTTATTTGGAGTCGTTATTTCTCTCAGTGTAGAAAAGAAACGCCACAAACACTGTGAACATATATATAGTGCAGCAGTTTCTATTTTTTTTGTCATAATAGGTTGCTTGCTTCAGAGGCAAACTAAAAATTTAACAAAATAAACTTTACATACATAGAAGTTCATATTTTTATTATTTTATTCAAAGAGCAGTTGAAATCGGTGTGTTCACATCTGTCAAAAAATTAAAATATCTCTTGAGGGAGTATTAGCCGAACATCCTGCAATGCAATAATGATACAGTTTTCATATGTTAATAAACGCATGCAGCATAAAAACAAAATTAGATAGAAGTGTAATTAATATAACTAAAAATGCAAAATGTGGTTAATAAATTCATTTATTTTTGCTTCATGATAATATATGAAAAGTGTTTTGTCATGGCATCGAATATAAATTGAATGTGAATGAAACCTATTTTGCCGAGTATTAAAAAATAACAGACCAAATTTCAAAGTCTTCATAAAAAACACCATATGTCGCCACCAGATACCTACCTATATTTCACTAAGTCAATGAATCTCAATCTGCAGAAACCTTCGTTCAAAAATTTGTTTGCTAATCAACAGATACTTTTCATATTGTCGATCTATTGTATTTATGTTTGATAAATGGCACAGTTACTAAATTGGTTAAATAACAATTAGCGCTCACTATAATACGCATTTACAAAAATAAGAGCTACTCATTTTGTTATTAAATGATTTATGTTCCCAGATATTAATATCAAATTAAAATATCTTTTTACAACATTTTTAGCAAAAAGAATTCTTCTTACGACGCCCTTCTTTGAAGCAGTTCTTCCGCGAATTAATAAATTCGTCTCCAAAAGTACGCCATATGCCTACTTCATGTATTCATTAATTCAATTAATATCTACCTCTGAAACCTATTTCCTACTGAATTCAAAATTTAGTAAGTAGCCTTTCCTCATTAGCAAAATGTAATTAAGTAATTCTTCATAAAAACTACATAATGCTAAACACTGAATTCATTTAAATAGCAAGATAATTATTTTTATAGACTTTTACGGCAGTACTTAATTTGAAAAAAAATTACTGATTCATATTTCGTAATTTGTTCTGTTAAATTAATGAGAAACAGATCCATATCAAATATTTAAAACAAATTATACATCTCGATTGACGACTTTTATTTACACCTTCCAAGTACACAATTTCACGAAATGATTGTCCTGACGACATATCTATTCAAATCTGTTTTTACAAAGTCCTTCTTGGAGTTAACCTTTCCGTGAACTTCTAAATGCGTTTTATTTCACAATTACCTAATTATAACCGGCCAATACCTCAACCTGTAAGTATCTACTACCCCAGCTAACTATTACGGCATTGCATTAAAGGATCTTTGAAACTAATTTATAGTATTAACTTAAATCTCATTCATTAAATTTTTGTCTAATTAAAAATTTACATAACTTTTAGTACTTAATAATAATAATGGCAAAATTTATGATATATGCTCAAAACTATATTTTTATTTATCTATTATGCAATAAGTCTGTAAATTAATAATCTACTTATTTGTATTAGTTTCAAATTACAAAGACAACAACTGAGAAGTAATACAAATTCCAAGTTCTCAAATTCGCCATGTACAAACCAAGATTTTTATTTAATGAATATGACATGGTATCGCCATCTGTTATTCCTATTTATATTACATATTAATGTCCTCAAAATATGCATGATATAAATTTATTCAAACTGGTCTCAAAATATGCGTAATATAACAACTTCTGAAATGTCCCCAAAGTATGCGTTAGACATGTAACAGTTTGGGGACCGTCCCCAAAGTATACAAATGTCCCCGAAGTATACAATAATCTAAAATTTTGTCCTCAAACTATGCGTCCCACATGTATATATATATATATATATATATATATATATAGTATAATTTCATTTGTGTTTTCGATTAAATAAACACGTAAGACTAAAGCAGAGAAATTATTTAGTGGCGATATATGAAGTTTGGAGTTTTAAGACATGACTTAACGGTCTCAGTTGCACATTTAATAATAATTATTATTCTTACGGAGTTTGATACTCGGCTAATGGTTCAGATGTGGATTGGGTATTATTGACACATTTTATGGGTGGTATACTGTAAATTTATAGATTTTCCCAACTGTTAAAAAATGTATTAAACTTACATTAATTCAATATATAAGGATTCAGTGGTTGATATTGGAAAGCGTACGTATAACTTGTTGGTAGTCAGAAGAAGAATTAAATTCTTGGAATACATTTATTTCGGCTGAGTGTAAGAATTACTGATGGCCGTTTTTAAGTGTTGGTATATTAATTCATAGAAATATCTCACTTCCGAAGCTGATTAATACTTTAAAAGATAAAATCGTTTGCTAGCAATATAAGGATGTTCCTTTCATGTTATTCAATATCATACGCTGGATAGAGGAATTACTTGAACCTTTATAATCAATATGGGAGTTTCCGGTTTTGCAGTTTTATTTATGTGAAATTTATATCAAAGTTGAAAAAAGAAATTTGTTGCATTTTTGCATCAAATAATTGTTATTCAACAGGGTGGTACATGAAATATTTGTTTGACAAAATTCTACAAATGAAAAATACAGTGGTGTTCTTAATTGAAATTATTGAATAAATCGGTAAATAGGTCTTGACTGAGCATTTATCGGTAGACTTGGAAATGTTGAAGTAATGTAGTTTTGAAAATGTGTTAGTCTATTTAGGTAGAATAAAATTAAACTTATGTTTCATCGGTTGATTAAAATGCAGGATTTTCTATAAAACATTGGATTCGTAATTTGAATTAATTGATTAATTAAACGTTACCTAAGATTGAGTGTGGTGCAGTTTAGTGGGGATATATGAAGTTTGAAGCTGTAACAACTGACTATTATCTATCTTAATTGCACATGTATCTATAAAGATTGAAAACATTATTAAGGGTTGAGATTTGAATTTGGTAATATGTTCACAAATAGTGTACATTAAATAAATGGTTTTACGGAATTCTTAAAAATGTCGTTTACAGAATCTAAATTCTTTGAATACAAGGGAAATAAAGTTTTTTGGTGGGTACCTATCTGGATTTATATTTTATTTTTTGAGGATGATTGTGGAAATCGAATAGGATATGTTTAATTTCACAAGAATAATTACATTTTTACAATTCATTTCTTTAAACTGATAATAAGTAAAATCTCGCCCATGGCTGATGTTGCTCTAGGCTTATATTGATTAATAATTTAAACTGTAAAATCTTAGACGTGTAATTTGAGCATGTATCACTAACGTTTTTCTATATTTTATGTAGGCTAGAGAAATTCTTCAAATAAAAAATCTGCTGGTATTCTTAAATAAACGTAATATTTTAGATAACTATTTTCAGGGTTTTGTGGAGCTTGGTAAAGTTTAACAAACATATGAAATATTCCAGATTATTTTTATGTGAGGTCGGAACAGTTTCTTCTTGGGAAAGTTCTGTAAATAGGTCTTAATTGAACAATTTGTCAGCAGATTTGGCAATGTTTAAGTGTTTTTATTGTAGTTTTGACATTTTATTAGTCCATTAAAGAATAATTAAACTTTGGCTTAACAAGTTGATTAAAATTTGGTTCGATTGTTGGGTATCAAAATTTGGAACTTTCTTAATAACACTAGCCTGGTAATTTTATCCAATTGATCAATTAAACTCTTTCAATATTAAGCGAATGGAAGTAGTTTTGTCGGTACCTATGACGAAAAGCATATTTCAATTTTGGTGAATGATTGTGTAAATCATATATGATATTCTTAATTCCACAAGAGTAATTAAAATTTTACAATCCATTTCTTATAACAGAGAATAAGTATGATCCTGTAGACAGCTAATTTTCACCTATGTTCGTATGTTGATTAAAAATTCTAACGGTAAAATCATTAAGTAACGATATTATGATGTATCATTCACGTTAGTGGATATTCTGTGTTGGATAGAGGAATTGCATGAACCACTACCAAAACTCGGTTTTGCTGTAATTTTCTTTTCAAACATATGGCAGAATAGCTAAAGAAATTTTCAAAGCTATTATTGTTCCTAAATAGGAAGCTTTTTAGTGACATAATTTGAAATGCTTGTATAATGAACTTCTGTAACTAAAAAATATAGTAGTACTCTTAGTTGAATGTAATAAATTATTATTTTGGGGATGTGTGGTGCTCCATAATATTAATATATAAGTATATAACATTTTCAGTAAACTTGTATGTGTAGGTCGGAAGAATGCCGTAAAATTTCAGTTAATTTGAACAATTTGAACATTTATCGGCTGATTTGGAAATGTTGAAGTGTTTTTAGTGTAATTTCGAAATTTTGTTGGTCTATTAATTGAAGGATTAACATTTGGTTTCACACGTTGATTTAAATATGTTTAGATTTGAAGACGAGAGATGTAAAGACCAACATCTAGTTTTTCGGGGAAAATAGCACATAGAGGTTCCGAATCTGGAACCGTTCCATGTAGTTGCTGTTACCCGTAATTCCTAGGTTAGCATGTCGCGATGAAATTTTCAGGTTAACTTCACCATCAGAGATATTGAAACTCTCTTCGAGGTGTCATTCTTTTGTACGCAAGACAATATATATACTATATATGGTTTCTGACCGACCGACCGACATCTAGGATTTGTGTGTCTCTATACAAGGCCCTTGACTCCTATTATACCTACAGCAAAGGTTAAATAGGAAAAGTTTTAGAGAAAACCTAGTGCATTGAATACCTGGCTTCAGATTTACAATCGGTCAATTGATTTTGGAGATACCGGCAAAAACCGAAAATAGCGGATTTCGTTTTTCGCCGGGAAATCTGACAGGTTAATTTGATCACTGTCAAGATGTGACATTATTTGAATACATTTTCTTAATCGAATAAGATGGCATTTGTCACATGTCTCAATAGTTTTTTGTCATTCCGCAAACTTTCCATTTTTCTTATGGCCTCCATATTAGATTTTTTAATTTTTGAAATAGCGTAAACTTTCCAGTCTAGTAATACACCACAAGTGCATTAAAGATTTCAGTGTCAACAAAATATCACACATCAGGATTAATAAAAAATAGCCCCATTATGCAATAGTTTAAAATCTAATTAAGTTCTTAACTGCTTCGTAACTAGGTATTAATTTAGAGAAATGCAAATTGGCGTCCATTTACATAGGGACAATTTTGACAATTGGTGACTGTTTTTCGTACAACTTCACAAGTGTATTTCCGGCAATACTATTTATAAATGTATCTGAAATTCTATGTTACAGGTAAGTTAGATTAAATTACCAACGATCCCACACCAAAAGTTACTTCCAAATGTAGTCTATACACATCTCTTTGCCAATTCGTGAGGGTTTTCCATATCACATTGATATTGATATTGTGCTGATTACAACCTTCACAATTCGTAAATCAACTCTCATAGGACCACAAGATATAATTTACATAAATGAGATATTCATTACTCTTTCTAATATACCACTCATAGAAACGCATTCGTCTTGGAAAATCAGTTTCCTTAAATCCTTGAACTATTTTGGGTTTGTATGGATGGTACATTCTTTTTTATCACTCTCTTTACCGTTGATTTTGAAACATGAAATTGCCGTTCAACAGTTCTTACCTAGGTATTAGGCTTTCGTAGACAGTTCGTAAAATACTTCTGTTTCGATTTACTTTTTCAATATTGTTTCGGCTTCTAGATTGTTCACAAGATTAATTAAATTAACTAGGATTGTTTTGAAGTGGGCTTTATGAGGCTGTCGTCGTTCAGAATACATCTCTAAATACCTTGTTGAGGTAATGTCGGTGTTTGTATTTAATGTAAGTACAGCGCTAGCATGTCAAACTTTTCTTCATTTGAATAGAGAATCCGGCTATTTTTAACAGGTTTCGATAATTTGATAATCATATTTATGATTTTAATCAGAGAAAAATGTATTACTTACTAAAAAACAACTTTCACACTTTGAATTTTTTAACATCAGTCAGATGTGTTATAGAAGGCGATACAATATTGAAAATAAAACTGGAGATAGAAACATTTTACAAGTTGTCAACGAAAACTCTAGTACATTGGTAAGATCTGTTGAAAGGGAATTTCCTGTGTCACAATAAACAATACAGAGAGTATTAAGAAATAATAAGTACCAAAAACACATAATAGATCCACAACGTAATGAAACTAATTTTCAAGACAAATGCATTTCATTTGTCTTGAAAGTTAGTTTCCTTAAGTAATAAAAATTCGGATTTTGTAAATCATATCTTGTAGTACGATGAGAGTAGGTTTACGAATTATAAAATATTAATAAGCACAATACTCATAATTGGGATGTTGAAAACCCCCACGAAGTGGCAGAGAGATGTTGATAGACCAAAGTTGGAAGTAACGTTTGGTGTTATGTGTGTTAAGCTAGCAGAGCCATTTCTTAACGCCCAAATGGGACCTACTCCAGAATTTATTGCTAATTTATTACGCAAAAATTTAGACTAAAGTTAGCATAGCCATATCAATATATCCGGAACAAACGTCCTTATCGGTATTTTAATGCTAATTAATTGCTATCGAATGGCACTAGAGCAAATTACCAAACAATACCCCTACTCAATTTCTCACCCCCTGACAATTAACAAAAAATTATATTTAAATATTTTTCGTTGTTAAAATGAGTATAATTTTAATTGCTAACTAATTGCTGAAGGTCTACCTTTGTTACGATTTTATTGCTTCAACCCCTTGCGAGAAACTGTGGCTATGCCATCTTTAGACTAAAGTTAGTATAGCCCTATCTATATCTTTGAAACGAAGGGCGCAATCGGTATGGTCTTGGGTGCGTATTTTATTGCTAATTAATTGCTATCAAATAGTACTAGAGCAAATAATTAGAAACTACCCCTTTATTCCCTACTCAATTTATTACCCCTTGACAATTAACAAAAATATTTATTTCAATGTTTTTCTTTGTTAAAATCAGTAGAGTTTTAATTGCTAATTAATTGCTAAAGTTCTACCCTGGTTACTATATCATTCGTTCAACCCTTTCCGTGAACCTGGCTATGCCAACTTTAGACTAAAGTAACCATAGCCATATCTATCGCGGTGATCTTGAAGGCGTATTTTATTGCTAATTAATTGCTATTGAATAGCACCAGAGCAGTAACTCAGTAACTCTACCCCTTCAACCCCCACTCAATTTCTCACCCCTTGACAATTAACAAAAAATATTTATTTCAATGTTTTCGTTGTGAAAATGTGTAAACTTTTAATTGCTAACTAATTGCTCAAGGTCTACCTCTGTTACGATTGTATTGATTAAGTTAAGCGCGCCATACTTGTATTTTTCGAGGACATTTGTATGGTTTGTGACCTGGTCTCAAAAATATTATATGTTCAACTTATTATTCAAGGACATCTGTATCTTTTGGGGGACAGCACTCAAAAAAACATTATACATGTACAGATTCAAATAGCTTTGATTCTAGACTGAAAAGATCACTTCATCCGTTGCAGTTTAAAGCCATTTAAGTATTATTCTAAACAAAGTTTCTGATATGAACATAACAACAGGTCTTAATACAGTTTAGACCTTGATTATTAAGAAATTGATGAGGAAAACATAAACTAATTAAAGGATCCTTCATTCAATCTTACTCATGAAGTTATTACTGCATTAAATGGTATGCAAACGAAAACTCGGAATAATGTTTAACGAAAACTTTTAAAGAAATATTTACATACAAGTTATTATTTGAGGACATTTATGTATCCAAAGTATCATTTGAGGACTGTTACTATCTCATCTCAAATCAACATGAATACTAAGCATACAATCATTAGCTCGCGTTTAAATGAGTTCTGGTAGGTAGGACTAT
This sequence comes from Octodonta nipae, assembly GCA_034190945.1. Taxonomy (NCBI): domain Eukaryota; kingdom Metazoa; phylum Arthropoda; class Insecta; order Coleoptera; family Chrysomelidae; genus Octodonta; species Octodonta nipae. The sequence continues at coordinate 97,637,993 of CM067217.1, read as the reverse complement.
ACGGAATGAGATTTTATACATAAAAGGTTGATAAATATACTCTAATATTTGTAGGTGAATAATTAGTAAAACATCATTAGTAGAAGTACTGAGATGCAATATATAGTAAAGAAGTAAAAAAGAACAATTAATTTAAATATGTAAAGTATATTTTCAATAATGAAAAAACATCCGACATACTATTAGGAAAGGATGAAAATAATTAAACTTGAGCTCAAACCTTCGGTTTTACAGACCTTTTACAGAAGCAACTATCGACACTGTATGATATATTTTTCAAGCACATAAATTATTCACTGTTATATCAAACAAAGAAGTACAGACTAATTAAGAAATGTATCATTCTTTAAAATTGTTAATATTGGAACCCATGAGAGAAATTGAATGGAATTAATGTTAATTATAAAATAGCGTCTCAAGTAGTTTAATACACTTTTTAAGGAGAAAATTACGAGTATTTATTGTTTATGAACAGTCTTTTGTTATTGTGAATTAATTACCTTTATCATATTTTAATAGTATGTAAGTTCAATTCGGTAACGCTGTTCGTTCGGGGAAACCGAAGAAAGGCTTGAAACGTTCTTGTTATTGTTTTGCAGCGAGTGGATAGTTTTTTGGGTGCAAGGTCCACTAAATTCACCGAATCGGACTCGGATGTTTCGTTTTAACTACTAAAGAAATTGAAATTGAACACTTGTAAACAATTTAGTAAATACGTATTTTGATTATCAAATTTTGTTTTCTTCAGCATAGAGTCTGTGAATGTCATTTATAAAGAACTAATATCAATGTAACTATGATTACTTTTATGTTTTTGTGAGCAATAACACCACAACAAAATATAATGAGGTATATTGAAGAAAAACCAAACGTTTCAACGAATGGACTTTGAAACGTTTGGTTTTCCTTGAAATTACTATATTTTTCCAAACATTTCCGGGTCTCGGCCAGATCCTTTTGTCAATGGCACAGAAAGTATGAAAAAAGGCTCAATTCTAAAATTTAAAATTAAAATGTATGACAATATTATGTGACGTATGACGTAACTAAGAGAATTTAATTTGATAAAATACAGGGTAGCACAGAAACTTCTAAATACCATGTAATAATAACCTTCATTTCACATTGTTAGAATTTGAAAGGGTGATCTTCAGAATTTTATGTGGCACTCCTAGGTGCGAATTTGTTATAAGATTCGCCAAAAAAGCGATCAAAGAATTCTGTTAACTCAGTGATCCCATTAAAATCATAGAGCAAAACCAAAGAAAAACCTTATGAACTATACCGATACTGAGTTTTTAACAACGACAGGACCATTAATTTATCTCAAAGTTTCTTTACCATTGACAAAGGGGTCCGACATAGACCCCGAATTGTTTGGAAAGATACAGTTATTTTAAGTATTGCGGTGTTATTTCCCAAAGAGTGCTTAAACATTAACTACATAACTCACAACTATCCTTCAGGAAACAAATATTATCAGAAATGCATAACTAAATTAATTTTCGGTTTCAAACCGAATCCTTGATAGTTCTCCCCTTACTACAGGGTACATATATGGTTTGTCACTAACCGTTCGTATACAAACAAAGAATAATATAATACCTACTTAACATTCAAACAAGGTTAGTTTTTTTTATTTGGGTTCACACTCTTCACAATGGATTCTGAAAAATATAGATAAATTAAGTATTTGAAATTGAAGATGTAGTATCTAATAGCAATTGAAGTTGAAACAGATAATTAAATTAAATTCTTTCAATAAAAAAAAACTAACTAGCTGTAAGATTTTTTCCATACCATACTATATTAGTATATTTGTTGAAATCAATTATTAATTTAAGGAAACAGTTAAAAATATGACATTGTTTTTGACATGTATGACAGATTATCAATTAAAGTAAAATACTTATCGAGAATTGAAAACTAACTTCGTTTTATTTTGAGACACACTGTATCCCATTTCAGTAGAGCTTAGATTTTGCCTTAAATGCATGTTTTATATCTTTCGGGCTTAAGCAATACAACAAAATTATAAGAAATGAGCAAATCAATTAAAGCCTTTAACTTCAATTACTTAATTTTAGTTTGGTAAAATCATTACTTATATTATTCAGTATATGTATTTTTAACATATTATTTCCTCTATTAAAATACAGATCAATCACGATTAATATTATGTTCGATTGTTTTTGTAAACTTTTAATAATACTGTAAATAATTTAACACAATATGCACGCATTTGTTGACGTAGTGCTGAACTTAATATATTTAACGATAAAATACTACCACTATTCATGTTTCTATGAATATTTTTTATGCACCATGGGCCGACGGAAGAACTGCCTCAAATAATCCTTCTAAGCAATGTTGGTAAATAAACACTCAAATTACAGCATTATCATCAATAGTCTTTCCTATATATTTTTATTTTTAAAATACTTTCAGTAAATTATTAATCATTAAGCAGTTTGCTACACACATAATCTGACGGGGAATAAAAAACTGTAATAGTTCATTTCCTTAAACAAATTTTCAGAACGTTTTCAAACTCAGACTATACATGATGAAGATTTTATTTTTAATTCTTCAGAAATTGGAAAGTGTTTTATATATTTTCAGATCAGAAAAAAAAACTGTCCCAAATACTTTACATAAAACAATTTATTGAAAGTTAACTACAATTGTCGGAAAATACAAGATGCATAATAAGATGAATAATGATGAGCCATTATTCATTAGTTATCTTTTAAGTTGAATCCTGTATATCGATAATTTTGACCTATTATTGGGAGAGACACTTAATATTTTTTCGGAGTAATGTAAATTCCCCATATTAGATCGAGTCTTTTACAAGGTGGTCAAACGTTCTGATTTGTATCGGTATATTAACAATAAGTGATTTAACTGTTTTAAAATTTATCTTAATAGTATATATTTTAAATAGCGTTAAATAAATGATGTTTTGGTGTGTCTTGGCACTGTTGAAATTATAATAAAGTTTTTATTTCTTATAGGTATATTCCTACATCGCGTATTGTTTGGTATATTATGTTACTTACATCGATTAATCAATAGCACCATTCGTAAACATTGTACCGTTCATTTGAAATAGCATTTTGTTAGATGTATGTAGGCCATTTGTATAGGAAATTTAAAAGCCAGGCTTGGGAGTATCTAAATGAAATTTTTTGAAATAAACTGACTAAAAATAAATAAGAATGGCACAAATTCTAAATTCAATCTTGAATATCGATTATAACAACAAAGTTCCAATTGCAGTAAGGCTCGAGAAAAATTACCATAAATGGGATTCAGAAAAAATAAGTAGGGTAATGTATAATTTGAGAACATTCATGGATATATATTATTATTCGACAACCATCCTATAATTATATCTATAATTAATAGGTATAGTCTTATTTTCCTAATCATATACAGTCTACTGATTTTAATAACGAAGAACATTGCAATAAATATTTTTGTTACTTGGCAGGGGGTGAGAAATTGAGTGGGTGGTGAAGGGATAATTTTTGGGTTTTTGGTCTGGTGCCATTCGATAGCAATTAATTAGCAATAAAATACGCCCCATGACCATACCGATAACGACGTTTGTTCCGGAGATATAGATATGGCTATGCTAAATTTAGTCTAAAGTTGGCATAACCACAGTAGCTCAGAAGGGGTTAAAAAACATTGAAATAAAAATGTTTGTGTTTTGTCAGGGGGTGAGAAATTCAGTAGGAGATGAAGGGGTAGTTTTTGGATATTTGAACTGATGCCATTCGATAGCAATTAATTATCAATAAAACAATAAAAATAAGTAGGGTAATGTATAATTTGAGAACATTCATGGATATATATTATTATTCGACAACCATCCTATAATTATATCTATAATTAATAAGTATAGTCTTATTTTCCTAATCATATACAGTCTACTGATTTTAATAACGAAGAACATTGCAATAAATATTTTTGTTACTTGGCAGGGGGTGAGAAATTGAGTGGGTGATGAAGGGATAATTTTTGGGTTTTTGGTCTGGTGCCATTTGATAGCAATTAATTAGCAATAAAATACGCCCCATGACCATACCGATAACGACGTTTGTTCCGGAGATATAGATATGGCTATGCTAAATTTAGTCTAAAGTTGGCATAGCCACAGTATCTCAGAAGGGGTTGAAAAACATTGAAATAAAAATGTTTGTTTTTTGTCAGGGGTGAGAAATTCAGTAGGAGTTGAAGGGGTAGTTTTTGGATATTTGAACTGATGCCATTCGATAGCAATTAATTATCAATATTCCGGAGATATAGAATATGGCTATGCTAACTTTAGTCTAACGTTGGCTCGCAAGGGGTTGGAGCAATAAAATCGTTACGACGGTAGTAGACCTTCAACAATTAATTAACAATTAAAAGTCTGCTGATTTTAATAACGAAATACATTGAAATAAATATTTTTGTTACTTTTCAGGGGGTGAGAAATTGAATAGGGGATGAAGTGGTAGTTTTTGGGTTAATGGTCTGGTGCCATTCGATAGCAATTAATTAGCAATAAAATACGCCCCAAAATGATACCCATAACGACGTTTGCTCCGGAGATGTGGATATAGCTATGCTAACTTTAGTCTAAAGTTGGCATAGCCACAGTTTCACGGAAGGGGTTGAAGGAATGAAATCGTAGCGAGGGTAGAATTTCAGCAATTAATTAGCAATTAAAACTCTACTGATTTTAACAACAAAAAACATTGAAATAAATATGTTTGTTATTTGTCAGGGGGTGCGAAATTCAGTAGGGGATGAAGGGGTAGGTTTTGGGTATTCCCCCTGGTACTATTCGATAGCAATTAATTAGCAATAAAATACGCCACCAAGATCACCTCCCTAGCGCTGTTCGTTCCGGTGATATAGAATATGGCTATGCTAACTTTAGTCTAAAGTTGGCTCGCAATGGGGTGGAGCAATAAATCGTCATGAAGGTAGACCTTCAACAATTAATTAACAATTAAAAGTCTACTGATTTTAATAAGGAAATGCATTGAAATAAATATTTTTGTTACTTGTCAGGGAGTGAGAAATTGAGTAGGGGATGAAGGGGTAGGGTTTGTGTATTCGCCCTGGTACTATTCGATAGCAATTAATTAGCAATAAAATACGCCCCCAAGATCACCCCGGTAGCACAGTTCGTTCCGGAGATATAGATGTGGATATGCTAACTTTAGTCTAAAGTTGGCGTCTCCACAGTTTCTTGGAAGGGGTTGGAGGAATGAAATCGTAATGAGGGTAAAACGTCAGCAATTAATTAGCAATTAAAAGTTTACTGATTTTATACAACACAAAATATTGAAATAATTTTTTTTAGTAATGGTTGGGGGGTGAGAAATTCAGTAGGGGTTGAAGGGGTATTTTTTGGTTATTTGCTCTAGTGCCATTCGATAGCAATTAATTAGCAATAAAATACGCCACCAAGTTCACCTCGGTAGCGTTATTCGTTCCGGAGATATAGAATATGGCTATGCTAACTTTAGTCTAAAGTTAGCATAGCCACTGTTACTCAGAAGGGGTGGGAGCAATAAATTTAATTTTTGCGTAATAAATTAGCAATAAATTCTGGAGTAGGTCCTATTTGGGCGTTATGAAATGGCTCTGCTAGCTTAACACACATTTTGGTGTTGCCTCATTGGTAATTTCATCTTACTTACGTTTTTTTAATTGGGTGCCCATTATAAATTTATGAATATTTTCAGGACTTATAGGACCATATTTGTTTGACTACAATTCTTTAATGTTATTTTGATACAAACAAGTCATGGCCTTCTTAAAAAAATAAGGCCTAACTTTATGAAGTGTGATATTTCGATGAAACTAAAATTGTGTATGCCCTTGTGAGACATATAAAAAAAGTTGAGGCGGTTTTGCGGGATAACAAAAGACCTTTGAGATATGTGATATATGTCATTTTATTTGTCTTAAAAAAGTGTCACATCTTGACAGCTGTCAAATTAACCGGTTCGGATTTACTGAAGAAAAACATTTTCGGGTTTTGCCGATTATTTTCATAACCAAATGATTGATCATAAATCCAAAGCCAGATTTTAAATGCACTAAATTTCCTCTAAAATGTTTTCCATTTGACCTTTGCTGTATAGAGAAGGTAATTTAAATATACCTGTCCTCAGAAAAATATAATCAAAAATAAAATATGATTTTGTTAACCGTTATTTTAGATAAAACAACACTATAAATCTTATATTATTGGGAAAATTGGTTAAAATAATGTAAACCTCACATATTTGGATGCACCATAAATTTGAAATAGTTATAAGAAATTACTTTATTATCTAGCCAATATGACTTTTTAGATGATCTTCTAAAGCTTTATTGTTTCTCATTTTGTCTTTTAGTGTTATGCCTGATTTTTTTTTATAGAATTGGTATTTCCATGCAGATATATGACGGTAGCTTTCTCACATATGTTTTCAAGAAACATTATATGTCGGTATTCTGTTGTAGCGTTTCTCAGATATGTTCGTGTTGTCCACTTTGAGAAAAATACATTGAAGATCACATATTTCTGTTGAAATTCAACTCTGTTCTTATCTAATCATTTCTATAACAATTGCGTTTACTGGTTTACTATTTTTCTTTTCTTCATTGAGTTTTGTTGACTTATTTTGTTAAGAATTTTAAATTTTATTTTAATACACAATAATAAGTTTACCATTTATTTTATTTGTATTTTTGCAATCCTTCTCTTCCATCTTCAGTTGTTTAATTAGTTTTTTTTTCTTTGCTTCTGAGCCATGACTGTCTTTCTTGATGATTTTTGAAAAATGATTTCATTTCCTATGGAAGATGTCCTCTAAGACCATTTAAGCGTTTTTCACTTACATTTCTTTCGTTACAGCTGATGTACTTTACATATTTTAAACAGTATATTTTTTTATTATTAACGTGACGTTGACTTTTGTACTGTGTTACTTTGCTGTATAGCAAGTGCTGATATTACACCTTATTACCTGGTCAATATTAGCGTATTCAGTGTTTCTTCATCTACATAGAGATGGACGTTTCTTATCTGGGTTCGTATATTTATAGTTCCGACAATCATTGATTAATATTTTTCCGCGGATGTTTTCTCCCGTCTGTTTGTTAGCACTACTTTCCTTCTTAATTTTATGTCTCTCAATTTTCGTGGTTTTCGTTTTCATGGAGGTGATTTAGAAACCACGCACCTCACGCGGCTTGTCGAGTTTTCATGTGGGATGAAGAAAGATTAGAAAACAGTCAACACCAAATTTTGATATCGGAATCTTTGAAGCTGGCAATGAAAAAAATACCTCAAAACAAAAAAGACAATTTATTATTTATATTTTCTTTTCCTGAACTAAATTTAAAAATCTTAAATGATTCTGCATTCTCAAGATCCTGTATCGATTACGAGAAGTTTGTTTAAAAATATAACAGTTTCGCACAATACATGAACAGGTTTTGAAAACGAAGAAGGAAGAATTCGGATATCGTCTAATATTGTTGATAACAACTATGAAAATATTCCGTCTCCTCAAGAAAATATTTCTCGGAAGAAGCTAAAATACATTTTAATGCATATCGCCATTTTCGAATATACTGCAACTTATAGACAGTTTAAAATAATAATATTTCACTCTGTTTTTTACTTTACAACTCAGCCATAGACTAAGTTTCCAAAAATTATTTTAAATAAGAAATTATCAATTTTGGACATACTTTGTAAACCCTTACATACAATATTAAACCTTTATCCAATATCATAAAATTTCTAATATTTCTCATTAGTTTATGAGTTAAATAAAATGAAATTCGTCACGTAACAAATTCATGCGACATTAGATATTATTGAACCTTAATCACAAAGGTTACTCAAACTTTACAAATTACTAAAATGCTATAGGGCATATCTCAAAAACTCCATTCGAAATTATGTTCATGACAGTTGAATATATCAGCAGTCCCAATACGGCACTCTATGAATATGAATGTTCACAACAGAAAATATTTTCGGAAGGATAGATCTACGTCCACTATCAAAAAACTAGTAAGTACAAAATTACTATTATTTTAAGCTTTTGTGCTTACATGTATTGTAACTTCCCTTACAATTACAGAGATAGCAAATATTTTTGTTTATTATATTTTTTATCGTGGAATACCCAACTCAATTGTGGTACACAGTGGTACAGATTTAAACTAAAAAGTTGTTTCAAAATTGGCTCTCTTCATAACTTCACATTTACACATCAAACTACCATCAATTCATTGTTATAAAGATTACATTCATCTCAATTGAACAACTTCCACTTCTAAATAAAACTTTTACAAATACATTGAACGCAAGACAATATATTGTTTCTAATCGAGAGCTTTCATCAGTTTTTAATTTATTTATTTTTTCGCTAAATGTATTCCTACACGCAGGAGTTTTAGGAAAATTGATATCACAGAGTCTCCAAATCGGGAGTCATACTGTGTATAACGCCGATTCCCTGTGATTCCTAGGATATAAATCACACGAAAAAATTTGTAGAGGTTTACTAAAACCTTACGATACTAACTATTCGACATTTTTCATTCCACTGAACGCAAGATATTATTGGTACAGTATACTGATCGGTGCCATTTTTGCATATAATCACTCAATCCAGTTAGTAAACTGTTAATGAAAATGGAAATACTGTGGAACCTTTACTGTGTCAATGTAAAAACATGGTTTTACACCCTAACACCAAACATTTATTTAAACACTCAACGGTTGGTTTACTCCTTGATGATGACAGATGTGTTTTTACATTTGTTAGTGACAATGTTAGGTAATGCTTTTAAATCATCAATATTCTCTACCAGAAACTCAATTTTGACTTAATTACTAACAGTGGACAAACTATGCAAAAATTGAGTCAATACTGTATTGAACAGAAAGAACATTTTGATAGACTCCATATGGACAACACAAAGCGCTCTTTAAAAAAAGAGTTTTGATGTGGTTCTGATGCTTACTTCTAAATTTAAGGTATATCTGAATTGTAAAATATTTAATATATATCACTGTTCCAAGCTCAAAAAAAAGATCCAACATAAACATTAACATAAAAAGTCGTAATATAATAAATGATGACTTTGAAAAACAACATCTGTTTTTGTTGACAATTTACTTTAGTCACAATACAAAATTTAATTATCTACACAATCTTTCAATTCAGTTTCAGAGTCAATAGCCAGTATGGCGGAATTAAATAAACAGATCTTTGCTCATAATCCCCAAGAAGAAAAGAAGATGTCCCATTCAACTGCTTTTAATTAATAATATAAAATTACAAATATCCTTCAATTTCACTAACACTATGAATAATATATCAACGTTTTGATATTCCCATTTTTAGTTTATTTTCATACAATTTTGAAATGTTCTGTAATTATTTGTATTTTAATTGTAGGACTAAAATAACAATTAAATATTACAAAGAAATTCATAATTTGCCATGAAGTTTCTAACGCGATCTATTAGAAAGGGACGTATCATATAAATTTAATATTTATTATATTTCAAACATTCAAATTCAAACATTTACAGGAGAACTTCATAATATCTAAGGTTAAAGATTTCGTATTTATTATGGGCTGGAATGCCGAATGCTTTTTTATCACAGTGCCCCGTAGACGATTTTTGAATAATCGCCTTTCACGGAAATGTCGGTATAACAAAGCAGAGATGAACTAAACGACCGAAATATTGGCACATTTTTTATATACCAACAGTTTAAAGATTCGGTGAACTAACAAACCAAAACAATTGTTAGAATAGACCTGAAGAATATTATTATGAAGACGATGTGTGGCTTCTTTAATAATGAATTAGTGCAATAAAGTTATGTAAAAAATATACCTAAACTTATCTATACGACAATGAAATTTGTCACTTTGAAGGATAGTTGCTAACTGTGTATGCAGAAAATCAGCTGGGTATTGAGGATTAATACATTTCAGAGATTCGAAGCAGTCATAAAATATTTTTTTCTACATAAGAAATTACCACTCTATATATTGTTATATTAAACTTTAATAAGCAAAGAAATGTAATTATTAATAGTATGAATTTATGGTGCGGACACCCATTTAGTTTTGTTCAAATATATTTCATAACATAAAATAAAATAAAATGTTGTGTATTACAAGAAAACAATAATTTATTTAGTTTTCTAAAACAGAGAAAATTTAAATCTGATTTATGCTAGAGATCATTTTAATTTAAATACAAAACAGAATGTCTTTTTTAGATTTTATTAAGGAAAAATGAATATCTTCATCTAGAAGTTTAGAAATTATGATACTATCTTTTCGAGAGTTTTTAATCCATTGAAGGCAAGACAATATATTGTTTCTAGTCAAGAACTTTCATGTGATTGATAGATCGAATAATTATTTATGTATTTCGCACAAATACCCGAACTTTACATGTTAACGTAAAATAAAAATCGACATCTTGGAGCTTCAGGGAAAACTAGCCAACAGATTAACAGTTAATCTATTTGTTATTTGTTTCTTGTGCTTACTATCCTAGGAAAGGGTAATGGAGTTTTAAATACAGCACTCATTTTAGAATCACTGTGGACTAGTTGTCCCTTAAACTTCTAGATTTTCAATTTTAGTTAAAATGTTAAATTTAGCCTTAAATGTAATACATAAATAATTATTGGAGATTTTAATCGCCGAGGGGAGCGTAACATTTGAAGACTATCGACTGCAATAAGATATTGCCACATAATTGCATTGTGGGTTTTAGTTAACGTATAAATTTGTTTCGTGTGACTTCTGTCATATGAATCAGAGGGTAAAAGCATTACACATGGCAAGATTTTTTTTCTTTTTAGTTTTCTCTAAAACTCCAAATAATTGTGCGTTAAATAGTTAAGCTTGGTTATATGTATGAAAAAACATTAATCATTATTCGAGATTTTAATATGTTGAGGGAAGCGCAGCTGATGAAATTTTTTCGACCTGAAACAATATATTGTCTTGCGTTCCATGGATTGTATAATGTCCAGAAGATAGTATCAAAAAATAATTACTTAATAGAAAAAGTTGAAAACATATAATGTAATTTAGCATTTGTTGCATTATTAATTGAATTTGTTACTTAAATCATATATTTAATCTATTTATTAATATGTAAAAGGAAATGTTGTACCACTATTTTAAGAAATTTGGGAGAATACTTAAAACATATTTATTTTGTTAACTAAGCCATAGCTTAGTTTAAGAGATTTAATGAAAAAAGTTTTCAACACAATGTCTTTTTTTTAAAGATTACCTAATATATTTCACAGTTTTAGGTGAAAAAAGTCAAAATGTAAATGAGTCAGTTTTGCTTGGTTGTATGTAAAAATTGTCTTTTCCATGTATAATGAGATGATTTAGTTCAGCATTTAAATAATATTTTCATAGTACCCAAAGCTAAAAGATGTTTTTGGTCCTAAAATATTCAACTTTCTTTCTAGTGAGATTAAAGGGTTAAATTCACTTTCAATATTTAAAAAGAAATCCAAACAGTGGATACACTCAATTCAAAGGGTACAAATGCAGGAATATTTAATATTAAAAATATGTACAATTTTTAAAATGTTAATAAAATCGACGTTATAGTAAAACATGTTAAAGTCTGTAAATTAGTTTGTTATTTTAAACTTTGTTTCTTGTAAGCTGAAAGTCGCAAGGTCATTTACCTACGCTAAAGGATTATCCTTCTATGAGATTTTCATTATATTTATTTCAAGTTATGTTTTAATTAGGAGTACAAACATGATTTTTTATTAATACTAATTTTTGTGTTATAAAAAAGAACTGTATGATGTTTTTTTTTCATGTTGTTTGTACCAAAAATGGAAAAAAATATATTATGAGAAACAGCCAATTGAGTAATTGCATAAAATGGTAATATAAAGCCAATAATTAGTTCTTACCATCAGTGAAATAAATAGTCATAGTGAAGGATTTTATATTAGTTTTGGTACAAAAAATGTCTCCCTTATTATGTGTCCTGTTTTCAGTAATTAAATTTAGGATTTTTGGAGTTTCCAGTCCCAAATCCCAAAAAATATTACTACGAACTCATCTGATATCTTTGAAAAGGTTGTTAATTTCCACTTTAGTTAACATGCGAATTTAAACTCATGACAAAAAGTATTTCGTGAATAATAAGAAAACACAATAATCAAAAATTATCATGATTTCTCGAACTCTCAAGGAATTGTTAGAATCATATAAAAATATCGGATGAAAGGAAATTAAACGAATTATTGAGTGCAATGGAAAAATCAGTTTATCCCTGATTAGATAACTTTTTCAAAATTGGACTGACGATAACTGGCACGATAAACAGTTCATCATAGTCATTCTGGCTCTTGGTAGTATAAAGGGTGACCAAGAGTTATCCTCCAAGTAAATTCTGCTGTGGCATCAGACACCTCTGATATTTAACAGTGTCTAGAAGTCACACAAATTTTCGAAAAACACCCCAATAGTGCGTTTTAGATACTATTTAGTATGCATAAGTCATACTGAAATTGACTGAGTAATCCACTTTTTTCAATCTCTCACTAAACCTCATCCTCTCCTAACAGCAGAGTTTAAAAATATATATCAGCATAGCCACAATCTTAGCGACCGCCTCGTATAAAAGTGGAACAATACCGAATTACTGCAGTTCATATGTACAATTTAACTAATTATACTTATTTACTTCACTATATTAATAGGGGTACATAATGAGGTTAATAGTTACTAAATACCTATCCAGATTGAAGGTTACAAATGTAATCTAGTAGTAGTAGTCAAAGACCCGAATGTTTCATTTTCTTAGTGTGCTATCCAGATATGAGGATGGCAAATATGGTAGCAACCCAACAAATCACCATGTTATAGTAAAATAAATGTTGAATGGTTCGTCTGCAAACTTTCAAAGGAAAAATAACTCCAAGATTTTTGTAGTTTGCATGATCATGTCTCTAGGCCTAACCACCCGAGAATATTTCTCATCAGGATATTGAAAGCAAGAAGAAAATGAAACGGTATGTTTTTGATAGCTGTGGTATTTTATTAAATAAATGTGTGACAACCTAGGTTTCTGTCTGAAGTTAAAATTGGAAATGTTCCTAAGAAACGGCTTAAGCATAAAATTGGTGATGACGCTATAAGCACCAAAATTATATTTAGTGAGGTCTTGAGGCTGTAAAATACAACTGAATAGATATTGATAATTCTATGATATTTTTGTTAAGTGTGAGAAATCGAGTACCTAGTATCATTATCATTATTCCCTTGAAAATAAACAGTAAATTTTTATTATTATACTATTAATTTAAATCGTTTAGGCATATAGATACTATAAGACTCACATTCCTATTTAGTAGTATCATTGCAGAGCTTTTCACCTCGATAACGCTTAATAATAAGAATTAGTCTATACAACGACAATTTAAACAAAATAGTAATGTAATACGAAATAATAAATTTGTTTATATATTTGCTTCATGTTAAGCAGCAAATTTTAATCGGATTGGAAGTAATGCACCTGCAACTGTACGAAATCGTTACTATTTTGATGAGTCCCCAAACTATATTAAGAGAATGCATATTTTAGGGACAGTCCCCAAATTATCATTTCGTCTATCGCCAGTTTGCAAAATGCATGTTTTGGGGACTGTCCTCAAACCCTACGTTAGTTCGATGAGGGCTCAAACAATGCGTTCGTTAACCGTTATTTTTTAATAGAAAAAATTGTTTATAAAACAATTGAACTATATAGGGATAAAAATGTGATTTAGAAGCTTTTCCTGCAATAAAATTTTGGTGTCCCAAACCATGCGTTTTACATATATATGTATATATATATATATATATATATATATATATATATATATATATATGTGTGTGTTAGGTGTGAATTGTACACACGTGTATGATGCAACGGTATCATATCAAGCTGACAGTTTCCTGGTACTCCGATGTTAACGTGGGAACGTATCGTGTGAATATCTTTTCGCTGACTTCAGCTTTTATTAAATCATAAATAGAACCGAAGCGATCCCACGGTCGTCATTATAATATTTTATTCTGTCCAGTTAGTTTTAAGTTCAATTTACATTTCATTATACAACAAGTTTAAAAGTGTTAATTTTTTGATTTTTATGTTTTGAATAAAATATTTTTTTAAAAAGTCTTAAGTGAAATCAAAGATATAAAATTGGCGCAGTCAGTAGGATTGTCCAATACAGTTAGAACACGTGTATACTAACTGACTGTGGAGATTTCCAAATCATCGTGGACAATACCTACCTGTTTGAGACAACAACTGTAGCAGCAGAGACCAGGAACACGCAACGATACAGCTAACCAGTCAACGCTTCCGCAGAACAAGTCCTATGCCTAGGGTACTACTAACGTATGTAGAAACATCTTGTTTTTGATCTTATTATTTATCAATTGAAACGTTTAAAATTTCCATATACTTCTTATTCCTTTGAATTACGTTTTAAGCTATTGAATAAGTTTTGAAACGAATTTATTATTATTCTGCATTATTTTACCTCGCTTTATTTTATTTTGTGTTTGCAAACTGCTGAATTTATTTAACCAATTTACTTGTACCTTAATTTTGAATTTTTATAAATTATTTTGTGTTACTTTGCTTACTTCCATTTTACTATCTTATTAAATTTTTATTTTCGTTACACTTGAATATTTGAAATGGCAACTACAAGACAAGGTGCTGCGACTCCTACTGTAGAGCCATACAAAATATCAGAAATTGTTGCAATAATTCTGGCGGAAACACTATATTCTTGAACACTTTCATTTCTTCACGCCAAACTGCATATAGTATCGCAACTGACTACCAATAAGTACTTCTGATATTGCACATCAAAAACAAACTTCGCGGCAGAGCAGCCGAACTAATAAATTCTCGAAACCCGACTCAATTAACAGAAATTCAGACACTCTTAGAGAACCACTTTGGAGATCCTAGAGATCTCTCAGCCTTGATTCAAGATCTTCAAAGAATTTGGCAATTAAATACTGAACCCCCATAACATTTCCAGCCCGACTACAAACCCACCAAGCAAAAATGCTTGCTGCGTTAACAAACAAAACTTGACTCAAAAAGAGAAACAGGCACAAATCGACTTGATCGAATCCATGGCTCTAAATAGCCTACTAACAGGTTTAGAGCCGAAGATAGGACAACTAGTTCGTGCTAGCGATCCTAAAGACATTCTGACCGCTGTTTCAGGCATTAAACGTGAACTCCAACTCCATCATTTAGAAACTCAAAAGTTTTCGAATTTTAGAAACCAAGGTCCACCTCCTCATAAACCCAACCAGTTTTCAGTACAAAAACAATGTTCCTTCTGTAAAAGAATGGGGCATACTGTTAACGAGTGTCTCACCAAATCAAGACAAATGCAACAAAACCAAAATTACGGACCAAACTTTTCGAATGTGCGTCCTAACCCATTTTCACAACAACCAGGCCAATTCCAGAATAGGCCACAATTCCAACACAATACTCAGAGGTTCCAGCAGAACAGAAACTTCCAACAACCTCGACCTTCGACCAATACACAACCCCAAAGTTCAGGTCAATATAAACCTAATCATAACTTTTTCCGGTAACAACTAACACATCACTTAAACAACTCCTATAATAACTTACACGAAAGTCAATACCAAAATACTGATTTCGGAAGTTACGACCAAGACTATTTCGATTCGACACATACTGATTACGACTATTACTCAAAAACAGATAACGCAGAATGTGACAACTACGTTGAAAATGAACACGAATTTTCATCCGAAAATTTTCAAAACCTCCCTTTTCAAACGGAACCCCCGGAAATCACAGAACTTCAGACCCAAATTCAAACACTAAATCTAGACAGCTTCGACCCGAATTTGAACTTCCCCGAACAGAGCTTTCTATAAGACCGCTTCTGACCGTAAATTCTAAAAATCTATACTACATCACAGATTCCTCTAACACATATAAACTCCTAATAGACACCGGTGCTGGTATTTCAATTTTCAAACCAGACACTTGCACACGCTTCAGAGATAGATTTCAGGAAAATGTGGTAATTCAGGGAATTACCAACCAGAAAATCCTTATAAATGAATCAACCCTCGTACCTTTCAATATAAAAGACCCTCACAAGGTTTACATCTGCAACCTTGATATAGAATTCGACGGTTTGTTAGGCTCTGACTTTCTCGAGCACTACAACTGTATTATAGATTTTGACAAAACAACTAATAACGAACTTTAAGACACTTCTTCTGTATAGAGTGACAGACGATACAATCAATCCCACTGAATCTATACAATGTCCCTCTTCTTATACGTCCCTTAATACAATTTCGATTGAACCCCGTACTGAACAAATCTTTAAACTTAGCTGTGAACTAAGAAACACCGAAGCCTTACTAACCGGTATGGAAATTGAAAAAGTCCATCTACCTAACGCTGTTGTTACAGTAGACGGCAAAGGTCAATTTCTAACCTCCATTCTAAATGCGAATGCCATCCCTAAAATAGTAAACTTTTCAAATCTAAAACTCGAACCATTACAAAACTTTTCTATGAATTCACTCTCACAAAATACTCCTTTGAACTATAACGAACCCGACAGACAAGAATAAATCGTTAAACAACTTCGACTAGAACATTTAAACGACGAAGAGTCAGACTCAATCTTACAATTATGCCTTGACTTTTCAGACATATTCTACCTCGAAGGCGATCATTTATCATTCACAAACGAAATCAAACATAGTATTGATACCAACAACGCGAAACCCGTTTATATAAAATCATACCGTTATCCTCAAGTACACAAACAAGAAGTTAAGTCCTCCCCCGTCTGGGTAGTGCCAAAGAAATTAGACGCCTCTGGAAAACAGAAGTGGCGTGTTGTAGTAGACTACCGCAAACTTAACGAATTCACAGTCAATGACAAGTACCCCCTACCTAACATCTCAGACTTACTAGACCAACTAGGCAAATGCCAGTACTTCACGACTCTTGACCTCGCCTCTGGCTTCTACCAAATAGAAATAGACCCAAAAGACATCGCGAAAACTGCATTCACTGTCGAGAACGGCCATTTTGAGTTCGTCCGGATGCCCTTCGGATTGAAGAATGCTCCTTCTACCTTTCAAAGGGTGATGGATAACATTCTTATGGGAATCCAGAATGAAAGATGTCTGGTTTACATGGATGACATAATCATTTACTCGCCTACAATACATGACCACCTATCACGACTAACAGACGTATTTAAAAGACTCAGAAAGGCTAACCTTAAAATACAGCCTGACAAATGCGAATTTCTCCGCAAGGAGGTCGCTTACTTAGGACATCTTATAACTAAGGACGGTGTAAAACCCAATCCATCAAAAGTAGACTGTATTTTAAACTTTCCACTACCAAAGAACCCTAAAGACATAAAATCTTTCTTAGGGCTTGCTGGTTACTACCGTAGGTTTATTTCTAACTTTGCAAAGATCTCCAAACCACTGACAAAACTATTACAAAATGACCAAC
The DNA here is from genome assembly GCA_034190945.1 of Octodonta nipae. Taxonomy (NCBI): domain Eukaryota; kingdom Metazoa; phylum Arthropoda; class Insecta; order Coleoptera; family Chrysomelidae; genus Octodonta; species Octodonta nipae. The sequence continues at coordinate 97,620,352 of CM067217.1, read as the reverse complement.
CGTTCAATCTCAACGAAGAGTGCGTAAAATCTTTCAATGAATTAAAACGAACATTGACTTCCACCCCTATACTCATTTACCCAAATTTTGACGAACCGTTTATACTGACTACAGACGCCAGCGCTTTTGATATCGGCGCAGTATTATCTCAAGGGCCAATAGGTAAAGATTTACCGATTGGATATGCTTTTTTGTCCGATAATCTATGGCCGTAAGTTCCTATTACTGACCGATCATCGCCCTGGCTATTTTCTATAAAAGATCCCGGTAGTAGACTTGCCCTATGGAGACTCAAACTAGAAGAATACGACTATGGAATTATTTACAAGCCTGGTAAGGTTAATAAGAACGCTGATGCTTTATCACGGATTACAATTAACCATCTTGACGAATGTTCATCATTTCAGTCAAAATCGAAACTAACACCCTTCAAAGTCCTACCCCTAAACGACGAATCCGAAGATGACAATCCTGAACCCGAACAAAATGAAATATCTCTTGAAACTATGTCGGAAGAAATACCGCTGATCCTTGAACGATATCATAATGGGAAAAATAACTTACACCGCGGCATTTACGAAACCGTCCGCCGTATTAAAGAAATGTACACCTGGCCAAGTTTCACAAAAGACATTGAAAATTTCGTTAAGAACTGCGAAATTTGTCAAAAAACTAAAGCGTGTCGCAAAAACCTAAACAATCTCCTCGTCATTACGGAAACGCCTAAAACACCGTTTGAGCGAATTAATATTGACATACTAGAAATACCTAACAGAAACTATATCTTATCTGTAAGAGACGAACTGACAAAATACTCACAAGCTTATGCTTTAGCAGACAAATCAGCCAAATCAGTTGTCAGTACTATGATGTTATACTTCCAACATTTTGGTACGCCATTGCGTATCCATTGTGACTATGGTAGGGAATTTGACAACGCCATATTCAAAGACTTGTGTAAACTATACGACATTAAACTAACTTATTCAAGCGTAGGACATCCGCAAACAAACGGCTCTGTAGAACGATTTCATTCTACTTTGTTAGAAATGATTCGAATCCATAAAGCCGAAAATCCAGATGAACATCCCCTAAATGTACTCCCGTATGCGGTTATTGCTTACAATAACTCGACAAACAAAACCCATGGCTTTTCACCTTATTAACTAGTGTTTGGTCATACGTCCAGCAGACCATCAGAAACCACCTACAACCATAAGAAACTGATTAGTAAATATATCCGAGACTTGAACAATCGCATTTCCTCTTACTACAAAGTAGCCCGCGAAAAAACCGTCTTACAAAAGCAAAAGGCTAAAGAACGCTTTGATAAACACGATTCCGACAAACTTCCCGAATTTAAAATTGGTGACAAAGATTACGTCAAGGAATCCCAAATTAAAGACAAACTTCATAACAAATTCAACGGTCCATTCCAAATTTTAGACATTCACAATAATTCAGCCACACTTTTAAATCTCAAAACAAACCAACGAACGAAAGTTAACTTTGACAGAATGAAACTCTATTCTGAAAACTAACTTTCTTTTCAGGTTACTACTGCTCTTCGGATCAGCAGTCTCACAGTTCAACATCAAACCAATAAACCACACTCTTGGTATTTACTATCACGACGAAACTAGAATAGTCATCTCCAACTATAAATGGACATTACTAGTTCATCGTAACTTGACGATACTTAAAGAAATCTTTGAAAACAACAACAGAATCCTCAAAACACTGTCGATCCCATCCCAGGTTTCAAATTTCATGACACAAGTGCATTCCGAATTGATGTATAAACTCACATCAGTCTCTTATCCCAAATTTCAGATTCAATTAAAACTAAATTTTCAGAAATATTCATGGATACTAAAAGATCCAAACGAGGACTAATTAACGGTGTAGGAACTATCTTTAAAGCCATCACTGGAAACCTTGACGCAACCGATGGCGCATTTTTCACAGATAGTATCAACAAACTTAATCAGGGACAATTACAAGTAGAGAATCTCCTAAAAAATCAAATAAGCGTAACTACTTCTATAATCAAAACTTTCAATGAAACCATTCAGGAACTCCAAATTGACGAAGCAAACTTTAACGAAAACATTGACGCAATCAATTTGGCAATACATACTCTAAACGACAAAATAGCCCTTATCCAAGGAAAACAGTCATTTTTAGGAATATGCGAAAAATTAATGGCAAGGTATTTATTTCTTGAGGATAACCTCAATGATATTTTAAATTCTATAACATTTGCTCGCTTAAAAATAATTCATTCCTCAATAATCACACCTGATCATCTGATAAAGTCACTACAGGAAATTTCACAAAATCTTGTCAAAAACAATCTACCGTTACCGGTCAGATATTCAAGTGTCGCCCAATACTTGGAAGTAATCGAATTAGAAGCGTTTCAAACCAATTCAGATTTAGTCTTTATTTTGAAAATTCCTCTTGTATAGCAACAACTCGACACCGCTTACCACTTATATCGTATCCCAATTTTAGATGACAGAACTGGTTTTCATCATATTCTTTCATTCACACAAAAATATATTGCGCGAAACGATGATTCTCTAATGTACATACCCATTAAGGACTTGAGTGTATGCAAACCACTAACTCCACAACAAAAACTGTGTTCTGAGTTATATGCCTACCCCATCGACTCCAACGCACCCTGGGAAGCTCAACTTCTGAAGAACATCCGTAGTGTACCGGAAAATTGCCAAACCTCCATTGTATTCAGTGAAGGATACAATGTCCAGAGACTAGAAACTAACACGTGAATTGTTATAGTGTCCGAGCCCTTACATGTGACAATTAATTGTGCGGGAATAGATACTAAGACATTAGTTTTAACAAACAATACCATTATTCGCCTACAATCAGACTGCAGTGCTTTCGTGGGAATCACAAAAATACAAGCGGAACCTCAAAAACTTATAAACATTTCCGACAATTCATACCCTGTATTAATCCCTTACAACTGTTGCAGTTCTCATCCCGAAAAACTGGATATTCCAGAACTCAAGCCCCTAAAGCTGGATGACTTGAATATGGACGAACTATCCATAGCGAGCCATAAATTGGATCAATACTCCAGGGACCTGGACGACCTTATCAACCAGCCATTTGTAAACAGAAACATATCCTGGTTCACATACGCTACGATTACAACAATCATAATCACTGTTGTTCAGATTCTAGATATCTTAGGGTCCTTGGACCTTGTCTGTTGTTAAATTGTCTGTTTCGGCAGAAGGTGTCGGAAGTTGAATGCGTATTATTACCGTTGTAGTTTCGGTAGTCTCTCGCCTGTCTTTTGTAGTTTGTTTTATGATAGTATTTTCCTCGATTACCAGATGAGGTGTGCTTGTTAGCTGGTTTGTAGTTGTAATTACGATTGTTTTTACTAAAATGGTTCCGGTTAAAGGAGAATAAGTCGCTTTCTGATGTAGGTTGCAATATGATATTCTTTAATTTATCGATGATTTCCTTCGTACTTTTGAATGTTCCAGCCTCTATGATCAGTTTAGTTCTGTCAGAGTACTCATTTTGGATTACACTTCTGTTTAGTGTATCTGAGGATTAGTTTTCCGCTACTTCCGATGGTACTCCTTCCAGGATGAAAGCACTTTTTAGTTTATTGCAAATTAATTCTAATTCGTTTGCGTAGTTGGCGTTGCTTCTGGCATTTTGCTTGAAGTTTGAGAGTTTATTATCTATTCTTCTTTTTTATCGTGTTTTCGGTGGAAATTTAATCTCGTGCTTTACCGGTTAATCTAGTTTTGATAAAGGCAACTGCTGTCTGATCATGTTTCCCTACATGTAATTATAGTAATTCGAATGCATCTAAAAATGTCTGTAGTTTTTCTGTGTCACCGTTGAATTCTGTAGGTAATATTTTACTATTAAGATTTAAAAATTCCGTAGAAGACATTGTCAATACAGGCTCCGTGAGCAAAATTTCGTCTTCCACGATACTATTATCGATTTTCTCGGTACAATAGATCGGTATTTTATAGTTTACTTCGAAATTTTGGAACGCTCTAAGGACTTTGTCCCTAACGAAGAGAAAATTACGTCTAACTTCTAATCCATCTATCTTGTAACGAACTCCAGTGTTTATCGATTAAACTTGTATAATTATTAAGTAATAGAACTAACTTGTCCATGATATCTTTTCGAGTGCTAGCTGCTATTGGAATCCTAGTTTTTAGGGTACGTTTGGCCTGCGCGGTTATGTCTAGTTTAATTACACCTGATTCCTCCTATAATTGTCTAGGGTCAATTGACATTCCTACACACTACGTATTATACGAGTAACTTTGTTTAATATTTCGTGAAAAATATAACTCGTAAACACCTTAATATTATAATTTGCAACAATATAAGGAAAGTTTTCAAATACCATACAAGGACAATGACGACTATGTGTCAGCGAAAATATAGTAAATAGAAAATTTAATGACCTAATTATATTAACACATTTAGAGATTAAGTTGATTCATGATATACTACTTACTTACTCATCACGTCCATAATTTCCTTAACAATGTATTATAAGCGTTCGATATTTCTTACATATATAAATAAATCTCCTAAAATTCGTAAATTAAGACATAATAATCATTGGTACACAAATAATATAAAATAGTTAATTATTATGGTCACAAGAAATTCACTATTTTTATATGAGTTACATTTATAATATGTTATAATGTTCTGTACCTTACAACTTTTAGGGCTGTTGGGCTTGCCTATCTAGAATAGCCATACTTCTTGATATGCCCCTTTTCACATTTCTCCTGTGCATGTTTTTAAGTTTTACTAACAACATTACCAGAGCTACTGCAGCTATTACGTATAACTATACTCTTAAGTCTAGCGGGAAATTATCTCCATATATATAAACGTTGGAATTGTAGGATGTTTCCTGCGTTTAACTTTTTGACTGTTTGGTTACCCATTATTGAAAATTATGTAGTTTCGATCGGCTGACTTATTTTCTCAGAAGAATGTTTGAGGGCAGGATCGCCATGTGAAGATTAGTCATTAGTTTCGGTTCAGGGTCGCCATGTGATATAATTTTGCAGGCAGCGGCCTCGACCAATAGTACTAGCTGTGAAGACTGTTTGTTTATTACTACTGATTACTCGGTTACAATATGCTAACTCCATCTAATAATTACTATGCTACATTTTGAACTCGTCGACTGATGGTTCGCGATTGACATCAATTATCGAAAGTGTGCCATTAGTCGATTATTTGGCCATTACAACTATTTGGTGTACGTGATAATTTAAGTCGACGTGTTAAATTTAATGGGGTTACCTAGAATTGTTTAATAATATTTCCTAAGAGTGCCATGAAGAATTTCCCTTACAATAAGCCACGCAGAGTTTTATAAATGGCATCAGGGACATTGAAGTGCAAAGGAATCTAAGGCTTAGTGGCATCAAGAAGAGTAATGAAGTTTTGCTCTGTGATTTTGAGGTAGGAGCCGTCATAAACATTTCCAAGTAACATGTTCCTCAACCAGGAAGAGAGGAACAAACTATTGGAACAGTCACAGGGAACTGACACCAGAAGAGGATGTTACCGTTGTGGAGAGACATGACACATCCAACGCGAATGCGAAATAACCACCTGTCCAGGGACCGGCAGCCAGTCAGCATACGGGGGCGAATGCTGACTAACCCTCCACCAGCCCTCAAAATATTATCCATCCGGGGATTTTGCCGAGATAGCAGTAGCCTGGTCATCAAGGGTACCATCACTGACCCCGCAATTATCATCACCATTGACACAGGCATTGTAGCATAATCTTCAACCAGAAGTCCAGGCCGAACGAAACAGATTATTCAAGGCAACCTAGAACGAAATCCGGGAAGCTACGTTGGAATAGTGGAGCCCGTATAATCAGCTCATGACTACTTAATTGGGCGGGTTATAGTTAGAACCGAACGAGATATACTAATTAGAGTATAAAATTTGTCCAACCACGACATCAGAATTGCCATTGATCAAGAGATTGCTTGTTTTGAGCCAGCAGAGACCATCAACAATTGCAAAGAAGTATGCCAGACATCGGTGAAGGAGACAAGGCCCAGTATAGAGTTTTTGCAACAGTTTGCTGACCATTTGACACATCTTACACCAGAGAAACAGAAGAAAGCCAACCAATTTATCCCAAATCACTGGCAAATTTTTAACAGTCAAGATGGAACAACCGGTCGTACAGACATCATCCAGCACCAAATAGATACCAGGAAGGCTCAACCCATTAGAATACCACCTAGGCGACTACCATTTGGGCAACCACAGACAGTCGAGGAAAACATCGGGTCCATGTTACAAAATGAAATTATTGAGCTAACCATCAGCGCATTGTCTGCCCCCGTTGTGTTAGTTAAAAAAAAGGATTTACCATCCGATATTGCGTGGATTACAGAAAGCTGAATGACATTATGAAGAAAGACAGCTATCCACTACCCCGAATCAATAACTAGCAGGCTCATTTTGGTTCTCAACACTAGTCCTAAAGAGTGGATATTGGCAGGTTAGTTTACACGAAAACGCCAGAGAGCAGACAGCGTTTTCCACCAGTAACGGTCTGTTTCAGTTACCGGTCATGTTTTCTGGGTTATGTAATGCCCTTCTACATTTGACAGGCTAATGGGGGATGTATTGAACGGGTTGACATGGAGAACGTGCTTAGTATCCCTCGACGAAATTCTGGTCATGGGACCCACATTCGACAACCATCTGAACAACCTGGGCGAAGTACTTTCCAGAATTAAGCACGATAACCTGAGACTCAAACCAAAGAAATGTTTTTGGGCTACGTCGTTCCTGAGTCAGGCATCGCCACAAACGAAGACAAGATAGAAGTCATTCGTGATTGACCAGTCCCAAGAGACCTACGAAGATTCTTGGGTCTCTGTTCATAATACAGGCGATTTGTTGAGGGATTTGCCACCATTGCCGCACCTCTACATCGGCAGACCACTGAAAAAGAGACCTTCCATTGTAATCAGGACGGTGAAAAATCGTTCCGACAACTGAAGGCAGCACTCTGTTCCAGCCCCATCCTAGCGTTTCCTACACATTCCTGCAATTTCATCTTAGACACTGACGCCAGCATCACAGGTTTGGAGGCCGTCCTATCCTAGGTGCCAGATGGGGAAGAGAGGGTGATCGAGTACTACAGCCGTGGATTCTCGAAACCGGAAAGGAATAATTATGTCACCAGAAAGGAACTTCTTGCAAATCAGGGCTGTGGACCATTTCCACATATATCTCAATGGTTGTCATTTCATATTCAGAACAGATCATGTAGGCCTCAAATGGTTGCTGGACATGAAGACACCGGAAGGACAACTGGCCAGGTGGATGGAGAAATCACAGCAATACGATTTTAAGGTTGAACACTATGCCAGTCGTTTGCATAATAATGCGATGCTCTGTCAAGAAGACCCTGTACAGCGAGAGGGTAGTCAAATCCACTTCCCGGTGGCTACCTATAAAACTTTCGGAGTCATGGCAGTCGATTCCATCCCTAGTTTCTGGCGAAAAGGCGGTGCCCGTTAGTAACTAGGGAAGGACAGGGTCCTTGGCCCTCGAGTGTGACTTGCCAAAACTTAACACAAATAGTTCGTAGGACACACTTTCCTTCGGGATTGAGCACAAGGGAACGAGGCCAACTTGTTAAGCCTTGAGTACAAGTAGTCGTCAGACCTGCTTTCCTTCGAGATTATGGCGATAAGACGACCTGGTGGGTAACAGTGGGACCGTCGCTTGAAATATAGGGGTCATCGCCCTGATGGGGCGCGACCTAGTATTCAAGATGAGAATCCTTTGCCAACCTCTTGCCTATTACTCCTAAAACTGGGCCAAAGTGTCCCGCAGGTAGAGGCACCTACTCCTTGAAAGCGGATGTCAGTCTCATTCAGAAAAGTAAAAGAGATAGACTCGTAGGAAATCTTAAATGAACTGGGGTGTTCGTAAGAGCTTAAAATGGGGAGTGCGGATGGAGAGAAGTTCCCACTGGGTGAGGTCACCGGTGGCAGGGGCACGAGCAATGGGTTTAGCTGGATTGGACCCCTGGGTGGATGGTCGGTCGTACGATGCATTCACCCTTGTAGCTTGGGAAGGTAGATGACGGCCGTTCCTGGCGGGAATGATCAGTCTAGGATCCGAGGCAAATCCTACCTTGGTACACACCTGCTAGCAGACAACGGAACAGTGCATCCAGGACCAAATGGCTGATCCAGGCATTGAACCAATCCTTCACTTAAAAAAAAGAGAGGGGCACAAAGGCCACGTTGAGACCAGGTAGCTAGATACTCGGGCGTCCTGATATGGGATGAGCATATTCCCCTATTCATTTTGGCCTGTCGCTCAGCCGTACATAACAGTACAGATCTGATTCCAGCCAGGATACTATTCGGCAAAGAGCTGAGATTCTCCTTGCGACTTTTAACTCCCCCGAAGAACCAACCCAAGAAATCAACGATTATGCCGATCAAGTCTGACATAAAATGCTGGCAGTACACGGACTAGCCCGAACGCAGATGTTGGTTACCAGTAACCGGATGAAGACACGATATGACCTCAAGGCCAATTCAGTCAGGTTCCAAGAGAGGGACAAGGTCTGGCTATTCAACCCCCAGAGGAGCAAGGGGTCGACTCGCTCCCTACTATGGAGAGAATGCTTCTGATCGGGAGGATCAGAATTAAAGGGGGGGCAGTGTTATAAAGTTTTTAATTGCCGCCCCTGGAGATACCCCATTTTGTATACAGCGAGAACTAGGAGAAAAATCGATGTGGATTATAAAACGGACGGAAATTTCATAGTTAGTTCAACTTAGATGAATCGTGCTATATTCGATGTAAATTGTTTTCGAAATGATTTAGGAGTTTTATGATGAGATTTTGGTAGAAGTTTATTTAACTCCCCGTTTTGCTGAATTTCGATAGCTTCCTGTATTACCCTGTTTCGATGATTTTCCACGTTGGTCATTTCCTTGCACGTAAAGTCTATTTTATGTCCTGTATTGACTTCGTGTTGGAATAAGGCTGATATAGTCTGTTTATTCATGATGCTTCCTTTATGCTCCTCTGCTCTTACGGAAATGCGTTGCTTAGTACGTCCCACGTTTGACTTTTGACAGTCTCCACAAGATATACTATTGACTCCGTGGTTCTCTAACTCGATGTTGGCTTTTGGGTTACCGAGGACTTTGCCTATGTTCTTGTAAGGCTTGAAAATTGACTTTATGTTGTACTTTCTCATTAGAGTCCTATTCTATCGGTAGTACCTCTAATATAAGGTAGGATTATATATAAGAAATAATGTGATTATCATAAAATATTCCAAAAGCGAAAAATAAAACATTGATATTTAATATCATCTGTTTTAGTCGAGCCTCATCTTTTATAATGCATTAGTTACGAAAAACAAAGGGAATATGTATAGTTTAATGCATAAATACTAATCATTGCTCTCAAAATGTATAATACCCAGATATATTAGCGTAATCTTAAGGTTGGTTTGTGAAGAGAAATCCTATACTTCATATTAGAGGGCTAAGTAAGATGTTGGTAATTATGTTACTTTCAATTAATTCACTCTTAAAATCTAAAATATCCCCATCACATCTAAGAACTTAAGTTTACCTTCATAGATCCATCCTTAGTTTTTTGCATTTTATGCCCTATACAGTTAACTGCTTGAGAAATTTGACATAAATTCAATTACGAAATTATTCTTTTCGTTGACTCGAAATTAACTTTGAGAACAATTTTTGAATCCCAAAAACATTATGTTAAATATATCTTGAGGAGGAGATAGGTGTTCGCTTGATTTTTCAGTAGTTTCCTAAGAAGGGATATAATGAACCAATAATTAATAACATACAAAAAGAGACAAATTAATTTCAGTTAGCTTTATAATTAATAAAATTCGTTATTTTTCAATATTTTTGTTGGTTTCTAGAGATGCCCAACCTAATGTTATACTGTACCATCTCCAAAATACGACGATAAAATACCAAACACTTTGCGAACAGTAGTATTACCAGTGGTGACAAATATTACAGGTGAGTTTTTGAATTCAGCAGTGAAATCATTATATGTGTTTTGTTTCTGATATTATATTCTGATAAGAAAATAATGTGTATTTGTGTGGTGTTGAGTATGTGAAAGAAATATTCTATGTTGGACTAATAACTCTAACGACTAAATCGTCACTTCGGGCAAATGTTAATAAGTTTTCTATATTTTGGTTATTTTTAAAATTTTGTACGCCAACCCTGTTGAGTTCAGAATATCATCTCAGGTACGTAAAACATTAGTATCTCGCTTTCAGCTGTTATTAAATTAAATATTCCTCAAATTTCATTTTATTCGCTTTGCATGGCTGATTAGTTAATTCTAAAAGTATGTTTCGTCATCCCTTATATCGTCTAATGATTAATTTTCATAATGAAACTCGTACAATGAACTAAATCGGTAATATTAATCCATTTATTTGTCTTTGAATTAATTCTCATTTCGACTCTGTGTATCGTCTACCGCATTAAGAAACCTGCGCGGTACTTATTTGCTGGGTACTGGCGAAAAATTCACGTTTTGACTCTCTCTCTTCCCTTTTGTCAATCAACGAGACCAGATCGATAATTTTGCCTGGCATTTTCAGGAAGCCATTTTTTATCTTATCGTACCGTTTCGATTACCAAAGAAAGTGAGTAAAGCAAGTATATGTTCTTTTCTCGCGATTAAATTATCTGTACCGTTTCTTATAGTATAATTGATGGTGAAAATACCGATCAAATGAAATATCGATTTATCTTTTATCTATCGTAGATATATATATATATATATATATATATATATATATATATATATATATATATATATGCACATGTCTTATTTTTTATCGTAGCTGAAATTCGGAAGCTGTGTGAAGATGTGTTACCGACCAGAGTTCATCATATAGCTTCGTTGGATTGTTTAAAAGGAGTGTTTGCTCTACATGATCTATTTTCTTTTCCTATTTAGGTGGGAAAAGGAATCAATTTTTTTATAATTTTTTTATAGAGCATAACCTTTCTATTGGAACACGTGCTAGGTGCTACTGCTTTTTGCCTTTATATATATGTATATATATTTCTTTTTCTCTTTAATTACATCTCTCTTATAAACCAAGAACAGGAACTGTGGTTTTATCATTTTTTAGGGTTATAGCTGTAGGGGAGAATTCCTGATTTTCCGTTGCAATCACGTACAGTGAAGCCATTTTGTTTGCTTTCCGAGACCACCATTGCTAGGTTTGAAGGAAAAGGGGACGCTAATCTGGGAAATTTGGATGCCAACCTAGTCTACTTACCAGAGGAGGAAAGCGAAGTAAGTGATTTTTCTATATCTAAAGTCTTACCTAGATTGCTTTTATTTTTTTATTAAATTTAAACACATTCACTGTAGAATTGTTTTTATATCACTTACTTCGTAACCTCTCTTTAAATTAGGGAACGTATTTGATTTACAGTTAGCTGACCAGGGTTTTTCTTGCTAGATTTTAGAAGTAGCACAGAACAATTTTCCGATATTTTACTTATGTCATATATATCTTCTCTTTCAGTTGTTTCCTTTATTAGCTGCAATTTACCTAGCTATATATGTGAATATATGTATATCTATTTGCGGGCATTATTGTTAATATATTTTTTTTTATTTAAATTGCTCATAAAAGATACTTGCTGAAACTCCTTCACACCGTTTAAAGGTGGTAACTATCATACCAAATTGTTTATAAATTTGGAAAGATTTATGAAAATTTCCATGACCTTCAGTCAGGTGAAATAAATAAAATCAACAGAAGTTAATAGTATTTAGAAATCGTTATCTTTTCACTAAAGTAAATAACTAGGAAATTTTTCCTATTTATAATATTTTCCTTGCTATCTAAGGAATATCGTTCTGGTATCGTAGAGTTTTGATCAGATCTGTTATCTTTAATTTTTGTATTAGCATATGATCAAATCTGTTACCTTTAATTTTGTATTAGCATATGATCAGATCTGTTATCTTTAACTTTGTATTAGCATATGTTTGGATCCAATCAGTTATCTTATTTTAGTATATTTTTTTCGAGAAATTGAATCTTCATTGTTGTAATAATTATTGTAATACCTTATCGTACCTCTCTTGCAGAGGGTAGGAAGTTTTTCTGAAATTGTATTTTCGGTTTATCTATAATTCAAAAATAGTTTGATTTAATATCAAGGAAGATTATCGTAATAATAGTGGACCATAAGTGTCAATGTAAATAGAGACTCGTATCGTTATATTGAACAGACATTCAAGTGACTTATCGTATCCCAGTTCCAAACCGGGGTTGAATTTAAAATTGTGGGGGAGTTCAGCAAGTCCAATCAAGGGGTAGCACGTACTGATGCTTTGTCTTTATCTTTTTCCTATATGCACAAAAATGAGCTGGACCCAAGGACACTAGAGGAATAGCACCTACCACCATAGGGGCGACTATTTACTGCTACTAGTCGTCAGGGAAGCTCCAACCAGTAAAGTCACGGCTACCTAGAAGGCTTCGGAACCCTCTAAATCAACTGACTCTCTCTCTCTCTCCCGATAAAGCTGAGGCACCAGACAGTCCGGCCATAACCAGAGAGCATTGCACCAGATAAGTCTAAAGTCACTACTCACTGATTGTATACTGATCAAACTGCACTATTGTTATTGAAAGAACTGTTTTTGGCTTGGCCACTCTTTTTAAATTGTCAATATAACTTTCTGTGTTAAATTATCCGTTATAAAATTGTCAATATAACTGTGAGTGTAAAATTGGTCTTATTTTGCTGCCTATATGTTTGTGTGTGTCTGGCGCCCTCTCTAAGGTGTCCAAAGTTGGAAAAAGAAAAAATTGCACCCACCCTTTTGAGATGTGCTCTGGTGAGCTGGTCAGTATTATGATGGATGCCTCCACAACAGCAAGAGGTTTTCCGTTATATAACATAGACACGAACTATTATTATCATAGTAACAGATAACTTCACAGTAGAAAGGAACTGCTGGGCATGTCACGTGCTTACAATATTTTTTTAAATATTTGCTTGAAGAAGAGAATGAATGTAATTTTTTAACATACATGGATCATGCCACCATTCATACCTACTTCCCTAGTAAATGTGATGTAAGTTTGTTTGTTACGCTTTCACGCCAAAACTATATAACTGATTACAATGAAATTTTGTACGCATATTCTTAGAGGTATTAGAAAGGACATATGATACCTTTTATTAAAAAAATACTAAGGGTAAAAAAATATATTTTGGCAGATATGATTGTTTGTAAAAATTTTTTAAAATTTAGCAACTTTAACGCCAATAAAGTTCAAACCCTATGTGCTATATTACCGATGGTCAATTAATATAGCTATAGCTATAGCTTTTTAATATTTAATATTATTTTGTTCTGTCACGTATAAGCAATACTAAATCTATTTAAGTTTTTGAGGTTAGGTGGCAGTTTATTGTTTTAGTTATTACTCTCTGCTTTTAATGTTTACTCTGTTCTTCTTTAACTTTTGTTGTAGTAAATTATTTCAATAAAGCGGGTAAAAGTTAGTAGTTATATATATAGTAGTATATTTTGAAATAATTATGCTTATCCGGCAGGTTACTATGAGTAAATTCAGAATTTGTTTATATATTTTTATTATTTAGAACATCATATTCTCTTGATTCAAACTTCTAGGCACACAATATTAATAAATTTATTTTATAAAACTTTAAAATAAACCAAATCACACTTTCAGCGATCCAATCTGGTGATCCACCTTTTAGTTGTGGCATACCTGATGTGAAGTCCCACTTCGAAACGCCCGGTTTACTTTGAATCATATAGTTATAAAAAAAGAAACATATTTGCTTTAGGATTTGTAAATCACTCGAGTTATTTGTCTGAGTATGGTAGATGGTTCGTTATCATTGCTTTATAAATGGTTCATTCACCAACCTCTGGTGTAATATATTTTATTCCAGAATTTTTGGCTGGATGTTAGACTAGTACTTTGAGGGCACAAAATTTGACTACTTCTTCGTTTTCAATTCAAGATATACTTGTAAACCTGTTTCGCCATATTTTCCTGGATTGACCTTCATAGAAAAGACTTAGTGCCGTAAAATGAAATAATTTGGTCTCCAAAAGTTCTAATTTCAAGTTAAATATTTGGCGATGCTTCTTGTATTGTATTCAATACGTGAATCAATAGAAGTTATTGTTTATATCATTTACACCATAGTGTGCTTTAATATTCCCACAAAGGAACGCAACCGTACTAATAATACATACAATAAACAAAATCAAGACGAAATTTTGTTGTATTACTCACTATTGCAGCTACTTGAGAGGTTATCCCTAGTACCTTTTAGTACTAGACCACCTTAACTTCGAACCACTCTATACTGCGCTACCCCAAAACCGACACTTGTTAACACCGGGCCAGTAAAAATCAATTCAAATTAAAAATTTCACACCTTCCACCACCAACTACCACTTACTCACCAATTACTCCACCGATAACAACAGGAAACAAACATTAACTCTCCGAAAGAAAATGGAAACATGAAGTATATTAGTGAAATTGCAGTGTAATAGATACAATATATATTGCAATAAGCTCCGTGGGTTTATAGTCAATTAATTTGGAAAAAAATATATTCACTTCACTTTCTAGAAATTTTATTCACACGTAAACATCAAATATTCTCAACAGCTGATTCTAATACAATAACATCGAAATCAGAACAATATGTAAGCTTTCCTAACCAACTACTGAAATTAATATCGCCTTATATAGCGTACGCCGAATTTTCTCGTCGTTTTACCTTTGCTCGCACAGCGTCCAGATACACGGTTTTTCCCCATCCGAACCTTCTAGTTCTCTTTTTTTACTATCCTAGCGATTGATGTTTAATTGGGATGAATAATGCTTTACGTTGCTTTCGCCAGGGACGGAGTGGATAATTTTTTTAACACAATTTTGATCTTCCCGATCAGTAACATCCTCTCCATGGTGGAAAGCGAGTCGATCTAAATGGACCAACTTCAACTTAGCCCTGGGTTTCCGACGGATGCGGTAGACGATGTCATTAGTCCTCTTGACCACCTCGTATAGACCACCAAGCGGGTGTAAGCTTTGGAGATTTACCCTTGCTCCGTTGATGGTTGTTCATCGACTGGAATGCTTTGGAGGGGTTCTAAGGCCGGACCTCTTAAGGAAATTACAAGAGAGGTAAATTTTTCTTGGTTATCCCATCCATTAGCTCTAGCCACGGCTTCAAATTGCCGTTTATACATGGGCCAAGATGAACTGTCATCAAATGTGGGTGATTTACTAAAAGAACCTTTGGTACTCACGGTGTGCTGGTATTTATCTCTCTGCAAATCTTGTTGTAATTGTATAATTTCGGTTTCCACTTTGTTTTAAGTGGCACTGATTTTATCTTGTACTTCACTTTGTACTGTGTTTTTAATGGAACTGATTTCAAATTTCACATGGCTCTGGATGGAATCGATGTCATCTACTTTGATTTCAAGAGTCTCCACATTACTTTTTAGGATCTTTATGTCGTCGTTTATTTCTTTTATGTCTGATTCCATTTTTTGCATTCTTTCATTAACTGTTTCATTAACTTGCGATACTATTTGCATTAGTTGTTCGAATTGTAGTTGTCTTTTTTCTTCAGTTTGGCCTTGTTTTTCTTCCATTAAATTTTGTTGTTCGCTTTTCATCATAGAAACAAGATTTTGTTATTTTTCTTCCATGCCAGTGACCAGATTTTGTTGTTTGCCTTCATCGTAGAAACAAGATTTTGTTGCTTTTCTTCCATGACAGTGATAAGATTTTCTAATCCTATTTTAGGGTTTTCATCAAAAGATTTCACTAACCTATGTTGAATTTCTTCTTGATGTTGTTTCTCCTTCTTGTCACGTTTTCCAATATCTGATCTCTTTTTTCGTCTAGTCCATCCGTAACTTGTTTGAATATTTCTTGTAGTCTCGTCCATTTTTTTCCATACTACGCGTTGTGGCCATAAATCAATCAATTTGTGATTTTATTTTCACTTAATACTTCACTTCTGATCACCAAATTGCAATAAACTCCGTAGGTTTAAAGTCAATTAATTAATTAATATTCAATATTCAACAGCTGATTCTAATGCAATAACTTCGAAATCATAACAATAGGTAAGCTCCCCTAAATAACTACTGAAATTAATATCGCATTATATATATACATGTCCATATACACAGTTTTTCCCCATCCGAACCTTCTAGTTTTTCTTTTTTTACTATCCCAGCGATTGATGTTTAATTGGGATGAATAATGCTTTACGTTGCTTTCGCTAGGGACGGAGTGGATAAATTCTATAACAATATTATGATAGCTTGTGGCAGTAAATCAGACAGAATTTACAGTAATACACACCAACTTGAACGAAACTTAAGGATTCATTACTATGAATCCTTAAGATATACTTATCCAAATAAACGAAAATCTTAAAATTGATTTATTTATTCAAGTGAAATACAATTATAGTTTAACACAACAGAAAAAAGTTAGTTTTCTGAGTGAACAAAAACACGTATAGTATTTTAAAAACTGAATATTCAAAAACATTGATCTCTAGGTTTACCAATACATATTTTCCCCATTTTCAGTACTTTAATTAACCATAATAAAAATTTCATTTTATTCCTATTTTCTAAGTAAAATCTCTGAATATTATTTTCGAAATAAATTTCACTTCACTTCACTTAAAACATTAAACTTTGTTATGTTAATTCGAAATTTCAATTTATATATTATTTATAGCAAATTCATACTCTGGATTCCTTAGATAATTACTAAATATTTGCAGAATGAACACCTGAAATTATTATATTATACTCTGTTCGAGGTGTCATTCTTTTGTACGCTAGAATTACTGTGGGTTACATAACGGTCGTGCCATTAATGACCATTAAAAAAGCTACAATTTTAAATTTTAGAATTGTGCCTTTTTTCATTGTTTCTTTGTCTTTGATAATGGTGTCGACCTAGACTCAGAAAAGTTTGGAAATATTCTGCAATTTCGAGTATTGTGATGGCGCGGTTCTAACTATTTATTCAGATCGTCCCGATTAGATGCGTCAGCAGCTGGATAAGGAACCAGACCAATCCAGATCCAGATGGACAACCTTCATCTTTGTCCTTGGAGTGCGTTGGATGCGGTACACAAAAACATTTATCTTCTTGATAACGGTACAACCTCGAAGACTTGCCCTTCGCGGATTGTACAACCAGAACTTATCGCCAATATGAAATCCAGTCGAATTTGCTTTTAAATCATACGGGGTTTTAACCCCGGCACTTGTAGCTAGCATGCGCGGCTTTGTTAACTATTATATACTCGACAACAATAACAACTGTTATTGTCTTCTAAAAATAACAAATAACTGATATACGTTTACTGCTACTTAGCGCTTATCGAACAATAGTTTAAACAGTCCGGGCTAAGAAAAGCACCTAACCTCAACTGCATTTTCTCACAGCAATAACAGCCAAGCCAAAATCTAAACGACTGAAAAAGCAGTTGTTCTGTTTCGACGGGTAAAACAAATAGCATATAGAAATGGTTTTCATACTCATTGTATCTGTTCGTGGTTGTCATTGTAACACAAAACGTAAGCTAAATAGCAAATTATATTAATATTAACATAAGCCATAAATAAGAGTATTTTTTTTATATGAAAATTAAATATGTACTAATCTTTATTTAAAAATGAGTGGTATGAATAAGTAAGAAGTAAATTTTTACATATGTCGCAAAAACTACTATGAAGTGAGTTTGCCAGTTTTTGAGAAAAGCCTCTTGCCAGACACTGACTTAACAACAGTGCCAAATAATCTCTTTACAAAACCATCAACCAATTCGTGGAAGGCACATTAGGCCGATACTTCTGGGAATCCGAAATGTTTCGTCTCTCAACAGGCCGACCGCTGCCGTTACTGGGAATTCCCTTAAAGCTTCCAGAACACATTAAAGAAGTTTCCCGATAGTTCTTTAACTTGCCAAAATAATTCCAAGAGAAATATATAAATACGGACAGCTGGCGATGGGATTCATTCAGTTTTCGACAGTCTTATACCTAAGTAGATATAAATTGTAAATATTTTCTGTGAATATAAATTGTGTTAAAGTAGTGGACATAAATTAGATTGAATTGGACTGTGTTTTTAAATAAATAAAATAATAACATTACAGTGGTCTCAGGTGTAGGTGTATTTGTGGAACTTTAGAAGTGGAAAATAAATAGACTCACAATGTTTAAAAACGTGAATTTGGACCAATTGAAAGTGACGGACTTAAAAAAAGAATTTGAGGAAAGGGATTTAGTAAATAGTGGGAAGAAAAGTGAATTAGTACAACGGCTACGGGATGCTCTAATTCTAAGGCTTTAGAAGAAAAATTGCTAGAAAATTCTAAAAACTTGAAAGAGGTTTTAGAAGATAAATTACTAGAAAATTCTAAAATTATGAAAGAGGCGTTAGATGACAAACTAGCAGAAAATTCTAAAACCCTGGAGGACAAATTACTAGAAAATTTTAAATCCTTAGAAGAAAATTTGACAATCATGGTATAGAAAAACTCAGAAATACTGGAAGAGAAAATATTAGAGAATGAGGCTCGGATGGAAGAGCTAAAACAAACAATGGTCGAAGAGTTAGTCAAAAATGAAACGCGAATAAAAGAGCTAAAGCAAGTAATGGTCGAAGAGCTGATACAGACAAAACAAACAAACAAAATGAAACCTCCACAATTTGATGGGAAATCGTCATGAACTAACTATAGGCGCCAATTCGAGGCTGCAGCATAGTTAAACGGATGGTCGGCAGAGAAGAAGGCAATAGCACTAACACTCGCCTTAAGAGGGGATGCTACAGATATTTTGTAAACCTTGAATACCTCGGAGCAAGAAGACTACGAACAACTGGTCAAACATTTAGAACTGAGGTATGGCCAGACACATTTGGAGCACGTCTACCACTCCCAATTGAAAAATCGCCACCAGAAATCAAATGAATCCCTACAAGAGTTTGAAGCTGATATTGCCCGTCTGGTTCGCCTTGTCTATCCAGCCACACCGGAAATAGAAAGGTTAGCAGTGCAAGCATTTTTGGATGGACTTCGGGACCACGAAGCCAGACAAGCATTGATCCTAGCTAGACCGACAAAAATACCTGCAGAGGTCAAGCCAGAGTCCGAATCGTTGACAGTGAATCCCAAGATGGCGGACACGATGAAGCCTCTGTAAGAAAGGTAATAGAAGAAGTCCTTACCGAAAAAAGGCTAGTGAGATGTCGGAAGTGTCGTAAGGCAGGACATGTCCAGAGTCGTTGCAAGGAGAGCAACGGAGTACAGACTTCCTCGCCGGGCAACCTAAAGAAAGTCAGTATAAAGGGACCATCGTCAACCTGTAACCAACAAGTCCCAACTACCAACGCGTTTGTCGCTTCGCTACGCAACCACATTAACAGTGTATTCGTAGATGGCCTTATTAATAGGAAGCAATTTATTATATATTGGCAAGACAACAACAAAGCCAAGCGTTATTTAGGGTGAATCATTTGCAATTTGATGAAAAGAGTTTAGTTTGGTCTTTTAGAAATTTCGTTATCATGGCTTTGACGAAGATGCAGGTGAAGTGGTTGAATCAGGAAGATTTAAGTTATGAAGTAGTGAGAAGAGGTATTGCTACAGGCACTGTCAATCAGATGCGTCATGCTCTGACTATGGCGTTGCGGTTAGAGAAATGCGGTGACTCTGTCAGTTACACGCCATACCCATTTTCTCCAGAAGAAGATTTGGCTGCTGTGGAGAGGAAGTTGGACGATCTTAGGCCCAAGGTGCAGTCATTCAAGGAATCCACCACGAGTAATGCTTTTAGCAAGCTCCAAAGTAAAATCTCTCACATATTCGGTAGAATAGATAACTTGCCTGTCGAGGCCACCCGTAACCTGTTGTGTTGTCTGAAGCGTTGTTACTGTTGGATCGATTGTATGCGAACAGCGTAAAGGGCACTTCTGATCAAGATCAAGTTGAACCTCCTCAAGTTAGTTTTCTTCCTCCTATACCCGGTGCGGCAAATTTTGCACAGTTCGCACAAACCATTCCCCCGTCTCGTAGATTATCGAGTGTGTCTCCAAATGCTATTCAGGATAGTTCCCTGACGTTTAAACCTGTTCCCCCTACTAAATGGAACCTTAAATTTTCTGGTGAGAGGTCTTTCGTTAAGTGCTTTTCTGGAAAGAGTAGAAGAGTTAAGAGTTGCAAGGCATGTAACCAAGAATGATCTTTTACACTCTGGTATTGAGTTATTTGATGGCAGGGCTTATCAGTTCTACTTGGCCTATCGTGATGAGGTTAGTACTTGGGATGAGTTCACGGATTTGCTGAGGGAAGAATACCTTTCTTCCACCTACAATGAAAAGCTTTTCGAGGAGATTCGCAAGAGAACTCAAGGACCTGATCAGTCGATGGGAACCTATCTTGCTATCATGTTGGGGTATTTCAATAGATTGACTTGTCCAGTTT
The DNA here is from genome assembly GCA_034190945.1 of Octodonta nipae. Classification (NCBI taxonomy): domain Eukaryota; kingdom Metazoa; phylum Arthropoda; class Insecta; order Coleoptera; family Chrysomelidae; genus Octodonta; species Octodonta nipae. Next base: position 97,599,677 of record CM067217.1, on the reverse strand, counting down.
CTGAGGAGACCAAACTAAAAATTCTGATGACGAATATTGCTCCATTTTATCAGAACCAGTTGGCTTTGGTAGACATTAATTCTATTTCTCAGCTGAAAGATACTGTTTGTTTTAGGTGTAACCAAGCAGGACATCGCGCTGTTGGATGTGCTGTGGTTCGGGGTAAATTTTGTTTAAATAAATAAATAAATGTAAAAAAGAAGGTGTTACTCTGAAAACCTGTAATGGCTGTAATCGTAATTCTCAGGGAATTGACGCGCGACTAGGTGATTGGTGTAGTCGTGTTGTTGAGCAGACTCCAATCAACACATTTCAGGGTGTTTTGGACTACATTTTAGAGAATGCCGTTGGCGATGAGAGGCCTTACTTGTCGGTGAACATTTTGGGTAAAGTTGTTCTAGGACTTTTGGATTCTGGGGCGTCAAGGACAATCATTGGTAATCAGGGTTTAGGGATTGTTAAGAACCTTGCATTGTCTGTTAATTACAACAAGGTAGTTAGTTGTACTGTGGCAAATGGTAATAAATGCTGTAGTGTGGGTAGTGTACAGTTACCTTTGTCTTGACAAATTTAGACTAATAGAAGTCTTGGTTGTTCCTGAACTTCCCCATGTATTCATCCTTGGAGCAGATAGAAACGGTAACATACTAATAGCGACACAAAAAGGAAAAGGAAATGCGGCTCCTATAGCAGAAGTGCTAAAAGGAGCACCTGGAAAGATGCGGGTAAGAAACCTGGCCGAGGAGAAAAACAAGAAGAAGGCGGTCAACATTGTCAATCTGGACATCACAACGGATAGAGAAGGCCTTGAATTGGAACTTAAGATGGAACTGGAATGCACGGATTTAGAAGTCAAAGCTCTTAGACCGCAAAATGGTGGTATGCAGATGGCAACTATCATAGCGAACGAAAAGACAATTGAAAAACTGTTGGAAATGAAAGAGATTAGGATAGGGCTGACAACAGGCTTAATTAAAAGGAAAAGAGAAATGCAGACATGCTTTAAATGCTGGGAAAGTGGGCACGTGGCCAGGGAATGCAAAGGGGAGGATAGAATGAGCTGGTGTAGGAACTGCTGCAAGACGGGCCACAAAGCAGCTGATTGCTTAAACGAAGAATACTGCTTTAATTGCGAATCGAAAAGACATAGATATAATGATGGAAAATGTAGAAACAGAAAAAAACAGCAACTAAACAGAAATACAGAAGAAAGAAAAGATGCAGATTCGGATACTGCAAAGTAATCTAGGAAGATCGGCGAAAGCCCATGATGAGGCTGACGAAATAGCCCTCAAAAATAAAATAGACCTAATAGTAGCTAGCGAGCCAAACATGAGAATAATTAGAAAAAACAGAAAATGGATCGTAGACAAGCAGGAAAGCATAGCTGTCGAAATTAGGAATAGAGAGACGGGTATTGAGGAATACGAGACATATAAAGGTTTCATAGTTATTAAACATAGAGATGTCAATTTAACATGTTGCTATATTTCTCAGAATATAACAATAGAAGAATACAGAAGTAGGATAGATGATATAGCACAATCACTAAGGAAATTACCACGGAACAAAATCATGGTATTGGGAGACCTCAACGCAAAATCCCCGCTATGGGGCGCTCCTAAGACGGATGCTAGGGGAGGAACAATAGCCGAATTGGCTGCTACAATTTAGAGATATTAAATAACGGCAACCCAACTTTCGTTAGAGGTAGTACACCAACACACATAGACGTCACCATGTGTTCGAGCAACATGGTACGGCACATTAAGAAATGGGAAACCATAGACGAAAACATATTTACAGACCACAGATATATCCTGGTCCATTTACAAGAAGGGGGAAAAGCGAGAGAAATCCTTAAAACAAGAACACAATATAACATCGAAGAATATGAAAAAATGTTTAACACAATAACCGGGAAAATAAACAAAGAATTGACACCAGAAAAAATAACGACAGAAATCAAAAAATGCCTGAAGGCCAACAGAAGGCCGATAAACAGAAACGAAAACAGAAATCCCATACTGGTGGACAGCTGAAATATCGGAAGCTGAAAGGAAGTGCGTAGAGATACGGCGGAAAATCACAAAAGAAGCAAAGAAAAAAAGAACGGAAACTACCGGATATGATAGAGGAAATGAATAGGAAAAGGAAAGAATTAAAGAAACTCATAAACGGAAGCAAGAGGAAATGCTGGGAAGACTTATGTAGACAGCTGGAAACAGACGTATGGGGAAGGGCATATGGGATAGCTATCCAAAAGATACAAACGACACCATTGTTGACACTTAGTACAGAGAAGAAAACAGAAATAGCAAATACCCTCTTTATAAAGACCAGAGGTGAATGGAAAGAGCGAATAATAATATCAAGAGATTTAATACCCGAAATAACAGAAGAAGAATTTAAAATAGCAATTAAGCATATCAAGATCAAAAAGCACCTGGACCCGATAATCTACCGCCAGAAGTCATAAAAATAACATTCCAAAAGAACCAAGCCACAATAAGGGATATGTATAACGAATTAATAAAGAAACAGGAATTCCCTACAATCTGGAAGAAGGCTAAAGTAATATTTCTGAGGAAGGGCGCTAAACCTATGAATGACCCAACATCATATAGACCCATTTGCATGTTGGACGTTATAGGTAAGGTATTAGAAACACTATTTAGAAACAGAATAGACAAAGAATTAGGAGATGAAAAAATTTCAGAAAGACAATTTGGGTTTCGGAAAGGGAAATTAACAGTAAAAGCAGCAAACTGGATTCGTGACAAAGCAAGGGGCACTAGAGCGGGCTGGGTGATACTCATCACTTTTGACGTTAGAAATGCATTCAATTCAGCATCATGGAAACGTATTGTTAAGGAAATGGAGAAGAAAGGGATTAGTGAATATCTAATAAGAATAATAGAGAGTTATTTCTCCAAAAGAAGTATTATACTCGGGAAAGAAAACACGTTAAAAATGAGTACAGGCGTACCACAAGGATCAGTACTAGGACCGACGTTATGGAATATATTGTACGACGATCTTCTAAATCAGAAGCTGCCAACTGGTGCAAATACGATAGCATTCGCAGACGACCTGGCACTATATGTGGAAGGGCCAAACGCTGACAGACTGGTTGAAAAAGCAAATGAGGCAATAAGAATAATAGGAGACTGGATAAAAGAGGCAAAGTTGAAATGGGCACCGGAAAAGAGCGAGGCGGTGCTACTCAAAGGTACAAAAATGCAGAAAATAAGAGAAAAAATAAAAATAGAAATAGGGGATCTAAATATAACACCAAAAAAGAGCGTAAAGTATCTCGATATATTTATCGTACCAAGGTACATAAGGGACACATATTGTAAATGCAGTAAGCAAAGCGGGTGATAAGTTAGCAAAACTTGGAAAAATTATGAAAAACATAAAGGGACCATCACATGAAAAGAGACGACTGCTTTATGGAGTGGTACAAACAACACTTTTGTACGGGGCACCAACATGGCACAGAGGTATGAAGATAAAAAGATATAAGAACATGATGTTTAAAATTCAAAGACAGGCGCTGCTGGGGGTAATAAGCGGATATAGAACGATCTCGTATGAGGCAACGGCAGTTATAGCCGGTATTCCTCCGATCCATCTGACGGTAGAAGAACTTAGAGAAAATTACGAAAATAAGAAATACAGAGAAAACAGGAATAATACGCTAAAAGAATGGCAAAAAGAATGGGACGTGCTAACGGGAAAAGCGGAATGGACAAAGAAACTAATACCAGACCTAACACAATGGGCGAGCAGCAAATATAGAAGTACAGATTACTTTATGACACAATTTTTGTCTGGGCATGGTAGTGTCAAAGCATACCTGAAAAGGATAGGGAAAATGAGGGAGAGTAACTGTGATATGTGCCAAATTGAGGAGGCAATGGAGCACGTGGTTTTTGACTGCGAAAGATATACAAGGAATAAAACAAGAACAGAAACAACGATTGGTGAAAGGATAACACCATCTAACTATTAAATAGTATTTAGTCGCTGCCCCTATTCTTAGCTGTCCGGATTACTCTAGACCGTTCATTATCCAGACAGATGCTTCTGGTTATGGGATAGGTGCCGTGTTGTTACAACCATATGAAGACGGTGACCGTGTCATTTGTTACCTTAGTACGTCTCTCACCAGGCAAGAACGTGTTTATTCAACTACCGAGAGTATGCCTTGCCGTGATTTGGGCCCTTGAAGAGCTGAGACCTTATATTGAGGGTGTAGAAGTTCCGGTGATTACCGACCATTATAGTTTGTGTTGGTTGCATAATTTAAAGGATTTATCAGGTAGACTTGCTCGTTGGGTTGTAAGACTCCAGCAGTTTTGTTTTAAGATTATACATCGTGAGGGCAAAGACCTCGTTCTACCAGACACTCTTTCTCGTAGTGTTCCCGTAATTGACTACGTTGATCCCAGCAATATGAATTTCTTGTTGTCGAAGCCGATTACAGATAATTGGTATGTAGCCATGTTGGAACGCGTTAGGAAGAAACCGCTCAAGTATTCTCCTTATAGAGAGCAGGATGGACAACTTTGGAAGCATGTTCCTACTGAGTTTTCTGAACTATCGGTTCCTACTGATTCATGGAAACTAGTCTTACCTAAAACCGACTGACCTCGGGTAATTGTTTCTGCTCATGATCCCCCAACTTCAGGACACTGCAGGGTGTATAAAACGTTAGCTCGTGTGGCTGAAAAATATTATTGGCCAAAGATGCGCTTTGACGTCGCTCGCTTTGTTCAACGTTGTCGTACTTGCGTGGACTATAAAGTTTCACAAGAGATGCGCACTGATAAGTTAGCTTCGCATCCAAAACCCTCCAGGCCGTGGGAAACAATATCTACTGATCTCGTAGGTCCTTTGCCAAAATCAAGACATGGAAATACATACATATTGGTGGTCACTGATTATCTGAGTAAGTTTCCCCTCATGTTTCCTTTGAGAAAAGCCACTGGGGACATATTAATTAAGAAAATAGAGTCGGAATTAAGTTTGGTGTACTTCGCGTCATTATTTGTGACAATGGACCACAATACAGAAGCCGACAATTTCTAAAACTTGCAAGAGACTATGAGTGTAAAATTAAATTTTTTGCCTCATATCACCAACGAGCCAATATTACTGAGAGAATCAACCGAACTCTAAAGACTATGTTATCTATTTACTCTTCCGACAATCACCAGCGTTGGGACGAAAATCTTGACAAAATAGCTTGTGCAATACTCACATCCAAACATGAGGTCACTAAAGTAACTCCGTTTTTCGTGAATTTTGGTAGAAACATGATGTTGTCAGGTTCTGACTATGTCGCAGCGGAGCTTGTTGGAACAGAAGATGGTAAAGAAACTGGCGAGTGTAGTCGTAACTTAGCCTTCAGAAACATGTTCTCCGAGGTGCAGAGGAGATTATGGGAAGCATCTTAGAAGACCTGTAACAGTTATAACTTGAGATGTAGGCAGATAGAATACTATCCTAACCAACCAGTATGGAGGCGGAACTTTGTATTATCCGATGCAGCTATACACTTTACTCAGAAACTGACACCTCGGTATATTGGACCATTTTACATTAAAAGGAAGCTTTCTCCTTCGACATACGAGCTTCGAGATGAACAGAGTAATTCTAGGGGCATTGTTACGTTATATTTTTGCCGTAGTTACTCAGTAGAGATGAACGCGTTTAGGACCGGTCAAAATATTGCTTTTATTCGTCTGTTCCGTTAGCGATCGATAACCTACCGTTTGTGCGCTCATTTTGCCGTATTTATTGTGTTTCGTTCTGATTTATTTTTGAAGGATGTTTGAATTGACCTGTTGAGACGAATTGATTTATCGAATATTTTGTGGTTGGCATTTGTGTGTTTCTTGACAGTTGTCGTTGTCGTCGACAAGGCGGGAAGTGTGTGAGAGGAGAAAATTGTGTGAGGTTAACTGGAGAAGTCATGCAGTTGTTTTTAGGGATTTTCCACGAGTATACTGGCTTCTGATAAGCCATCCGATTTCGGGAGTTATATGGAAATCCCTACATTGTGTTCCAGCATATTGTAGTACTGTTGATTAGTTGCTGGGATACTTCTCTCATTGAGGATTTGAAAACTGTTGTTGCGTCATTCTTCGGAGTGGCCATGGTATTTGGGGCCACCCTCAGAATGAAACCTTTGGTATAGGAACCCCTTTGGTTGATAGGGTAAGTGATTTTTGTTTGTACACTAGCCGAATTCTCGTTTTGTCAGACTATTGATAGATATTTTCTTCTTTTTTTTAGGGTTCTTCTTTTGTCGTTATTTCTTCCATTTGTTTTTTTTGTTTTTACATGCTGCGTTCCTGTTTTTGTTCTCCGTCCAGCGAGATTGGGGTTGTGTTTTGCTGTTCTGTTAAGAACCTAGAACACAGATCTGGTTAGGCATTATGGTATCACGCCGATCATGAACTTAGCATGCAGATGAACTAATTGATGGTGCATACATGAACACTGTATTATAACATGCTGGTATTTCTATCATCAGAGTTCCAGTGGTGGAGTGAGTGCAAGGGACTCTAAATTCAGCTTCAGCTGTGGTTTCAGATAAGTGACAATTTGTGTATCTGGTTATTTTTTTACTATCAGTTATTTTTACAATAATAATATAAACCTTAGTATTTGATTTGAAATTAGTAAGATGGATTTGTTAACCGAAAGTAAAGACCATTAGCCTACTATCGGGTTTATTATTATTATTCTGATCGATTGCACGTACCCTCGAGCTCAAGTGTAGTATAGGTGAGACACCAACGTCGAAATTCTGAATTTTATTGAATGATAAATATCAGGTAATTATTATCGGTTCCCATTAATGTAGTATTTGATATTGTCGATATATTTAAACATTCTATTGATTAGAATTATTGTATTAAAGGAATGTTTAAATATTTGTATCCGGGTTATTCAGGATCTCAGATGTTTATATGTACAGTTTGAATCTCTGTCCATAAAAGTATATTTGTTTCATTTCATTTTTCCTTAGGTATATTTAACTTTAACATTCTAAGACTGTTTTGCATTAATAGAGTGCCCTGGGGCAAATTTTAGTGCCTTGTACTAGATTGTTCGCGCAAATTAAACTTATATGTTGGAACTGTCGTATGTTTATTATTCATTTTGTTTACAACATATCTATTTATATTTACCAATATTGGCACCCAGTAGAAATTTAGCTCCCCAAATTAGCAAAATTTACTACAGCAGATATTTTAGGACGGGTAGGTGTCCTGATTATGTGTATTTAGAAGGTATAGGGGAATCTACCTGGCGCCCTTATTTTCTGTTTATTTATATGCGCCAAGTAAAATCTGGCATATACGTTCAAATAAAACCTTCTTGCTCCCCTTAGCACAACTAGGTGAGGTAGAAATTGGAATGGATGTCATGAGCTCCAAGGGATTCCAGTTAAACTTCAAAGATGGATTTCTGCTAGTCAATGACGAAGAAGTGGTGCCTCCTGGAAAAGATGACATAATGCTTCGAGCCATCTTAGCAGAGGATGTCAATGTTCCGAAAAGAGCTTAAATCATTATAGAAGCTTGCTTACATGGCAAAGCTAAAGCTGGAACAGTAATGATGTTTCGTGTCAAGGAGATTGTGCCAGTAAGAGTAATGAACCTGAATCATTATTCGGTTGTGCTAAAGAAAGGAACAACTTTGGGTCATTGTTCAACCTTTTCCTCTGTAGTCAGAAGCACACAGCATGCAGAAATACCACCAGGTAAACTATCTGAGGAACTGGAAAGACTCATCACCGATTCATCTAAGAATTTGAAACCAAACCAGAAAGCAAAATTGAGGGACATCGTTAGAAACTACCAGTATATCTTCGATGTAGGGAATGGCAAAAGAGGGCGAATTGATCTGGTGAAACATAAAATTAATACTGGGGACGCTCAACCTATTCGACAGTCGGCGAGAAGGCTACCCCTAGCTAAAAGAGAAGAAGCCGACAGGATAGTCCGCGAGATGAAGGAAGAAGGTGCTATTGAACCATCCAATAGCCCTTGGACTTCTCCAGTTGTCCTGGTTAAAAAGAAAGATGACTCGACCCAATTTTGCGTGGACTATCGGCAATTAAACCACGCTACAAAGAAAGATAGCTATCCTCTTCCAAGAATAGACGATACCCTAGATACGTTGGCTGGATCGAAGATCGGTTATTGGCAGGTGGAACTTGCCAAAGAAGACCGCGAAAAGACTGCTTTTACCATTGGCTCAGGACTTTAACAATTCACGGTGATGCCGTTTGGATTGTGTAATGCTCCAGCAACATATGAAAGATTTATGGAAACACTGTTAAAAAAGCTTTCATGGAAAACATGCCTTGTGTATCTTGACGACCACGAAAATGTATCGTGGTTGGAAGATCATTTGAAGACCACATGAAGAACCTGGAGGAGGTGTTTCAGCAACTTCGAAGTTCCGGACTAAAGTTAAGTCCGAAGAAGTATCAGCTGTTCCAAGAAGAGGTGCAATATCTTGGACATGTGGTTTCCGCAGTGGGAGTAGCTGTTGATAAACAGAAAATCAAAGCTGTCCAGGACTGGCCGATACCTAAAGATATCCACCAGTTAAGAAGTTTCCTGGGGTTATGCACGTACTATCGTCGGTACGTAGCCGGATTTATCAACATCGCCAAGCCACTTACTAGACTCAGAGAGGGGAAGGTGCAGTACCAGTGGGACGAGGAATGCTAACATTCATTCGAGATACTGAAAAGGGCATTGACGAGTGCCCCGGTCTTAAGTAAGTTATCCTTTGCCAGATGGGAGCTTCGTTTTGTATGCCAACGCAAGCAATGTCTGAATTGGTGCGGTGCTTTCGCAGATCCAAGACGGTCAGGAGAAAGTCATCGGCTATTTTAGCAAGACCTTGAGCAAGCCTGAACGGAAATACTGCGTTACTCGCTGGAAACTCTTGGCTGTGGTAAAGGGGTAGAACATTTCTACAAGTACCTCTATGGTAAAAGATTCCTCCAGTTTAAAAACCCCGAAGGTCAAGTGCATGAATGCCCTGATGACTGCAAACATTGTCAGCGAGCTGAAGAAAAAAGGGCTGTTCTCTGTAGAACAACCGCCGTCGATGACCATTGGCAACCTGAGGAGATCCACAAATACCAAAAATTAGATCCAGAATTAAAAGAAAATATCCGGTGGAAGGAAGAAGACCGCAAACCTACGTGGCAAGAGATTTTCCGATACTCACCAACCATAAAGTCGTACTGGGCTCAGTGGAACTCCCTCATTCTGGAAAATAGGCTTCTCAAGCGCGTCCTGGAATCTCTAGAGGAGGGAAACGACAGAAAATAGATTGTAGTTCCCAGAAATAAGAGATCAGATGTTTTACGAGTACTACATGATGGTACAACTGGAGGACATTTGGGAGTAACAAAAACCCTGAGGAAGTTGAGAAAACGCTTCTATTGGATAAACTGCCAAGTAGACGTTAAGGAGTGGTGCCGTAAATGTACGGTTTGTGCAGCAAGTAATGGGCCTCAGTAGCGACCAAAAGCTGAAGCAATATAACGTGGGCAGTCCATTGGACAGAGTAGCCATTGATGTTGTCGGTCCATTTCCTGAATCCGACTCTGGAAATAAATACATTGTGGTGCCAATAGACTATTTAACTAAATGGGCCGAAGCGTATGCCTTGCCGAGTCAAGAAGCCTTGACCGTCGCTGATGTCCTTGTCAAGGAATGGATCAGTCATTTCCCTTGGAGTTGCATTCAGACCAAGGTAGAAATTTCGAGTCTACTCTTTTCGAAGACGTCTGCAAGCTCTTGAAGATCAATAAAACACGGACGACAGCATTACACTCGCAATCCGATAGAATGGGAGAACGGATGAATAGAACCATTAACCGCCATTTGTCAAAGGTAGTCTCTGATCATCAAAGAAACTGGGACCAGTATCTGCAATTGTTTCTAATGGCATATCGTTCGTCTGTGCACAAGTCCACGGGTCAGACCCCGACCAGTATTATCATGGGACAAGAATTAAAACTACCGAATTGAAGTTTGGATGCCGCCCAGGAGAAGAGACCGCAGGTGAGGACTATGTCAGCAAGCTACATCAAAAGATGAACGACATCCATGAAAGAGTTCGGTTAAACATCGAGAATGCCAGTGCCCGATTGAAGGAAGCCTACGACATCAAAGCCGAGGGCGGGAATTCCAAGTTGATGATCTTGTTTGGTTGTATAACCCGCAACGTCGTCGTGGATATTCGCCCAAGCTACAGAGATCTTGGGAGGGGCCGTACCAAATTGTGAATAAAATCAACGATGTTGTCTACAGAATAAAGAAGCTACCTCGGGGAAAACCAAAGGTGGTACATTTCAACAGGGTAACCCCTTATGCCGGAAGTTATGACAGCGGAGTTGACTAAGCCCAAGTCCGCAGCATCCAACCACCCGATGACGAGATGACCTTCGAGCAGTTTATGGCACTGAGAGGAACCCCGAAACCTATTTGAGGTGCCCATACAATATGCCCTGGCTCATTGTGTGGCTCGAGATCTCCGGATGTCCAGAGGAATAGCCAAGGTGTTTGCCAAAAAATACGGCCAGTTCCAGAAGCTACGGGAGCAAGATCCAGTGGTAGGGAAGATCCTTCATCTCGAAGATAAACAACCAGTCGGTACCAGAGACATATTTTATTTGGCAACAAAAACATTCTCGCAGGGCAAGCCAACATACAGCGATCTTTGGAATTGGAACTGAGAAATGTGATGATGGAGAAGAATCTGATGAAATTTGCGGTCCCCAAAATAGCCTGCGGGTTGGATGAACTGAATTGGAGGGTGGTGAGAAGTATTATGGAATGACTGTTACTTCTACCAAACTTTTTAAATAAATCCAAGAACTGAACAGAACCCGTGTTTGAAAATAAAAACATTACAATATAATTGAGAATAACTTTAGAAATAAATATGTAATATGTCTAAAACAACACTCTACCATGTATCACACATAAAAAATAAAACCTCAGAAGATTGTATATACAGTATACAATTCAATTATTGTTTCAGAACTTCTAGTTCCAATTAATCTCAACATGCAGGAATAAGAGGTCTTACATTTATATTCTAATATATTCTATATTGTATTAGTAGCCGACAAATATGAATTTTGCATATTTTAGTGTCTTTCCAAGAGATAGCGACAGCAATTCTGACCGTAAAAAATATGTGTTATCCGTTATTTTCAGTTGTTATATGCAAATAGCAGTAACAATAGCAACTGTTATTTAAAAATATCAGTTTTGCCCATCTCGAAATGGTAGCCAGTAATCTTTCTCGTAATTGATCTGCATAATCTTTAACTCATAAGTCTTATGGTCTTATTCACTTTGTATCAAAAACATTAGCTGGTGCTAACCTGGTGCTGCCATGAACAGCAGATCTGTATTCCAGCAGGAACAGTGGTATGTGCTCATCTCAATCCCAGTGGTTACTGGCGACCACTTTGGAGAGATGGAGTCCTGTTAAATTTCTCTACCATGCTGTCTAATTGTGGGTGTAACGGTGAGGTTCTGGTTTTGTTAATGCTGAAAATTTGGGAGGAATGAAGTTTCATTGGTATCTCAAATGGGCTATACAACTGCTCTACCAAAAACGTTGCTACAGTGGTAGCTTCTTGATTAAGAATAGCAAACACTTCGGGCAACTTGTTGAAATAATCAACAGCAACAAAAATATATTGCAATATAGTCTGTGGGTTCAATTTAAAATTTTAAAACTAATATTTACTTTCACTTTTCTAGAACTTTATTTACATTAAAACAGCTGATTCAAATATGACAATAACAATTCGATATACGCTCGTCGTCACTGTTTAACTGAACTGCGATCGTGGCGTGCTTCCTTTATATCACCAGTCGAATTCTCCAGTAAAAATGATCATCACTCCTACAGGTGCCGAGTCTTTTCGAGAACCATTTTTTTATCTGAAAGCGTTTGTTGTCGTATTGAAATGAAACAGGGTCGGCTTTGGGTAAATTTCGTAACACTGCCCCCCCCCTTTAATTCTGATCGTCCCGATCAGAAACATCCCCTCCATGGTAGGGAGCGAGTCGATCTAAATGAACCACGTTAAATGTAGCCTTGGTGTTTCGATGGATCCGGTAGACGACGTCATTAAGCCTCTGGACCACCTCGTATGGACCATCCCAGGCGGGTGTAAGCTTTGGGGATTTACCCTTGCTCCGTTGGGGGTTGTACAGCCAGACTTTGTCCCTCTCCTGGAACCCGACTGAATTGGCCTTGAGGTCGTATCGCGTCTTCATCCGGTCACTGGTGGCCAACGTCTGCGTTCGGGCTAATTCGTGTATTGCCAGCAGGTTATGTCGGAGCTGGTCGGCATAATCGTCGATGTCTTGGGGAGGTTCTTCGTGGGAGCCAAATCGCAGGGTAATCGCTGCTACTTTCCGAATAGGACCCTGGCTGGGGTCAGGCCTGTACTATTATGTACGGCAGAGCGATATGCCAACAGGAATAGGGGAATGTGCTCATCCCAATCACGCTGGTTATTGCTGACGACCTTAGATAGGTGTTGTTCCAACGTCCTGTTGAATCTTTCCACCATTCCATCTGACTGTGGGTGTAATGGTGTTGTTCACGTTTTCCTGATCCCCAACATCGTGCAGACCTTCTGGAATACATTCGATTCGAAGTTACGCCCCTGGTCTGAATGTAGTTCCATCGGGACGTCAAACCTGCTAAATAGTTGTTCTACTAGCACCGTCGCCACCGTGGTTGCCTCTTAGTTCGGTATCGCATATGCCTCAGGCCATTTGCTGAAGTAATCCACTGCGACCAGAATGTATTTGTTCCCCCTCTCAGACTCGGGAAACGGACAAACGGACCGGCGACATCGATAGCAATTCTCTCAAATGGGACGCCCACATTGTACTGCTGCTACCTCTTCTGTCCTTGGTCCGGGTCATCGGGCCCTTACTGGCTGCACAGGTGGCACATTTGCGGCACCAAGCTCTGACGTCTTCAAAGTAGTTCACCCAGTAGTACCGCTGGCGAACTTTGTCTAGGGTTTTATTCATGCCCAGGTGGCCTCCGGTAATCCCATCATGTACTTCGGTCAGAATGGCTGGTACCTTCGGAACTACCAGTTGGGATTGGTTTCTCGTCCATCAGCGCTTTCCCAGACTCGCTTGAGCATTCCATTGTCTACTCTTAGAGAGTCCCATTGAGCCCATAACGATTTCAGTACGCCTGAGTATCTAGCTACCTCGCCCCATCGTAGCTTGGGTGCCCCTCTCATTTTGAGTGAAAAGATTGGTTCGATGTCTGGATCAGCCATTTGGTCCTGGATGCACTGTTCCGTGTCCAGTCTTCATTGGCCTGCACTCGGATCTGCCTGATGGAGATACCCTCTCGCTGTTCCGTCTTCAGACAATGCTTGCATTCCGCTCTACAGGGTCTTCTGTATAGGGCATCAGCATTATTGTGCAAACGGCCGGCACGGTGTTCCACCTTGAAGTCGTATTGCTGTAATTTCTCTATCCATCTGGCGAGTTGTCCTTCTGGTGCCTTCATGTCCAGCACCCATTTGAGTGCGGCATGATCTGTTCGGATTAAGAAATGACGACCATAGAGGTATTTGTGGAAATGGTCTACAGCCCTTATTATTGCAAGAAGTTCTTTTCTGGTGACGCAATAATTTCTTTCCGGTTTCGAGAATTCACAGTTGTAATACTCGATCACTCTCTCTTCACCATCTTGCACCTGGGATAGGACGGCCCCCAAACCTGTGTTGCTGGCGTCGGTGTCTACGATTGGGCTCGAACATAGTGCTGCCTTTAGTCGCCTGAATGATGTTTCGCAATCTTGATTCCAATGGAAGGTCTTTTTCTCAGTGATCTGCCGATGTAGAGGCGCCGTAATGGTGGCAAAACCCTCAACAAATCGCCTGTAGGTTGAACATAGGCCCAAGAAGCTTCGGAGTTCATGCTTGTCTCTGGGAACTGGCCAATCACGGATGGCTTCTATCTTGTCTTCGTTGATGCGGATTCCTGACTAGGACACGACGTGGCCCAAAAACTCTACTTCTTTTTGGAACAAGGAGCACTTCTTCGGGTTGAGTCTCAGGTTGGCATTATTAAGATTAATAAAAATTAATACTTCGTCCAGGTTCTTCAGATGGTCGTCGAATGTCTGACTCATGACTAGAATGTCGTCGAGGAATACTAAGAACGTCCTCCATGTTAACCCGCTCAGTACATACTCTATTAGCCTCTCAAATGTAGCGGGTGCATTACATAACCCAAAGGGCATAACGGTGAACTGAAACAGCACTTTTTCTGGTGAAGAACGCTGTCTTCTCTCTGTCGTTTGCGTGTAGACCAACCTGCCAATATCCACTTTTTAGGTCTAGTGTGGAGAACCAACGGGAGCCTACTAGTGTGGTCAAAGTGTCATCGATTCGGGGTCGTGGATAGCTGTCTTTCTTCGTGACGTCATTCAGCTTCCTGTAATCCACACAAAATCGGGTGGTTCCATCCTTCTTTTTAACCAGCACGACGGGGGCAGACCATGGGCTGATAGATGGCTCAATAACTCCATTTTGTAACATGGACTCGATATTTTCCTCGACTGCCTGTTGTTGCCCCAATGGTAGTCGTCTAGGTGGTATTCTGATGGGTTGAGCCTTCCCGGTATCTATTCGATGCTGGATGATGTTGGTGCGACCGGTGGTTCCATCTTGACTGTTAAAAATTTGCTAGTGCTTTGTGATAAATTGTTTGGCTTTCTTCTGGTTCTCTGGTGTCAGGTGTGTCAAATGGTCAGCAAACTGGTGTAGGAACTCTACTGGGCCCTGTCTCCTTCACCGACGTCTGGTACTCTTCTTCGCAATTGATGATGGTCTCTACTGGCTCGAAACAAGCTATCTCTTGACCATTGGCAATTCTAATGTCGTTGTTGGACAGATTCAGGACTCTGATTGGTATGTCTCGTCCGGTTTTAACTATAGCCCGTCCAACTAAGTAGTCATTAACTGAGTGTAGAGGCTCCACCATTCCAACGCAGCTCCCAGGATTGTTGTCTAGCTGTCCATGAATAATCTGTTCCGTTCGACCAGGAATTCTAGCTAAAGACTTTGCCACAATTTTTATAGGGGTGACTGATGTGTTGACGGGCCGTGTCAATACAAATTCCTCATTTAGGAACCGAAGAACATCATATCTCGGGTCGAACATAAATCCATGCTGGCTAATTAGGTCCATTCCCAGTATAAAATCGTCCTCAATATTCGCTACCAGGACCCTATGCCGAATCATGTTGTCCCCTATCTGTAGCACGACATCTGCCTCACCCTGTATTGACATGGACTCGCCGGTGACTGTTCTGAGCTGGATGTTATGTTGAAGGAAACTACTCGGACCCTCGGCTTGGACATGTTCATGAAGGCCTCTACTTCCAAAGCCCGAAGTAGAGCTTCATTACTCTTCTTGACGCCACTTAGTCTTAGATTTCGCTGTACTTCCACATCTCTGATGCCGTTTATGAACCTCTGTGTGGCCAACTGGTCTTTTGTTTCCTCTAGCAGGTCTGGGTAGGACAAGTGAACTAACCGTCTAATCTCTGCTTCGAATTCTTGAAGGCTTTCACCGGATTTTTGCGTTTTTCCACTGAGTTGGACTTGGTATACCTGGCTCAAGAATTGATTGTCGTAGCGTTTGTCTAGGATGGCGATGATCTTGTCGAAATTGCCTTGTTTATCGACTGGAATGCTTTGGAGGAGTTCTAGGGCCGGACCTCTTAACGAAATTACCAGAGAAGTAGATTTTTCTTGATTATACCATCCATTAGCTGCAGCCACAGCCTCAAATTGCCGTTTATACATGGGCCAAGATGAACTGCCGTCGAATGAGGGTGGTTTACTAAAGAAACCTTTGGTACTCACGGTGTTCTGGTATTTTCCTTGCTGTAAGTCCTGTTGCATTTTTTTAATTTCTGTTTCTAGTTTATTTTGGATGGCACTGATTTTATCTTGTACTTCACTGTGTACTGTTTGCTTGATGGAACTGATTTGATCTTGAACTGTGTCTTGAATTGAACTGATTTCAAATTTTACCTGGCTTTGGATGGAATCGATATCATCTACTTTTGTTTCAAGAGTATCCACGGTATTTTTTATGGTCTTAATGTCATCATTTATCTCTTTTATATCTGACTCAACTATTTGCATTCTTTCATTAACTGTTTCATTAACTTGTCCTACTATTTGCATTAATTGTTCGAACTGCATTTGTCTTTTTCTTCAGTTATTTTAAATTCATTTTCTCGTTTTTTTTTTCAAGTTTCGAGAACAATCCTTCCAATAAATTTTGTTGTTTTTCTTCCATCGTGGAAAGAAGATTTGTTGTTTTTTCATCAAAAGATTTCAATAACCTTTGGGTAAATTTCGAAACAATATGTTACCCCTCTTGGTTACTGGGAATGATTTGGCAATCAATGGTAATTCTTACAACAGAAATGCCCCTTACTGGCTGCCTATACTCCTTTAGGATGGCAGGTATCGTTTGGTACGTCCAGCTAAGATTTGGTTTTCTTACGGTCGGCACTTTCCCAGATTCTCCTCAAAACTCCTTTCGAAGACAATCCCATTGAGCCCACAATGATCTTAGGTTCATGACTTGACTCGATCCCATTGAGGTCTGTCCGCCTCTTCGTTTTTCTTGTCAATATTTGTTTGGGTATTCTACTCATCCCTATAGTTCAATCATTAGTTACGGTTTCTGTAATCTGTCTGATGGGTATGCCTTCTTTTTGTTCAATTTTTCTACAATGCCTGCAGTCTTCACGGCTGGTTATTCTCAAGAAAGCGTTAACATTCTTATATATATGACCTGAAGAGTTCTGAATCTTGAATGATAGTGCTGTAGTTTTTCTATTTAACTGATGAACTGCGCTACTGGTGTTATGTTCAGGAGCTATTTGATAGTTACATGAACAGTGTTAATGAACATTTCACGGCCGTAAAGATATTTGTGGGAATGATCAACAGCTCGGATTATTACCAATAATTATTTTCTAGTAACGAAGTACTTTTTCTCTGGTTTAGAAAAACTTCGATTGTAGTGTTCTATTAAAAGTGCTTTTCCGTAATGGACCTGGAATAAAACGGCGCAAATTGCGTTATTGCTGGTATCGCTGTCGAGAATAAACTTGCAGCGTTTTCTTAGGTATGTTAGAATGGGGGCTGGAGCCTAGGGTTGCTATTAATCTCCTGAATGCCTCGTCGATTCCAATAAAACGACTCTTTTTCTGCTGTTTGGTGATGTAATGGAGAGGCGATGGTAGCAAATCCTTCAGCAAATCGTCTCTACTAATAGCAAAGGTCCCAATAAGCACCGTAGTTCTGGCTTATCTATAGAAACGGGCCATTCACGAATAGCTTCCACCTTGATATCAATTGTTCGTATACATGTCTCTGATACGATGTGGCCCAAGAACTCTACTTCCTTCGGGAATAAAAGACATTTTTAGGATTGTACCGAAAGTAAGCATTTTCTTATCCTGCAGAATACCACATCATTGTGTAATGCTACGCCGATAACTAAAATATCAAAAAGCATGTCTGCCAGGTGAATCCACTCAATTCAAATTTCATGAAATGTTCAAATGTGGCAGAAGCATTACATAATCCAAAAGGCATGACAGTGAACCAAAACAGTCATTTGCTGGTGGAGAATGCTATCTTCTCCTTATCGACTTCGTACTTTCCAATATCCACTTTTTTATTAATTACTTATACGCCTCTTCACAATTGACGGTGGTCTTAATTGGTTCAAATCAAGCGGTTTTTCCCCACTGTTTAATTGAAGTGAAAAGTCAATCTTAAAAATTTTCTGTAAAACTAGTAAATAATGATCCACAATCTAGGAATTCCCCAAATTTGTTATTGTAGTTCAAGTGATCTATTAAATTTTGAATTTATTCCAAATTAGAACTAATTCCGATGGAATATTGTAAGCCAGTTATGTGAACACAAATGGACAATGCTTATTGATTGATCGGAGTGTATGTGCGCCCATCACGTTTATTCCGAGTATGCCAAACTAAATTAAATAATGAGATAACAGTTTGTTCACTTTGTATGTAGCTACACGAATCGATTTAAAATTTTACGAGGAATTTATTGTGGTTTTTGAGTAAAATGCAAAAAAAACCTTTTTTGGGGAGTTTTATGGAGATTTCTCCCTTATTGCACGCTTACAGCAAAAACTAATTGCAGATTCGTAATCAGCACGGTCAAACACATAAATGTTCTGTGTTAGTTTGCTGCCACCTCATTTTGCAGATTCAGACAAAATTTCAATGGACTAATATATCCGGATTGGTGAAACTTCTAATTTGGGAAAATAATTCTATTGGTAAAGTGATGAAATTTGTGAATGATTACATGTGTGCATGGAAATCGACCAATATCCCTAACATATTGGTCGATTTTTCCTTATGTGTATGGTTTTTTAACGTTTAATCTATTAAGGAAGATCCATAGGTGATCTCATATACTTTTCTGCGACGTGTAACTTGCAATTTTGCAGAGAATCGGGGAAAATTCCAATATTCGTATCAAAAATTTCATCGAAGTGACATAACGGACATTTCCTCACAAATATTTTAAATCCAACGTAATAGTGCAAAAATTGTAGGCATTAGAAGTTTTAATGGCAATTTTGAAAATTTTTTATGTACTTCTCAAGCATATGAGTAGTAAAGCATAGTATTTTCGGCTCCTCAAATCAATGAGCTCGTTTTGTTTGTATACCAGGCAAATACATATTTAAATGAAAATTTTTCCATTTTGCGTCACATTCTCAGTAGTTAAACAAAGCGGTTTCTGGACCGGAAGTGGGCATAAAGGTAACCAGTCATCGAGTTCTCGCCGGGAGCTGCTGCCGAGCTGTTGGTAGTTGTTGTTTGGATAAGAAGAAGAAGACATTGGGAAGAAGAAGACATTGAGGGTGGTCGTAGGGGTGCGCGAAAGACATTTGGGTGTGTCGCAGAGGTGCGCGCCATCTGTTGTTAATAAATAAAAGCAATTGTATTGTGGGTTGCAGGGTGCGCGCCATCTGTTGTGGTGGTTACAAAGAAAAAAAGCTAAATACTTGGCCGGGTATCGAACGCGGCTTGCCTGATTACAAAGTCAGGTGTCCAACGAGCTGCGCTAATGCGGTTAATCGAGAAATGTTAATTTGAAAAGTTATAGTACATGCCCGTTGCGCGGGCGCGGGTTTTTGGGCGTTGTTCAGTTAGATATTTGGGGGCTGGATGGGGGGATATGATATTTTGTTGTCTGTAAAAAAATTTAAAATCTTGGTATTTTGTTGTCTGTAAAAAAATTTAAGATCTTTTGCTTAGCGAGTCTATAGTTATCGTAAGCGACCGCCTACCTGCGCAAGAACGGCAACTCCTTCGAGACTCTGATTTTGTCGGATGATTCAAGGCATTGAACGCCTGCATGCGCGAGAACGTCCACTCCTTCGAGTCTATAGTTGTCGTAAGCGAGCGCCTACCTGCGCAAGAACGGCAACTCCTTCGAGTCTCTGATTTTTTCGGATGATTCAAGGCCGAGCGTAATAATTTTGAGAAAATTTTTAATGATGAATCAAGAATTTGATGTTATGGTTTCTAGTAGTCTGCTAATAATTTTTATAATTTTTATAAATAATAATAAAGTAACGTAAGAGGTGAAAGATGAACATAGTGTCTCACCAACTACTGTTGAATGCAGATCGATAAAAATGACTTTACTTAAATCAAGCTTTATAATATTCACATTAATTTTGAAAAATGTCTTGTATGTTAATATACCTTATGGAACCAAGGACATGACTGTATGCCCTTCAGGGAACTGTTTGAACCACTCCAACTATACATTGATGGCTCGAGATAGATTAAACGATGGACGGTTGCCTGTATATTTTGCTCGCCTGTCAAACACAACAAAAAATTTCAAACTGAAGCTGATATATTCTGATGACACTGAAGGTGACACTGACTGGATTTCAGCAGCTTCTTGCCAAGATGAAAAAACCTTACTATCGAACAGCTCAATGACTATACGTGATGCCAACCTACAAGAGGAGCTCCACAAAGTGCTAATTCTTATTTGTATAACACTCTCTACAATTACAATATTATTATTTAAATTAATTGTGAAATGTATAAGGAAAAGAATGAATAATTAAAACACATAGTTATATACAATGTTTTATTTATGCAAAACACTATTCAGAAGTCAATAATAAACTACATCAACATTTTCTTTTGCACATCGTAATGGATCATTGCAGCGGCAGTGAAAAATGCATGGAGAGTCAGAAGGTTTCAGTTCAACAGCGCCATTGAAGTTCTCCAGATTGATTAGGTGATAGTGTGATTCCCCATCTTCATTAAGCAGTTTTCTCAAATTGTTGATTTTCAGCTATTCAAATAACTTGTTAAATAAAAAGTCATATTTCTGATGGCCTCGTACATATATGTGCGTGCATTTGGTTAGGAAAATTCTCTAAATGTCGTTCATAGTATTCAAATCATAGTGGCCATCAGAGTAGTGGAGTCCATGTAGCCGTTGTTCCAAATATCGTACTTGCCTTCTGTCTGCTGCTGATAGATAGTTAAACGGTTTAGGTGGTTTAAACAAAAACACTCCTGTGCGTTTACGTGTCTTGATAACAAATCTTCCCTCGATTTCGAAACCTTGAATGTCGACAATTGCAATTTCCATGGTGAACCGTTGAAAAGCTATAACGAAACTGATTTTCTAAACAGCTGAGTGATCTAATATAAGCTTCGGACAATTTCGCTGAGTGGGAGAAATTCCATTAGGCAATCGTGGATAATTATGCAGAAGGCTCGGGTCTTATCGGGAAATCCCGTCTGGCTTTCAATATCCAGGCGAATATCTACAGTCGAGGATTTCATGGTGTCCTCACGTCGGGAGCAATCGATGACGAATAGGGTGTGCGTCTTGAATGCAACATAATCCAGTAGAGGGTGTTTGCCGCCGCCAAAGCTGGGATAAAAGTCCGTATACCTTTTGTACGCCTCACCGTACTCACTCTTTGAAAAATCTAAATCAAATATCTCCATAGGCCAAAATTCGCTGTTTAAATTTAGACGAATATTGGAAATGTGAATATTGTCAAATTCCGTGGGATCTTCTTTGATGTTGCTGTGGCGATCCCTTTGAAAGGCTAAGATAACGTAACGAGGGCTTTCCAGTGTGGCACACGTCTTCACAGCCCAAATTTCACGAGTAGCACCTGTTTTGAGAGCAGGCAACTCATTTAGCTTCCATTTACGAAACGGTAAAATTATACTGGAATCCGCTTTGACGGCTTGCAGTAAATCCAATTTAACGTCATCGTTTGGAAAAATGTGACGGACTTTGAGTTCGATGTTGTTTATTGTCACTTTGCCCGTGGTAGCAGCATCCGTGATTATAAGGCAATCATCATCGCTACGACTTCGCACCAGACGAATTGTTTGTTTACCACAAATCACCTGCTTATAGTCGTTGAAGATGGAAAAGAAATGTCCCAATGGAATGTACATGTGAAAAGTTTTATCGGCGGCATTCATATACGCTTTATGTGGAAAATTCCACCCGGCTATGAATAGGTCCTTTGAACTGTTGGGGTCGTAGCACAAGTATCCACGAATTGTACTCACGCGACCAGGGTCTCTCACGGTTTCAATTTCCTTGCCGCACAACTCGTACGTTACGCTGTGGAAGAAGAAAGCTCCAGCATTTGGTGATAGAGAAACATCTCCATTGCCTGCTGTCTTCACCACTTGTCCCTGGATTGAGATGCAGGAATCAGCCATGGAAAACCAACAATCTGTTTGATTGACGGTGATTTCAACGATATCATTGTTGCCGAATGACTTGACGTATAGATAGTAGGTTTGTAACTCCTCGCGTCTTACACTATCATCAAAATTTGGTTTGCGGAAGATATCGAACATTTGAGGAGTTGACATGGTAGCCGAGCGTTGTAGAAACAATCTGTTTGAGAGCGTGAGTGATCTCTTGAAAGGTTTCATAGAAACTGATGGTGGTCGAGGAGCGGTTGACTTCTTATATGGTTCTTCATCAAATACAAGTCGACCCATTATTATTGTAGTTGTTTTAGCACAAGTCGAATGATGATTTCTTCACCACGAAAATTCACAAGTTCAGAGTCTTGATTCAAAATTTGCAATGTGAGGTTATGTATTTCGCTTCTGTTAATCGGCAAATAGATTAAATGCTGAGGTGTTTCGTCGATGGCAAAACCAGGATCAACTGCAACGGCAAACTCGTAAATGGTGTGTGAAGGAGTGTTGTTGTAGAAGGCTCCCGATGTGATGTTGCTATCGAGATGAATCGTTCTAACTTTTATAATGTTCACTGGTAAATCGGAACTGTGAACTTGATTGCGTGGTAGCAGCTGTTTAGAGAAGCCCAGAATATCACCGATGCTGTCTTGCGGTTGAAAGTCCACAGCGTACTTGCTGCTGAAAAGCTCACACTTGAGAGTATTGTTGTTGGGTTTCAATGAGAAAATATTCTCAACGTCCTTTGCCAAATGAATGCCAAGTGCCTTTCTAATATAAGCTTCGATGTCACCAATTTCGTATGAACCTTCGGGCAAGTCGATGAATGTTTGCGTGTTTTGATCGTCAAACAGGTAGATCTTGTCACCTCTCTCAATGTTTGGGATGCTGTTGTACGAGTGAAAACTCAATAAAGCTAGTCCGTAGTTGTAGTTGGGTTCCAACTGAATAGCTGGTTGAAAATCAATCGACAGTATTGGGCTGCGACCTTTCAATGTGATGATCACAGACATGACTGATAATTATCCGCTTGTTAGCTGCTGATATAGGTAAAGGTAAAACAACAATAATGCAAAATATTTATTTTTTATTATAGAGAAATTTCAAGCATAAATGGCCATAATTTGATTGATTGTACGTCTGATAAGAGTCATTGTTGTAGAGGATTTTCACTCCATTGCCAATGTAGTTGGCTAATTCTCGAGGTGTTTTCAAACATCTAAAGCTATCAAAGTACTGAACAGTGTTTCCATTTCGCACATAAGCTACCCAATGCGTACCGTGATGACTGCTGGTATCCAAATTAACAATGGCAGACTCTCTTGTTTGTGAATGTTTAGGTAAGGCGTCTCGCATAAATACTCCCCTAAAGTAGGGGATCTTCAAATGTTTGGCATATTGCTCAAGCTCGTGATTGTAAAGTGCTCGATTGGGTAGCTTTATTGGGAGTTTTTTTGCTTTTTTAAGTAAAGCCCGAAGCCGTTGCGGGACTTTTTAAGAAAAATACCGCTTCCTTTCTTCGCAAGCTCTTCCATAGCTTGATTATGGCGCTGGTCCTCCTTCAACTTCTTGCGGGCGTTCTTTGCATCTATAACGGCTTTGGCTACTCCACTGGCACCCCCGGCAAGAGCTCCAAGTGCTGACAACCCCGCAAATAGGGGTATTAGTGGGAGAAAACCACCAATTTTCGACTCAAAAGGAATGACTCGAGGTACACGGATTTTCTTGCGACCACCTGCCTTCTTAATGACTGCTCGGGCTGCTCTCAACGCCAATAATGATGTCTTACGGACATCATTTCCAGATCCGGCAATAGCTCTCTTGATTGGTAGAACCACATTCTGTCGAAAAGATTTTTTTCCTCATCGTTTTTTGATTCCAAGCCCCATCTTGCGTTTAGCCTTCATGCATGTAGTTATAAGCCAAGAAGCTGCTTTTTCTCCAAGTGAAGCATCCTTTGACTTGAATCTTTCCCAGGCTCGATTTTCCAACTCGTAATCAGCCTTATGACGATCCGCCAAAGACTTGTATTTACTGTAGGCGATATCGTGCGCTCGACAAGCAGCGTCTGTCTTATTGATTCCCTGCTGACCCTTGGAGAGACGGTCTTGAAGTTTTGTACCGGGTCCACAAATCTGATAACCAGGTAGATGTAGTTCAAATGGTAATTTATTGATTGCGCTATTCAGTAGACTACCTCCTTTGGGAGTTATCATGATACTGATTGAAACTGAGATAGACTGCTGTATTTAATTAGTATACACAATAAGGATGATGTCAGTATATCGTAAGATGTATATGAAGCAACAAGATGTCCAACTGCCTATCGAAAATTTGGACTTTGTCGAAGAATCACCATCATCAGCAAGTCGACACGGACAATTGTTACCAAATTCCCTACGAGCAGCATTCTGCGGACCTAGTGGTTGCGGAAAGACCAACGCATCGTTATCACTACTATTCAATGAAAACGGCCTACGATTCGAGAACGTCTACATCTATTCCAAGTCACTCTACCAACCAAAGTACCAGCTCTTACAAGACGTTCTCAAGCTGGTTAAAGGTGTATCGTATTTTCCCTTTAAAGACAACGAAGAAGTAATTGATCCGAGTGAGGCACGCGAATGTTCAGTATTTATTTTCGATGATGTGAATGGTGATAAACAAAACAAGATTCAGAATTTTTTTTCGATGGGAAGGCACAGGAATATCGATTCAATATATTTAGGCCAAACGTATAGCAAAATACCTAAACAACTGATTCGAGACAATTGCAACGTAATTGTCATATTCAGACAAGATGAGGTAAATTTGAAGCACGTCTTTGATGAGCACGTGTCTCCCGACATGGACTATGATAAATTTAAGACAATGTGTTCGGAATGCTGGCAAAATCGTTTTGGCTTTATTACAATAGCTAAGGACTTCAACTTGAATGATGGCCGCTACCGTAAAGGATTCGATAAATATATAAAGGTTCAATAAAGATGATTGCTATTAGTTGATAAAAATGTCTTCATTGAGTAGCAACATTGCTGCCACTGCTCGAAAGAAAAAGATCAAGCAATTGGCACGTTCAATTCACAAGAAATATCTTAGTCTGAAGCTGGGAAAGTCGGAACATGATGAAACATTGAATAAACTTTTTAGACCGGTAATTACACCGCTACAAGATATTGCCTCAACTACGGCAAAAGTTCTCACTAAGATACCAACACAGACCATTAAACGTGAAGTAATTAAACAAGAAGTGCAGGAGCTGCCATCAGTCAAAAAACATGAGTTGGAAGAGACACAATACCTCGATGAAGAACCAATCACTGAAACTAGTATGCACACCAATGATGATGATGATGAGGTGGAGAACGAAACCTTTTACGAGGATCCCGGTAATCTCTCTAAAGAAGCAATAGAGGACTACATGGATCAGTATCCTCCAGTTGCACACAAATATCTTGAAGACTATATCACTAAAAGCGATGATATTGACAACATATATGGACCTATATATGACGCTGCAAGTTCCAAATGGTTTCTTGGGCAAAAGGAAATCAATTTCAGTCGTAGTACAGGTCACATTATCGTTGATGGGCTACAATTTCGAGGTACTCCAGGGCTATATCAATTAATATTTTACAAGTCACCTGATTATGCTCCCGATGATTTAGAAGCATACCGAAGAGTGTTGGTAATGACATCAGCACACAAGAATGCAGCAGGTCGTTTGAAAGCTTCAAGTCTATATAAATATACTGAAATTATAAAGCCAATGAAGAACTTACAATAACAAGCCAATGGAATACGTCTACTGGGATGATCCCAACGAATTGGTTGAACAGCTGAAACTACTGATTGCATCCAAGGAAGCAGGCAACACCTCTCACGACAACGAAATAATTGACATTTTAAATGAACTTAAGGAAGCTAATATTATACGAGATAAATAAATTTCGAAATTGAAAGTGTATATTATTCCTTATCCTATGGCAAACATATCAGTTTCATGATGACTTTAAACAAGTTTGGGCGTAGTGCCCATCAGCAACTAATGTCATCAACATCACATAACTTAGCTTTTATGAAAGTACATTTTTCTTTTACCGCGGAAGGAAATATCGATGCTGAGAAGCTGAAAATTACCAATGTCGAAGTACCGACGAAGGCCATGGATGCCGCCAACAAGCAGTACGTTGATGAGAAAATAGCAAACGGACCTCAACAACTACATAGTGATTTTCAAATAGCTTTCAGCAACTACACTGGGGAAGTTCAGCAAACCTTATCTGTGTTAAAGCAAAACGAAAAGGTTAGCGAGGAACGTGGAGCACAAAACTTTGCTGCAATGAATACTCGCATGTTGAAAACCGAACAAGCTATGGAAACCCAACTACAAAATATATCGCTTCTCATTTCTAAATTCAATACATTTGAAGCTCAGTTGGAATCTGCTCGGAAAGAATATAAGGAAACCATCACAAAATTTGAAGCCTCGTTTAATGACAACCGTATATCACAGGACAAACGTATAAATGATCTGGAACTTTCTCTGAAACAAGCTCCTAAATGTGTTGATGCAGCAGAAGTATTAAATATTGTTCGAAAGGATAAGGCTAAAGATCTTTCTGATCTAACTGAACTTAGAGACAAGATGACAAAAGTAGTGCCTGAGCTATACCGAGACATGCAAAAACTACATGATGATATTGCAAATCAAATCTTGGACCAAAATCAAAAACTTGAAGCAATCGCAGGTAGTATTGCTGCAATTAAAAAGCATCATTAGGGTCAATAAAAACATGCCTTTGTCTATTTTTAAGCAGTATACAAGATGGCTCCTATAGCGAAACATTCCAAAGAAAAAGTTCAAGTCGTTAAGGAACTGCATAGACCTGTGAGACGAAAGTTTCCTCGCCGACGTGTAATAATCAAAGGTTTCGATGACTCCTGGCAGTCGGACCTCGCACAAATGGATCTCTATGCAAAATCCAATCGCAATTTCAAGTTCTTCCTCGTGGTGATTGATTGTTTTTCAAAGTAGGTACGTGTGGACGAGACCGCTCAAAACGAAATCCGGTGAAGAGGTAACTCGTGCCTTTGAGAGTATTCTCAAGGAAGGACGGCACCCGAAAAATCTACAAACCAACCAGGGTAAGGAATACTACAATAGTTGCTTTCAGAAACTAATGAAGTCAAACGGAATCAATCATTATAGTACATTTAGTGGACTGAAAGCCGTAATAGCTGAACGAGTAAATAGAACGCTGAAATAACGGCTCTACAAGTACTTTAGTTTGAACGGCACCTACAAATGGATAGATATTCTACAGGAAATCGTTAAGGACTACAACCATCAAAAATATTCCAAGTCAAAGATGAAACCTGCGGACATTAATAGAAAAAACGCTCGAGATATTAAAGTATACAATAACCTGAAAATTGCTGGATCAAGAAAACTGAAGTCGGAGATGTTGTGCGAATAAGTAAAACCAAGCACGTTTTTGATAAAGGTTACCTTCCCAGCTGGAGTACGGAATTGTTTAAAATTACGCAGGTTAAAATAACTAATCCAGTTACGTATAGTTTGGAAGATATGTCTGGTACACCGATTCAAGGGAGCTTTTACGTAGAAGAATTGCAAAAGGCTGCCTATCCTGATGTGTATCTCGTTGAGAAAATTTTGCAACGAAAAGGCACCAAGGTTAAAGTTCGGTGGCTTGGGTTTGATTCGAGCCACGACAGTTGGATTGGCACTGAAAACAGACTATAACACCAAGGTCAATCATAAATTGATAATAAATTATCATAAATATAGACATGTGCTTGCATTGCAAAATGAAGACTCAGGGTGAAAACATCACTGTAAAGTATTCGAAAAGTTTAAGTCAACATATCATCCAACTTAAACGATTACAGAAAGATATCAAATTTTATTGTGAAAAACAACAAGTGATGCAACATTTAAAAGCCTTACATATATGATGATGGTGATGGGGAACAGAGGAGCTCTTAGCAACAAGAGATCTACTTTTCCATCTTGGCGTAGGAACACATAATTGAAATCAACCGCAATCAGGTAGTGGAAGGGGTACAACTATAAAATTGTGAAAATTCCCTATACATATATTCCCAGTCCCAGTTTACCTCTCGAGTGATTTGTGAAAATGAGTAGTATCAGCAGTTTTGAAACCATGGATAGTGGTTATAGTAGTGATTCCACTATCAATTACAGTGCGGACTTGGATAGAGTGTTACAAATGTAAAAGGAAGACAATTACTTGCTGCATTCGAGATTTCCATTACTGAATTCAGAGTATGATGTTCAATGTGTACTCAGTCCTGCAAGATCCTATTCTCCAGTGGTTATCTTGTAAAAAACATCTGTAGCCGCTGCAACACCAACGAAAATTGTAATGACTATGTACGAGTGGGAGGATCATTGAGCTCAAGCTCCTGAAAACAAACTTTTTTGAAAATGCCACACCTCCAGAGTTTGCTGCTCTATTTGGATTATAGTGATGTGGTTGAACTCTTAGCTATTAACCCTATTATCTCAAGTAAAATAATTTATTTGGAGCGCTTAAATTACTGTACTTTTTATTATAAAATGATAGATGAAATATGTTTATGGTCAAATTTACTAAATCTTTTACCGATTGAAAAATTGTTAAAACCATTTTGTTTAGATGACAGGTCTCCATTATGTATTGCATTAAAAGAACATATTTATTATTATAAAAACATTATTTTAAGAGATATTGACATTAGAAAAATTGAATAAATATTTATAAATTAAAAACATTGTTGTTTATTTCATCAGTTCTACACCATGGAGTGTCGAGAATACTTCCAAATATACGAAAATCGATTACGTACCTTTGAAAACTGGCCTTCCGACTTCCCTGCTGACAAGTTAGCAAGAGCAGGGTTTATCTACCGACAAGATGCAATAGAATCCGATGGCAGCTTAAATGATGCTGTTGAATGTCCATTTTGTGATACACGTGGTTTCAACTGGGAAGATGGTGATGACCCTGTTGCCGATAATCTGGACTGGAATCCATATTGTCGCTTTTTTGATTTTGATGACACTTACTACATCACCAGACCTATCAGACATAAAAGCAAAGTGACATTTGAAAGCAGACTTGAGACGTTCAAAGACTGGCCTATTGCCTTGAAGCAGACACCCGCCGAGCTTGTCAACGCCGGCTTCTTTTACACGGGCTACGGTGACAGGATCACCTGTCATTGCTGTGGCTTAGAGCTCAAGAATCTCTTACCTTGTGATGATATTACAGAGCTTCACAAAAAGGGATCAGCTAAATGTTTATTGCTTAGAGATTGCCCACCAAATCCCCACACTGACTCTAATCATAATACTGCCGCTGTCTACGTATGAGGTACCATTCACTCTTACTAAGAGCTAACAGAGCCATACATCTCTTCACTTTAAGCGTAAATAGTTTTTTAAAAATGTTACTAATTAATTAATGAATTATTATCCCAGTTCTAACACGGTTTTGAAAACATGAAGCACTGTCACCCCATTGAACTCTACTAGAACGTTTATTATTTAAACCCATTCCAATTTTTGACTGCTTCAGCAAAGTCCGAAAGCGTTTTAAATAACCAACGTTGTTTTGTAATTTTTTCAAAGTTCCCAAACATAAATTTCCATGGCGAATAGCACAATTAAAAAGTCTCATATGTTTTCTAATATCCTTAAGCCACAATGGTATTTCAGCAGAGGAAATAGAATGATCCAACTCAACTTGTTTACATTTTTTGATATAGTTATCACTGTCTGCACCAATTTGATTAAACATTTTGATGAATCTCCACCACAGTAGTTATTTGCCGATTTTATTGCGTCTGATTTCTAGCAATTCTATACATAAAATGACGTTAATTTTAAAAAATATTATTCTTATACATATTGCAATTATTTACTACAACATTCAGCTAATGGTACTACAGTAAATGCAGCTCATCATAGGCAGGTTAGTCTAAAATTGGATTGGGCTCTTCAAAATACAATTCCAGCTCATCTGGTATTTCAATAGGTGCAAAGTCCAATTTTTAATATTTCTAAAATATTAATGTTACAATGAAATAAAAATTCACAATTATTTTATTGATCAGCATCGAACTACGTCATTTGTGTATAACGAAATTTCCGTTAGTTCTAGAAAAACAACTAATTAATGCTTATCATATGGGAACTTCCTGCAAAAGTTTGTTGCTGCAAACAACATGATAACCTTATCAAACCACAGCTTCCTGTAAATTTATTTAGCTCGGTTTCAATTAGCGTAAACAAGATATCACAGTTTCCTTTCACTGCGGTCATCATTTCCGGTTTGTGGTTTTGATATCTGAAATACCAGATATAATGTGAATTTATTATCAGGAATTTTTAAATAATCACGGATTCATGATTTATATTATTTTTCGATTTTATTAACATTACTTTTAAATAAATACAGATTTATGATTTGAGAATTAATTATCAGGAATTTTTAAATACATTTATGATTTTATTGACATGAATTTTTAAATAAATACAGATTTTTATTCATCTCTCAAGACGTAAAAAATTCCTGGTTCCACCAGGAGTAAACTAATAGTATCTGGGAGTCCTCCTATTGCTGGGCGCTGAGTTCTACCTCCTCCACGGGTGAACTGAGCCTCTATGAAATCAGTACGACCGCCCATACCTGCACGTTTCATTTGGGGTGGCCCTATATCTATTTCAACCCCATTTGGTAATCGATGGCTAAACAAGCAAGTGTTTCCAAACGGACATTTGGGTTTGCTTTTTCGGAAATATCTACATCGCATTTTCTTAATTTTTTCGTTTTTCTCAGCTATATAACGATCTTTTTCCGCTTTCTGGTAATAAACCTCAGATTGATAGACATAAGGAGACACAATACGGCATTTTGGACAGCCTCTGCGAATATTCAATTCAAAGTCTTTATTTTGATGCCATCTTTTTACGCATGGGAAGCAGAAACAATGGTTACAATTTGGCAATAGCCCAAAATTATTAGTTATCTCTTCCAAACATATTCCACACCTTTTATTCATAGTGAATTGAATAAGACTGCACCTATAGCCACAAAAATCTAATATTTGTAGTGTTTACTGTCGTCACACACTCACTTTATTTCTATTATTCAGTCTTGAGTTGAAGCTGTAACAATCCAGTCATGAATTTGGAAAGTTTACTTGATGACCAAGAAAGATTTAATATGAGTGCAGTGCCAACGAGAACTATACAACCGAAAGATTTAACTGGAAAGCTAAATCCCAAAAATGGATGTTACGTGGTACCAGACGTTTTAACAACTGTGATTACCTACAACGGACGCACTTGCATATATGCGGCAGTACCAGAAATTTTAACAATTAATATTACCGATACCGAGACCACTCTCAAAATTGGTGAAACAATTATACATTTAACGGTGGAGAGTTACACGGTGCTTAAAAAATACTTGGAATTTGCATATGGTTTCCATAACGATCCTTCACATGGAAAGCATGAACCTGACACTGTATGGGATGATTGCCAGCTTTGTTCTGATGGTATTTCTTTGGATCTGTGTATGTGGTTGGATGATGGCGGCCTTACTATATATTGTACAAAAACAAAACAAACTATAGCTTTAATTATTAAGGATGCTCTGAAAATTCATAATATACTATATGCTAATAAACATATTTAAACAGTTGTCTAGTTTTAATATATCCATTATTTTCACCTTAATTAAAATTCAGACGCTTGAAACAATTTTTCCAAGTCTCAAAATTATTACGCTAGGCCTTGAATCATCGGAAAAAATCAGAGACTCGAAGGAGTTGCCGTTCTTGGGCAGGTAGGCGCTCGCTTACGAAAACTATAGACTCGAAGGAGTGGACGTTCTCGCGCATGCAGACGTTCAATTCCTTGAATCATCCGACAAAATCAGAGTCTCGAAGGAGTTGCCGTTCTTGCTCAGGTAGGCGGTCGCTTACGATAACTATAGACTCGAAGGAGTGGACGTTCTCGCGCATGCAGGCTTAAGCAAAAGATTTTAAATTTTTTTACAGACAACAAAATACCAAGATTTTAAATTTTTTTACAGACAACAAAATATCATATCCCCCCATCCAGCCCCCAAATATCTAACCGAACAACGCCCAAAAATCCGCGCCGCGCAACGGGCATGTACTATACCTTTTCAAATAAAAATTTCTCGATTAACCGCATTAGCGCAGCTCGTTGGACACCTGACTTTAGTATTTAGCTTTTTTTCTTTGTAACCACCACAACCATCAACAGATGGCGCGCACCCTGCAACCCACAATACAATTGCTTTCATTTATTAACAACAGATGGCGCGCACCTCTGCGACCACCCAAATGTCTTTCGCGCACCCCTACGACCACCCCCAATGTCTTCTTCTTCCCAATATCTTCTTCTTCTTATCCAAACAACAACTACCAACAGCTCGGCAGCAGCTCCCGGCGAGAACTCGATGACTGGTTACCTTTATGCCCACTTCCGGTCCAGAAACCGCTTTGTTTAACTACTATTCTCTCGGCCTAATTGAAAATTTAGTGACAACACATGTCAAACCATAAACTGATATTTGGTGCGTTTATACACAGGGAGTTTATTTATAGCAAATAGAATCACAAAGTAAAGTGATAGAAAGAGTTGCATTTATATGATAACTGAAATATAGGACGAAGTAGAATGAGAGTGGTCCATAGGCAGCCGTATATTCAAGATTCTTGGAATATAGGGTGGAGTGGACGTTTGGTGGTATAAAAATGTTGGAAAAAATGTGGAATTAAAATTATATAGGGTGATTAAAAAACTGTTATATGATGTGGACGTAAACAAATCATATACAGAATGGTTGAAATATATGCTGGAGTTGAATTATATTTATCCAGTATGATTAAAAATATATTATTTTCATAGCCCATAAGAAGTTGGATAAAGTGTGGAGAGGAATTAATGTTACATGGGCGATAATATAAAATGTTAAAAATTAAATAATTTATGGGGTAGACCACAAGGAGTTATATACGATGGTTGAAATATAGGACGGATTTGATTCCGTAAATATGGGATGGATTCTTCTCCGTCCTATAAGTTTGCAGCGTAGCGTAGCGTAGTGTAGGAACTTTATGTGATCCTCTTCTTTGGTAATCTTCTTCATAGTCTTCTCGTATCCTCTGAATTTCCCATTGATACCGGGTCCGTACCAGGCTTGCAATGTTAGTCTGAAGTTAGTAGACAACGTAACTCGTTCCACGAAGTTTCCTTGGACCTCCATCGTCTTGAACTGTTTGATCTCAAAATCAGAAACCCAATTGAAAAAACACAACACATCAATCAAAACATCAACGAATTCGAAAGGAGAATTATAAAAACACTTAAAGACGACAAATCTATCATCATTTTACCAGCTGACAAAGGAAATGCAACCATCCTGATGGACAGGACGGAATACAACAAGAAAATCGACGAAGTACTGTCGAAGGGAAATACAAGCCACTGCCTACTGATCTAACATCCAAAATAGAACGGAAAGCTTACAACACTCTCAGAGATCATGCTAAATACATTCTACCAGAGACAATTGACGCCACATCACAGCAAACCACCACATCTTTATGGACTACTCAAGATACACAAGGCTAGAGTACCTCTCAGACCGATTACAAGTTCGCGCAACTCACCTACAGCAGAACTATCGAAATTCCTTCTACCAATCATCCAACCTTTGGAGGGCAAAACATCATCGCACGCAAGGACTCAAAGCACTTTGTCGAAATCATCGGATCCATGGAACTTGGGCCAAAACATCGCTTAGTAAGTTTCGACGTTGAAAACCTTTTCAGGAACGTACCACTAGACGAATCTCTCAACATAGTGAAAAAGAAACTTACTGAAGACGAAACCCTGATGGTGAGAACGGAGCTGCCAATAAACTCAATCATGGACTTGCCTGAATGTTGCCTCAAGAACTGCTCCTTTCAGCAGAAGGACCGGTTCTTCATTAAAGAAGATGGATTGCCTATGGGTTCGCCTTTATCACCAACCATCGCCAACATCTACATGGAATGGTTCGAAGAACATGCACTGAGGAGTTACGAGAAGCTGCCTAAGCTGTGGTTGAGGTATGTCGATTACACCATTATTATTTGGCAACATTGAGAGACAGAACTACAGGCATTCTTGGAGCACCTGAACCAATCCCAACCATCCATTAGATTCACCATGGAGATGGAAGAGAGTGGGTGCCTACCATTCTTTGATGTAAAGTGACCAAGTACTAGGACCGGAATCCAAACAACAGTCTACAGGAAGGCTACACTTTAGAGATGGGCAAAACTGCAATTTTTAAATAACAGTTGCTATTGTTATTGCTATTTGCAAATAACAACTGAAAATAACAGGTAACTGTTATATATTTTACTTAGAGAAATGTTGCCGCCATCTCTTGGGAAGAAACTAAATTATTCATATTTGTTTTGTTGGCTGTTAATAAGGTAGAGGTCTTCCTATTTTTTAAGAAGTAAAATATGAATGATAAACTCCTAAATTTGATTGTTAAAGATTTCCAACCTCTCTCAATAGTAGAAGACAAAGGATTTAGGAACTTTACTTTACAGATTTTTGGAGTTCTTGTACCAATGACTCTTACATAGCTGTAACGGCGCACTTCTTAACTAGTGATTTTACTATAAATTCGATTCTATTAGATGTAAGTTTATGTAATGTTAGCCACTCAAGTGTAAATTTAGCTGCAGAGTTAAGAAGAATTACCGTTGAATGGGACATAGAAAATAAAGTTTTAATAGCTATTTCTGATAATGCTGCAAATATAAAAAAGCAATATATCATGAACTGCAGTGGGAACATATTGGCTGCTTAGCACATACTCTAAACTTTATTGTTAAAGATTCTCTAATATTTGTTGAGGCATTAACAACAAAATGTTCTAATGTCGTGTCATTTTTCAACAGAAGTTCTGTGGCAAAAGTAAGCTAGAATTTTAT
Organism: Octodonta nipae; assembly: GCA_034190945.1. NCBI lineage: Eukaryota > Metazoa > Arthropoda > Insecta > Coleoptera > Chrysomelidae > Octodonta > Octodonta nipae. The sequence continues at coordinate 97,564,703 of CM067217.1, read as the reverse complement.
CAAACACAAAATGGGAAGTCAATAAAAAAATTGAAACAGTCAGTGCCTACTCGATGGAATTCTGTATATTACATGTTTTCTAGAATTTATGATTTAAAAGAAGAAGTTCAGGTAGCTCTAGCAATCCTGGGAAGAGAAGACTTGTCTTTACGTAACACAGATTTTGCTGAAATTAAAGACTTACTTCAAATTTTGGAACCAATGGAATCTGCGACACGTATAATGAGTTCAGAAAAACAAATCACTCTTTCTATGGTTGTAATTGTTACTAATGGACTTAATGAAGTTTATCATAATTTGAAAAATTGTTATCACTACTCTACTATGGTCGGGAGTGTTGTAAATAAAATTCATGAAGATATTGTGAACCGGTTCAGGAATTTAGAAAACAATACGACCTTACTCATAAGTACATTTTTAGATCCTAGGTTCAAAAATGTAGGCTTTTCTCTGGATTCGTCTTCAGAAAGAGCTAGAACGCTAATTGTCAATCATTTGACTTCACTGATTGAAGTTGAATCTAATAAAGTATCTACAAATGTACAGTCACCAAATTTGCAAGAAAACAAAAATTCCATATGTGCAGCTTTTGATAAAAAAGCTACCAATTTTGCTCCAAGAAGAAGTAACGCAGATGTAGAAGTCCAGAGATATTTGGAAGAACCTCTTTTAGCGAGGACAGAAAATCCATTAAATTGGTGGAAAAATAATTCCTACAATTATCCAAATTTATCTGATTTGGTGAAGAGAAAGTTTGGCACTGTAGCCACGTCTGTTCCTTGCGAAAGACGTTTCTCAGTTCAAGTCGTAGAAGTCGACTATCTCCTGATGTAATCCAATAAATTATGTTTTTGCACACAATATGTAATAACTTAAAGCTAATATATAGTTATGGATTTATTTTTTTATTGCAATCAACATATTTTGTTAAAATGAAGAATTTTGTTAATAAATTTTTCAACTGAAAATATCTGTTTTATCATTTCACACTGTATCACGTATATACGATTCCTTTAAATTTAGTACTAATAAATACTAAAAATTAACCTTTAACCAGCAAATTCAGATTAATATTTAATATTGTAGAAACCAATTAAATAAATATATTGAAGAACATAAGCATTACAATTATAATGTAATATCTAATACATTAATGATTATTTATAACAAATTCATTTATAATTAATTTTTCAAGATTTCAACAATGATAATTATGAACGAAAATTTAAGGACAATTTTTTCATTTAATACATTAAACTACTATTTTTTAATCTTTTTAGGCCGTGATCCATATACTCTACTTTATGTCTTACGTTAATCTCCGTGTTCTGTTCTTATATTTTTCAATTAAATTCTGTTATGTATATATAATATATGATATATGTATTACTAGTAAATACTATGGATTAATATAAAGACCTAATTCCTTATAATAGGTTAATATTTTGGAAACCATTTACTTATTTGTTAGAAACCTACAGTATTACAATAATAATAATATATATCCATAATATAGTTTCTAATACATATCAATCATTATCTATTACACATTTCCTCACTTATAACTAAATTGTCAATATTTTTACCGCTTTATAACTAATCAGCTATCAAATTCTGTGTTGGTATTACGCAAAAGTGTCGCCAACAAGTAAACATAACTAGTGAAAATAACTAGAAACAAAAGTTTTCATTCAGCGAAAGCAAAACGCTGTGGCGCTTCAACGCTTTAATGCTATAATTCCCTGAATGCAGCCAATTAAAACCACTGCTATCTGTATTACCCGTTGAAACAGATAACAGATCAACTTTCAGTCGTGTAGTTTTCAACCGTTCTGTTATTGCTATTCAAAAAGGCAGTTGAGGTTAGGACTGTTTACTTTATTGTTCGATAAGCGCTAAGCAGTAGTAAATGTATATCTGTTATCTTTTATTGTCAACATAGTTGTTATTGTTGTCGAGTAAATAATAGTTGTTTAATAGCAGCTATGTTAATAACGCCACATCACTACTACGCATACAGGATTATACCTCCACTACCTTCGCAAATTGCGTTATTGCTGGTATCGCTGTCGAGAATAAACTTGCAGCGTTTTCTTAGGTATGCTAGAATGGGGGCTGGAGCCCAGGGTTGCTATTAATCTCCTGAATGCCTCGTCGGTTCCAATAAAACGACTCTTTTTCTGCTGTTTGGTGATGTAATGGAGAGGCGATGGTAGCAAATCCTTATGCAAATCGTCTCTACTAATAGCAAAGGTCCCAATAAGCACCGTAGTTCTGGCTTATCTATAGATATCAATTGTTCGTATACATGTCTTTGATATGATGTGGCCCAAGAACTCTACTTCCTTCGGGAACAAAAGACATTTTTAGGATTCTACCGAAAGTTAGCATTTTCTTATCCTGCAGAATACCACATCATTGTGTAATGCTAGGCCGATAACTAAAACAGCAAAAAGCATGTCTGCCAGGTGAATCTACTCAATTCAAATTTCATGAAATGTTCAAATGTGGCAGAAGCATTACATAATCCAAAAGGCATGACAGTGAACCAAAACAGTCATTTGCTGGTGGAGAATGCTATCTTCTCCTTATCGACTTCTTACTTTCCAATATCCACTTTTTTATTACTTACTTATACGCCTCTTCACAATTGACGGTGGTCTTAATTGGTTCAAATCAAGCGATTTTTCCCCACTGTTAAATTGAAGTGAAAATTCAATCTTTAAAATTTTCTGTAAAACTACTAAATAATGATCCACAATCTAGGAATTCCCCAAATTTGTTATTGTAGTACAAGCGATCTATTAAATTTTGAATTTATTCCAAATTAGAACTAATTCCGATTGAATATTGTAAGCCAGTTATGTGAACACAAATGGACAATGCTTACTGATTTATCGGAGTGTATGTGCGCCCATCACGTGTATTCCGAGTATGCCAAACTAAATTAAAAATCAAATGGTGAGACAACAGTTTGTTCACTTTGTATAAGTTGCTACACGATTCGATTTAAAATATTACGAGGAATTTATTGTGGTTTTTGAGTAAAATGCAAAAAAAACCTTTTTTGGGGAGTTTTATGGAGATTTCTCCCTTATTGCACACTTACAGCAAAAACTAATTGCAGATTCGTAATCAGCACGGTCAAACACATAAATGTTCTGTGTTAGTTTGCTGCGACCTCATTTTGCAGATTCAGACAAAATTTCAATGGACTAATATATCCGGGTTGGTGAAACTTCTAATTTGGGAAAATAATTCTATTGGTAAAGTGATGAAATTGGTGAATGATTACATGTGTGCATGGAAATCGACCAATATCCCTAACATATTGGTCGATTTTTCCTTATGTGTATAGTTTTTTAACGTTTAATCTATTAAGGAAGATCCATAGGTGGTCTCATATACTTTTCTCCGAAGTGTAACTTGCAGTTTTGCAGAAAATCGGGGAAAATTCCAATATTCTTAACAAAAATTTCATCGAAGTGACATAACGGACATTTCCTCACAAATATTTTAAATCCAACGTAATAGTGCAGAAATTGTAGGCATTAGAAGTTTTAATTGCAAATTTGAAAATTTTTTATGTACTTCTCAAGCATATAAGTAGTAAAGCATAGTATTTTCGGCTCCTCAAATCAATGAGTACCAAGCTCGTTTTGTTTGTATACCAGGCAAATACATATTTAAATGAAAACTTTTCCATTTTGCGGCACATTCTCCCGACCTAATAGAAAATTTAGTGACAACACATGTCAAACCCTAAACTGCCATTTGGTGCGTTTATACACAGGGAGTTTATTTATAGCAAATAGAATCACAAAGTAAAGTGATAGAAAGCGTTGCATTTATATGATGACTGAAATATAGGACGGAGTAGAATGAGAGTGGTCCATAGGCAGCCGTATATTCAAGATTGTTGGAATATAGGGTGGAGTGGACGTTTGGAGGTATAAAAATGTTGGAAAAAATGTGGAATTAAAATTATATAGGGTGATTAAAAAACTGTTATATGATGTGGATGTAAACAAATCATATACAGAATGGTTGAAATATATGCTGGAGTTGAATTATATTTATACAGTATGATTAAAAATATATTTGTTTCATAGCCCATAAGAAGTTGGATAAAATGTGGAGAGGAATTAATGTTACATGGGCGATAATATAAAATGTTAAAAATTAAATAATTTATGGGGTAGCCCACAAGGAGTTATATACGATGGTTGAAATATAGGACGGATTTGATTCCGTAAATATGGGATGGATTCTTCTCCGTCCTATAATTTTGCAGAAAACAGCTAAGAAATTTATGCTAGTCCATAGGCAGTCGTGTGGTTGGTCCATAGGGTGGAGTGGAATTATCTATAGTTATACAAGGTTGTCAAAAAAAGTTGAAAAAAGGTGACATGGCGTGTTCCATAAGACATTGATATATTTCGGGCCTATTATGTCAACCTTACTAGTACTGAAGTTGGTAGACAATGTAACTCGTTCCTCGAAGTTTCCTTGAACTTTCATCGTCTTGAAGTGGTTGATCTCACAACGATTCAATAGCTGTGTATCTGCTATCGTCATCAAGTGAATGATAGGAAATTTAGATTATCCGTTCTATTTATATTATTCCCTTAACCGGTTATGCTTCGCTGGTCATGGTCATGGGATCTTATCTGGTACAATCAGAGTCGTCGTACCTGGAGCTCTCTAAATATTTTTAATTTGGAGGCTGGGCTCGCTAATTATTTGTTTATTTGTTTATTTAACCTAACAGTATTACACCAATTACAGCGTTAATATGAACTATACTAAAACACTAAATATAGCCTCTGAGATCTAACAAAAAAAAAGATGAAAACATTAAAAGTCCATAATTATATTTTCGCTCCAGATTATATATGCTGTCTCTATAAATTTTCTTTTGTGCCAGTGCTCTTTTTGTGAATTGCTCTGGCTTCGTCCCAGTTGATATTAGGGTGTTCGATCCATGCGTGATTAGCTAGCCCAAACTTCGTTACCTATGCCCTTTGAGTAGCAGTGCGGTGTTCCTTAATCCTGGTGTCCAGCGGTCGCTTTGACTCTCCAATGTAAAGATTGCCACATTCACACGGTATGCTGTATATACAGTTATTTGGTATTGCTGGTGCGTCGGTGTTGTTTTGCTTTTGAAGATCATCCTGATCATCCATAGCCGTGTGCAACTCTTCTAAGTTTATCCTTTAGTATACGGCAATAATAGGGTTGCTACCGTGGTGTCCTCTTCCTGCCTAGGTGGTTTGTCCAGCTCTTCAAACGCCTTGGTAATGATCGTTTCCGGTTATCCATTCGCCAAAAAGTCTTCTCTAAGTTTCACTTGTTTTTCTTTGAGGGCTTCTGGTGTGCTGCAGATATTTTTGGCTCTATGGATTAGAGTATTAATGATGCCAGTTTTCGTTGCTGATGGGTGGTTGGAATTATAGTGAAGGTATAATCCTGTATACGTGGCCTTCCTGTAGACTGTTGTTTGGATTCCGGTCCTAAGTCCTTTGAAACTTTACATTAAGAAATGGTAGACACCCACTCTCATTGGCAGCTCCATCATCTCTATCAGGGTTTCGTCCTCAGTAAGTTTCTTTCTCACTATGTTGAGAGATTCGTCTAGTGGTACGTTCAACGTTTTCAACGTCGAAACTTACTAAGCGATGTTCTGACCCAAGTTCCATGGATCCGATGATTTCGACAAAGTGCTTTGAGTCCTTGACGTGCTATGATGTTTTGCCATTCAAAGGTTGGATGATTGGTAGAAGGAATTTCGATAGTGCTGCTGTAGGTGAGTTGCGCGAACTTGTAATCGGTCTGAGAGGTACTCCAGCCTTGTGTATCTTGGGTAGTCCATAAAGATGTGGTGGTTTGCTGTGATGTGGCGTCAATTGTCTCGGGTAGAATGTATTTAGCATGATTTCTGAGAGTGTTATAAGTTTTCCGTTCTATTTTGGATGTTGGATCATCATCATCGGATCCATGGAACTTGGGTCAGAACATCGCTTAGTAAGTTTCGACGTTGAAAACGTTGAACGTACCACTAGACGAATCTCTCAACATAGTGAGAAAGAAACTTACTGAAGACGAAACCCTGATGGTGAGAACGGAGCTGCCAATAGACTCAATCATGGACTTGCCTGAATGTTGCCTCAAGAACTGCTCCTTTCAGGAGAAGGACCGGTTCTTCATCAAAGAAGATGGATTGCCTATGAGTTCCCCGTTATCACCAACTATCGCCAACATCTACATGGAATGGTTCGAAGAACATGCACTGATTACGAGAAGCTGCCTAAGCTATGGTTGAGGTATGTCGATGACACCATTATTATTTGGCAACATTGAGAGACAGAACTACAGGCATTCCTGGAGCACCTGAACCAATCCCAACCATCCATTAGATTCACCATAGAGATGGAAGAGAGTGGGTGCCTACCATTCCTTGATGTAAAGTGTCCAAGTACTAGGACCGGAATCCAAACAACAGTCTACAGGAAGGCTACGCATACAGGATTATACCTCCACTACAATTCCAACCACTAATCAGCAACTAAAACTGGCATCATCAAAACTCTAATCTATAAAGCCAAAAATATCTGCAGGACACCAGAAGCCCTCAAAGAGAACAAGTGAAACTTAGAGAAGTCCTTTTGGCGAATGAATATCCGGAAACGATCATTACCAAGGCGTTTGAAGAGCTGGACAAACCACCTAGGCAGGAAGAGGACACCACAGTAGCAACTCTACTATTATCGTATACTAGGGGCTTGTCGGAGAAACTTAGAAGAATTGCACACAGCTATGGAATCAGAATTATCTTCAAAAGCAACAACACCTTGAGGAGCATGATAAGAAGAACGAGGCCGGACGCACCAGCAATACTAAATAACTGTATATACAGCATACCTTGTGAATGTGGCAAACTTTACATTGGAGAGACAAAGCGACCGCTGGACACCAGGATTAAGGAACACCGCACAACTAGTCAAAGGGCGGAGGTAACGAATTCTGGGCTAGTTAATCAGGCATGGACCGAACACCATATATCAACTGGGTCCAGGCCAGAGTAATTCGCAAGAAAGAGCACTGGTACAAAAGAAAATTCATAGAGACATCATATATAATCTCGAACGAAAATATAATTAGGGAGCCCAGCGTCCAAATTAAAAACATTTGGAGAGCTCTTCTCCAACGACGCTAATTAGACCAGATAAGACCCAATGACCATGACCGGTGACGCATGACCGGTTAAGTGTATAATATAAATACAAGGAATAATCTGAATTTCCTATCATTCACCTGATGACGATAGCAGATACACAGCTATTGAAATGCTATTGACGATGGAAGTCCAAGGAAACTTCGAGTAGATTACTAGTACATTTTCTTCGTAAACATTTACCTAACAATTTAAATGCAAATGTCTATTAAGGTTATACATACAAAATAAAAAATAAAGAATGAAAGCTACCTGAGTTTTATTATATTGTTGAAATATGTCTGTAATAATATGTTTGTCCAAAACGCATTACACAATTTACATTACTTGCAATGAGAACCTTTATTTTATTTAATAATTTTTTAACCTCGATATTATAAGTTTAGTTTAACCCTCTACATTAAGTTATACCATTATTAATTTGTGTAATCTTTCAGAAAATTGAGTGAAGGAGAAATCAATAAATTTCGAAAGCTTTCATGATATAATAAAAGAGTACACTTTATTTAGTGCCCTTTATAAAATAAAAAATTTTTGGCTACTTTCCCATTATTGTTTGGAAATTCCAAAATTCTATATATATATATATATATATATATATATATATATATATATATATATATATATATATATATATATATATATATATATAATTTTAAATTACAAAAATTCTTTCCCCTCTAATGTAAAACAGTTTCAATAACTTCCCCTCATCTCATATATAAAGCAATCTTACAGAAATATATATTAGACCTATAGGTCAGACAGCCTCTTAAACTGTACGGAGGGGACAACTTAACATGTATATATATATATATATATATATATATATATATATATATATATATATATATTTGGGCACATATTTTTATTAAGGTGAAATCAATATACTGAGTTCGGTCACAGTAATGGTAGTAATGGCTTATCAACAAATACAAATTAAAAATTGTTTCCAGCTAAGGTTCTGCTGTTAACAAATCTCAATGTTGTACTGAGATTTATACTTGCATTCTTTTGTTCAAAATGCTACTACGAATAGGTGTTATTTCATCGCTTGGTGTCGCTACCGGACCAAAGGGTACGATACCGCGAAATTTAAAAATGACATGAGGGGAAATACAATGAGTGGAGTGTGAATAGTATTGATTATGGTAAATCGACATAAAGCTGAACTTGTTGAGAGGTAGTAGACATTTTTATATTGATCAAAATAGTTTGATGTTATTATTTATATAATTTTGTAGGTTACAACGTTATGATAAGTTATTTATTAATAACGAATCAGAATAAAAGGAAAATTTGTTATTATTAGAATATATTCATTTTGTCTGATCGTATCAATTATAAATAATTCAATGCATCTCATGGCATTCTTTTAGATTTGTAGATGATGGTTTTGAAACAACTTTTTCAACCTGTTGGGAAAATACACGTGTAACCCATTCGGAAGCAATATGTTATCCAATAAATGATATCTTTTAGGCCAGCTCCATACTTTAGCTAGTTAATTTGCTTATCATCCACACGTTGGGACTTACCTCAGTTTACTCTTGACAGGGCCAACGTGAGGATGTCTGATATCGAAGTGGCTTTAAGTGCTTTTACACTGTGTACATGTCAATATTATTTGTCATTATTACTGAAGGAAAAAAGTAAGAAGAAAAAGCCACGCCAAAGATGGTGGTGGATGACAACACATTATAAAACACGAAACCAGTGAGTATATAGATTGTATTTTAATAATTTTGGTAACTGACCAATTAAGAATAGGATGGATGGACATGTACACATATTATACTTCTATCCATTGATACCTAAATCATAAATGTATAACATGCTTTTTTAGATATGATGGAAACTTATTAATAAATAATTTGATTCAAGAGCCTTCAGGAGAGTTTGATAACTTTTGTTGTATGTCAACTAAAGATTAGAAATGTCTTCTACTCTTGATTGGGCCAAGAGTAAAAAAACAACACACTGTATTCAGAGAGTCAATACCAGCCAAAGTATGCCTCACTGTGACACTTTGATTTCTAGCTACTGGGGATTCTTTCAAATCTTCATTACTAATTTAAAATTTTTCCACAAGTTATGTAAAGCACTGTGTGAGACATTGCAGTCTTATGTTCAGGTGAGTTTATTTACAATAACACCATCAGTGAATACTCTAGACACTTTTTATTGTAAATACATTATTATGTACCTAATGTAGAGCATGTAGTAAAGTTCAATTTAAAGAAGTTAACAATTTTTTTCATATAATATATTTTGTACACTGAAAGTACTTGGATAAAAACAACCCATTTAAAAATTATTTGCTACATCAATTTATCCCCATGAAAGGTTTCTAGCTGAGTGAGTAGAAAAGCTTGTGAAATAATATTATTTGACAGAATTCTGACTTTTTGAGTTTTGGTAGATGGTTCTCTTGCATATTGTGTGTGATTATAATTAGGTTGTACCTCCACATATGAATACTCATCATCATAATAATTTTCAACAGGGCTTGGTAACATCTGACCTGATGGCGTTGGTGTAGATGCATAATGACTGGAATTTGGTATAGAACAAGCATACATTCTGATGCTAGCAGGACTACTAATATTGAAATAATTAAGATAAGTTTTGATAAATAAGTTCATCAATATCATTCATAATTGTCTCTCTTTGTTGCTCATCAAATTTTTTGATTTTTTTGGCAAGTAGTTGGCAAAATAAATCCACCTTGTCCATTTATGTTGCATGTCTATTTGAGATATTTTTCAGAACGTTTACTGCTGTGTTCATTTGTGTTCATGCTTCTGAAGTCTCTGAATTTAATTTTTTCTTGGTTGTTGTCGAAGTTGCTGAAGTACCCATTGTTGAGAAATTTTCATCAGGAAACACTATAGTCTAAAATTGAAAAAAAAATTATTTAATTTACCTTGACTTTTAAAATGTATAGGTATTTAAATAACTGACATTTATACACTAATATTATTAGGGTTCCGTATATACAATATACGGTTACCTTTTTAATATCACTCCAGATTTCTCCCTCTTTCCCATCACAGCAATTTTCTCCTAAACTACTGGACGAAAGAGGTTGAAATTTGGTATGAATGTATAGGTTGGAGACCCGATCAGAAGTACATATCGTAAAAGAAGAAATTTTGATTTTAGGGGTACTTCTGGGGGGAAAACTAAAAAAATCGACCTTCCCCCCCAGATCTCCGAAACTCCTGAGCGTAAAATTTTGAAAAAAAAGGAAATATAGAACTTTGCCCGAACTTTACTGGAAAAATAAGGAGAAATTATTAATATTAATTTTGGGGGGCAAATTATAGAATTAAATGAAAATTTAAAAATAAAAAATTTCAAATGCATCATGTAATACATCAAATGAAAGGTCCCATTCTGAGGAACACAGATATATTAAAAAAAAATGTTAAAAAGATATTAACGAAACTATACCAAAATTTACCCATCCCCCCTTCTTATCTCCGTAACTATAAATAATTTGGTCAAGTGCGAGTTGGACTTGCATACTTAGGGTTCCGTACCACTTTCAAGATTCGAATATTTCAGTTTCAGACAAGCAGGGAATGAGTGCATTTTCTTATACTTACCATTATATCTTTTAAAGGAAGCGTTTTAAATGTATAAAAAATATACACTTTGATTTTCCACACATAGACTTTTTATTTTATCTGCTTTAGGATTCGCTTAATTTTTATCACAATACATATGTATTTAATTTTCTAATTTGGCCCCCAAAAAGTAACATTAGAGTTTTATTTTACTAATAAACTTTCAGAGATGCCTTTTATAACCTACTGTCTGAGTTTTTAGGTTCTGTAGATTGGAAGAAAAACGGCAAAATAGGTCAAAGTTTAAATTATAAATTATTAAATCTGTTATTCAAATTATTTAAAAATATAAATAAACTATATTTTTCAAATTTTAAATAGTGTAGTTTCTAAAGTGGGAATTAAGTCGATGTTTAATATTTTTAATATCTTTTATACAAATCATTTAAAAATATGATATATTTGTAATTCACATAATGAACCTTTTATCTGATATATTACATGATGCGTTTGTAAATTGAATCTTTATTTTCCATTTAATTGTATAATTTGTCCCTAAAATTACTATAGGGGTTTTCTAGTAATATATTTTAAAATATTCATTTAAAAAAAATTAAAAAAAAAATATATTTGTACCTATTCGTCATAATGAGCCCTGTGATTATATTACATGACCCGTTAGAAACAATTATAATTTTTTATTTTTCATTTAATTCTATAATTTGCCCCCCAAACTGAATATTAGGGGTTTCTTCTTATTTTTCCAGTAAAGTTCAGGTAAGGGGCTTTGCTTCCAGTTTTTCAAAACTGTTCAGCTTATGGTTTCGGAGATAAGGGGGGAATGGGTAATTTTTTTAAATATTTTTGTTAATATCTTTTATTTATTTATTTTATAAATATGGAAAAAATATCTTTGTTTTCTTCATCATGAAGCCCTTTTATTTGATATATAACATGCTGGGTTAGAAACAATTTTAATTTTATATTTTCCATTTAATTCTAGAGTATTTTTAAAACGAATATTTTAAAATATATTTAAAAAATTATCCATTCCCCCCGTTATTCCCCAAACTATAAGACCTAATTTTTTGTTTACATGAAAAATATGAAGAAATCCCTAATATTAATATTGGGGGCCAAATTATAGAATTAAACGGAAAATAAAAAAACATATTTTTTTAACACATCATGCAATACATCAAATGTCTTCCAATCTATAGAGCGTCAAAATTAAGACAGTAAAAAGGTTTCCCTGAAAGTTTATTAGTAAAGTAAAACTCTAATGTTAATTTTTGGGGGCCAAATTAGAAAATTAAATATTCTGATAAAAATCAAGGGAATCGTGAAGCAGATAAAATAAAAAGTCTATGTGTGGAAAATCAAAGTGTATATTTTTTTATAAATTTAAGAGGCTTCCTTTAAAAGATATTTGGGTAAATATAAGAAAATGCACTCATTTCCTGGTTGTATGAAACTGGAATATTAGCATTTTGAAGGTGGTACGGAACCCTTAGTATGCCAGTCCAACTCGCACTTGACCAAATTATTTATTGTTTTAGATGCCCCAAAGTGAAAGGAGTGGCTTAAAGTTGCTAGAGGCTTTGAAACAAAATGGCATGGCAATTTCCACAATGCTTGGGTGCTATGGATGGCAAACATATTAATATACAGTCACCAATTAATAGCGGATCAGAATTTCATAACTACAAACACAATTTTAGCATAAAATTATTAGCGGTAGCTGACAGCGACTACAACTTCTTGTTTGCCTATGTAGAGACACATGGACGTCTGAGTGACGGCGGAGTTTTTAATGATACTTTATACAAAACTATATGGATCTGAGTCGACTTTTCCAAAAGACACTGCTTTACCTAATCGACATCTTTCCATGCCCTATGTGCTTGTGGCAGATAGAGCTTTTGCACTGTCTAAGAGAATTATGAAACCTTTTCCTGGTACACCCGAAGCTGGTTCACAAAATAGAATTTTTAACCAACGACTATCACGTGCTCGTGTTGTAATTGAATGTACATTTGGAATAATGACATCAGTGTTTAGAGTTTTAAAAAGTAATATGCTACTACATCCCAAGAAAGCATCTATTATAAGACTAACAAGCATTATATTGCACAATTTTAAAAAAAGCCATATAGTTTTGTATAATGTATCATTAAAAACTCTGCCGTCACTCATACGTCCATGAGTTCCTACATCGGCAAACAAGAAGTTGTAGTCGCTGTCAGCTACCGCTAATAATATTATTGCAATATAGTCTTTTCGAGAACCATTTTTTATCTCAAAGCTTTTGTTGTCGTACTGAAATGAAACAGGTTCGGCTTTGGGTAAATTTCGTAACATTATGCTAAAATTGTGATTGCAATTATGAAATTCTGATCCGCTATAAATTGGTGATTGTATATTAATATGTTTGGCATTAATAGCCCCCAACCAATCTGGAAATTGCCATTTTGTTTCAAAGCCTCTAGCAACTTCAAGCCACTCCTTTCACTTTGGGGCACCTGAAACAAAAGGTCAAGGTAAATTAACTAATTCTTTTTTTTTTCAATTTTAGACTATGGTGTTTCCTGATGAAAATGATACAAATTTGTCAACAACGGAAACTTCAACAACTTCGACAACAACCAAGAAAAAATTAAATTCACAGACTTCAGAAGCACAAACACAAATGAACACAGCAGTAAATGTTCTGAAAAATATCCCAAACACACATGCAACAGAAATGGACAAGGTGGATTTATTTTGCCAACTACTTGCCAAAAAAATCAAAAAAATTGATGAGCAACAAAGAGAGACAATTATGAATGATATTGATGAACTTATTTATCATAAACGAAATCTTACTTATTTAAATATTAATACTCCTGCTAGCATCAGAACGTATGCTTGTTCTAAACCAAATTCCAGTCATTATGCACCTACACCAAAGCCATCAGGTCTGATGTGACCAAGCCCGGTTGAAAATGATTATGATGATGATTATTCATATGTTGAGGTACAACCTATTATAATCCACACAATATGCAAGAGAACCATCCACCAAAACTTAAAAATTCAGAATTTTGTCAAATAATATTGTTTCACAAGATTTTCTACTCAGTCAGGCAAGTTCTTAGCTAGAAACATTTTCAGGGGGGTAAATTGATGTAGCAAATAGTTTTTAAACAGGTTGTTTTGATTAGAATCACAAAATTTATATTTTTAACCAAGTACTTTCGGTGTATATAATATATTTTATGAAAAAAATTCTTTACATTGACCTTTACTGCATTGTCTACATTAGGTACATAATACTGTATTCACAATAAAAAGTGTCTTGAGTATTCACTGATGATTTTATTGTAAATAAACTCACCTGAACATAAGACGGCAAATTATTAAAATACAATCTATATACTCACTGGTTTCGTGTTTTAAGATGTGTTGTCATCCACCACCGTCTTTGGCATGGCTTTTTCTTCTTACTTTTTTCCTTCAGCAATAATGACAAATAATACTGACATGTACACAGTTTAAAAGTTCTTAAAGCCACTTCGATATCAGACATCCTCACGTTGGCCCTGTCAAGAGTAAACTGACGTAAGGCCCAACGTGTGGACGCTAAGCAAATTAACTAGCCAAAGTATGGAGCCGGCCTAAAAGATATCATTTATTGGATAACATAATGATGTCTTTCTGATATTGCTTCCGAATTGGTTACTCTTTGTGTATTTTTCCCAACAGCTTGAAAAAGTAGTTTTTCCAAACCATCATCTAAAAGAATGTCATGACATGCATTGAATTATTTATAATTGATAAGATCAGATAAAATGAATTTATACTAATAATAACAAATTTTTCTTGTGTTCTGATTCGTTATTAATAAATAACTTATCATAACGTTGTAACCAAAAAATTATATAAATAATAACATCAAACTATTTTTATCGATATAAAAATGTCTACTACCCCCTCAACAAGTTCAGCTTTTTTTCCTGTTGACTTTATTTTTCTTTCATAATAATTATTTTTATGTCGATTTACCATAATCAATACTATTCACACTCCACTCATTGTATTTCCCTTCATGTTTTTTTTAAATTTCGCGGTATCGTAACCTTTGGCCCACTAGCGACACCAAGCGAAGGAATAACGCATATTAAGGAATGTTTTCTCTGGCGATATCCCATTGGATATGAATGGCGGTAATGTTTGCACGCAAGCACCAATAGGAATATCCGGATGTTCTGGGGATTCTGGTGGCCCTTGAGTAAAAAGTAGTAATTTTGTCATAGGGCTTGTTTCTTGGGGTCCGACACCTTGTGCACAGTTTGGTGCACTATATGTTTTCACTAATGTTGGAGCTTATTCTGATTGGATCATTCCACAAATTACAGATCTTGCGTAAATTCATATTTGTTGTATCATTTATACATATATTTTCTTTTGATGAGTGACCCTTCAACCGCAATTTACAAATAAATAAAATATGATACAATATATATATACATAAAAAGTATTGTATGCTGTCTTCTTCGATCTTATTTATATTATATAAATTAGTTGCGTGTATATTTTCTTGATTTTAGTTCGTTACAAATGATAAGATTGGGTTTATTTCATATGTTTTACTGAAGACGTTTCGGCCATGTTTTTGGCCCTTTCAAATCTATTCTAAAACTGGTAACATTATTATTGATACATTTAAGAAATAATAGAATTATAATTTTGACTTACCTACAGCGTTAGTATTTGTGAAGTCACAATTTTTTCTGTTTAACATTTAAAATTTTTTTTAGTTGACACAAAACTAAAAGGAAGGACACACAATGTTAGTTTTTAGTTTTGTGTCAAGTAAAAATTTTCTCTATATCACGCATACATATATAGTATAGTCCAGGGGTCGGCAACCTTTTTTGGCAGCGGGTCAAAATCAACCAAAAATGCGAGTATTAAAGAGACGTTTGGGTCAGAGATATTTACGTATGAAAAGATAATTCGGCAAACGAATATGCCGTTTTTCCTGCATATATAGCACTGAAATGCTATTGTGTTATTGTTTTTTTACACGAACACAAGATAATCATGGATTTCAACACCAAAAACACACTAAATCGTAATCGTAATTAGGTGATAATCCGGCTGTCAGCTTCCCATTCCCAAACCGCTCAACCCCCACGTATAGCATCCGCTGGCAGCGAACCACCAACATACTAAGGCGCTTGGCTCACCCCGTGCAAACTACCCTGAATATTGGCACCCTCTGACACCCTAGCTCGGGGGTGTTAGTACGGCCCGGCTTGACTGCATCACCACCTTATCTACTGTCAGACCGCTAATCGCCACCTTGGCTGCGGTTAACGGCTTGCGGTTAAACGGCGCCGACGTGCGATGAGACGCTACTGGCTTGCAGTTAGGTTTGAGGTTACAGTTGACCACGAGATTTTGGCGTCAGGTGCAAGGGTTTTTGATTGGTGAGAGTGTAACCGAAGTTTATTGGCAGTGGACAAGGCAATCCAATTACTGGGGGCGTCCGGTTACATTCTAAAATTTCCTTCGTTGATGGTTTAATGGCTTGTTAGATAACGAAAGCAATACTCATTATGATGATCTAGAGCCAAATAACAGCGCAGTTACCAGTTTAGAGGTTATTCCGTATATTTTTCCGGTTCACAAGATCAGAGTCATTGAGATCTATCCCCGTAAGGCATAAAAGGCTGCTGGTGCTTCCCAGCGCTTTAAAGTTAACCAGGTTAACCCTGCTTAAATTTGATAGGTCAATTGGAAAATAGTTTTTACCTGGTGTTTTTTCAAGCAGCCTACCGAGGCAATCTAAATTTTGTTTGTGATTGTTGGTCTTTGACATGACTTGGTATCACTCTTGGCTTAACTGTTCTATTTATTTCATGGTCTCAGTAACTGTTTGCCTGGATAGAGTAATTCGTCCTTTAGATGCCTTGTTTTGCAAAATCTGGAGGCTCGGTCTCCGAGAGTTTTAAGTAGGGCCCTCTTCTGTGCTGGATGGTGATTCTAATGTTTATGTAGGTATCGGTCTGTAGGGTTGGTTTCCGACATACATTGTGTCTAAGTGTTCCATCAGTGTTTTTCTTAACTAAAATGTCTAAAGAAGTCAGTTGTCCATCTCTTTCCGTTTCCTTGGTGAATTGGGTCAACGGATGAATAGCTTTTAAATGGCAGGCAAATCTCCATTGCTTCAAACCACAAATATGTCTTTGACGTAACTTTTTATTTCTTGGGATACCAGGTTAATTTGAAAATTTTTCAAATTCTATATTTTGTGTTACCATATTTTACATTTAGTTGACACGATATACAGGTTGAGTTAAAACTATTTCAATATAGATTTAAGCTCATAACATTTTGTTAAAAATATTATCTTAGGTGAAGTTATCCAGACTTATCACCAGATGTTACCTTCTCAATTATGTATTTAACTTGAAGATATTTGTAGTCATTTAATTACTATACAGTATTAGTGGAAACTCTCTCTATTGCGTAGATAAAGTAATCACATAATTTTTCTTGATTTATTAACATATACTAGGAACTGAACCACATTTTGCGTTGGTGTCGAAGAAGTGCCTATTTTAATTTATTCTGATTTGATTTTGAAATTTTCGCCGTTATCTTAGGTATTTATTGTTGAATTTCTTTGTTAATTGTTGTTATTTAATAGGTTTGCCTACGTAGGTTTGATAAATTTTGCATTTTTGGTATTTTAGTATTGAAGGGAATTGTTTCAAAGCTGAGTTTTTTAAACCCCCTTGGGATGGTAGATTTCCTATGGTGGCCTAGTTACCTGGTGCCCAAGAAGACCGTTTTCAAGTGTAAGTTTACCGACAATAGGCCTTTGTTTGGTGAACCCACCCCCTCTGCAGTCTAGCTACCGCCGACTTTGATTTGATCACCATTCGGGAGGACCTAATGTAATAAAGTATAGTAAATTTGGAGTTACAACGGTTTCGGGTGACCTCATTGTGCTGTTCATCACGACTGGTATAATGCCAGATCAAATTGTTTTTTCTGAATGAATCGTGTTGTATTTTCTGACGAGTCTTGATTCTTTATTTGGATTCACGGTGTTTGCTGTTAAACGGCATACGGCCCATACACGGGGCTGGCGATTTGAAATGATGTAAAACACTGTAGCAAGTCAGTACTAGCCTTTGTCGACAAAAATGTAATGAAAATTACATAATAAAGCTTGTGCAGTCTTTGTTACTGCTATGCCAACGAGAGAACATTCTTTTAGTAAAATTACTACATATTCTCCAACCACAAGATTCTTAGAGAGGTTCCTGCACCTCATACTTCTGGACAATGGAATGCGAGATATCAATGACACCTGACTGGGTAATTTACCCAAGTACCAGATAACCTAGCTTATCCTTACGACCGAATTCAAGAAGATTGTTCTGACATTAATAAACTTATCAATGAGTCTAAAAAATAACGTGTAATTTTTTTATGTATTAGCTAAAAAAATCAGTTTTTTTGTTTGCTTAAGCAAATACCATGTATAAATTTTATTAAAAATGGTTAATTCATACTGGCTGTTCGGATTTTTGATAATATAAATCTATATATTATTCACAATTGTCTGTTTGTTATAAATTCGTTATCACATTTTCTTTGTTTGCCTATGACATCGAAATTAATAACTGATGTATATTATCAATTATATCATAATCCATGAAGCTTAAATAAAAGATTAATTAGGTAAGAAGCTCTCTATATAAGCAAGCTATTTCCGTCAAAGTACCTACACCACTAGGTTACTATCAACATGTTCATTTTTTTGTTGTTTATAATTGCAGTATATGGTAAGTTTTTACTTTAAATTTAAGATCGTAGAACTGATTACTAAATAACAATTGAACAACAATTTAATATGATTTTATTATTTTATGTCATACTTCAGTAAAAGTAATATTTTAATAAACTGTAACCCTACAGCCAAAACAATAATTATATTTAAAGTTTTAAAACCTTTATCCAGAGATAAAAGAAAAACAAAATATATAGTAATAAACTATACACGGGCTGATTCTGATCGTCCTCTTATTGAGTAAGGCCAATTTTGGATATTTTAGATATTTAGTTCTATTGAAGGCTACTGCAAATGTATTAGTACGCCGTCCGTATTTTTTAACTTTGTAGTTGATAATGCAAGACAACCCTTTTTTGAATTAAATTATATTGCTTTTAATATAAAACTGCCAGCAGTCTACATAGAACTAAATAAGCAGTAATACCTAATATGTGAAAAGACTTGTCTTACTCAATAAGTCGATCATCGTAATCAACACCTGACTTGTATCTGGTTATTTATTTCATTTATTTATTTTATATTATATACTTATAGATGGGTTAAAGGTTTTAGAACTTTATTCCTTTAAACATAGTTATTTTTCCCGTTAGCCGGCTTCCAGTTTTTAAAACTAATACTTTTATTTAATTGTTTTTAGAGTAGCAATCTATAGTTACGGTTTAAGTATACACTCTTCTAGGTGTCATTCTTTTGTACGCAAGACAATATATAAAATAATATATTGTTTCTTGTCAGGCAACCTTCATCAGTTGCGCTGCCCACAAGGGAATGTCGTCCTGAACACTCGTTTATGTATTTGATACATATCGGTAAATCTGTAGACGCGAGATGTAAAGACATCTACGATTTTCGGGGAAACTTGCACAAAGAGGTTCCGAATCTGGAGCCGCTCCATGTAATTGCTTTTATCCCGTAACTGCTAGGTTAGAAGGTCGCGATAAAATGTTCAGTTTAAGTTCACCTCTCAGAGATATTAAATATTCTCTTCAAGTTGTCATTCTCTTGCACACAAGACATATATATATATATATATATATATATATATATATATATATATCTATATATATATAATAATATATTGTTTCTGATTAGCGCAACTAATGAAGGTTCCAGATACGGGCTTTTAACAGGCGCTTTATTTATGCTCGCTCTCATTTAAAAGTAAAATAAATTCTTAGCGCTTAATAAGCGCCGACTGTTAGTAAGCAGGTAACTAGCTTTCTTTAGTTATTCTCACAAAGTGTGTGTATACAAATAAGGGGGTCTTCCCATCGAGGTTTCTAACAACGTAACACGTGATTTTTGATGCACTAGTGCGAACACTCATATATCAATTTAATTTATAACATTTTGATACAACCAAAAAGAATTATAAACTGAAATATTTTATTTACAATTTTTTACTGCATTTACTTGAATAATAATGAAAAATAACTTTATGTTTCTATATGAACTGGCAATAAGCTACATGACATTAAATACAAATCTGACAATTTCTAGTTTTGGAAGACTTGATTAAGGCAATAAGATCGGGAGCAGGGATAAACATATACTTCATATTTTCTAACAGACTTGTGATCTATATATATTTTTTACAAAAACCTAAGCTCCTATTCACACACACCCCTATAATTCTCGGGGTCTTGGGTTAGTTGATCTACTCAAACGCTGCCGTTTGAATTCAATCAGCCTACGTTCGAACCCCAGAGCAAGACTTTTTTCTACTTAATTTTCACGTGTGCTGCTTGATGGCATTTATGCTTGATTGACATGCTTTCATACCTTACGGCCACCATGTTTTTGTTAGTACAAATAACCACCGTTTTGTGACTTCATGCCCCTCGCCGTCATGTCTCTATCACACTGAAAGCTGTCAACCACGATATCTCTATAGCAGACTTACATCATATTTGACTAATGTCCTACAATCGGCATTGCTAATTTAAAATGCTGACACAGAAGTTTCATACTATAACTACATATCTTCTATAAGTGCACCGTATATACTAATATATTCTATATTATTACAACATTTAATTAATTAAATTAATAGAGAAATTTTCTCTAAATTAATCAATTAATTAAAACTTATTCACCAAATAAAAAATTTTTTGACACAAAAACGGATTTCCATTTTTACGACTGCTGATATAGAAAATGTCTTTTCGAGGGACTATCATCATATACTTTAGAGAGACAACGATAATACGAGAACAATTGAAAGTGACTGGGTAAGGGATAAATTGCGGAAACACAGCAGGAGCAGAACAGTAGCGAATCAGCTGATCAATTTTATTTATCTGAGAAACGCATTATTTTATTTAATGTGAATTTTTAGTGTGTAAGTAAAGAAGATTAGATTCGGTGTAAACATTATTTTTAACCCACACAAAATTTATAACGTTGGTAATCGGAAGTAGAAATTAATTATTAGGAACGAGACTCGCAATGATATTCTCAAATGAGTTACCGATAAGCTGAACGAGAAACTAAGTCAGATCCTATAAAAACGTGACAATAACGGGACTTATTTTCGTTATAGAATGTTGTAACCACCATCAAAGATTAACAGCAAGCTCATACCTGAATAATCAAATGTGAACAAGTAAATTTAATTAAAGGGTTATTTTCGAAATTTATTAGAAATGTAAATTGAACCTAAAATATTAGAGGAAAAAACGGAAAGTCGATAAATTACAGAGACAGGAAGACTTAATAATACAACAAGAATAGTATGAAATAAAAAGTAAAGATGAATTACAAATGCAAAAGGAACAATTTGAACAACTAATGCAATTAGTAAGACAAGATAACAAAGAAGTTAATCAGATAATGCATATAACGGAATCAGACATAATGGCAATAAATAATGAAATTGAGATTCTAAAAAGTTCAATGAATACTCCCGAAAATAAGATAATAAATATGACATCATTTGAAGCAACAATTGTTTTATTAGTTTTAGTTGAAATATACACATTTCAACTACCAAAGTGTTTCGTATAATTTATTGACAACGCATGTGAATCACTACACCCAACATCTAAATCAACTGCCGCAACATTGAAAACTTAATAACTACGCTATAATAATAATAATAATAATAATAATAATAATAATAATAATAATAACCAACACAGTCACAACAACAACGTGACCATCACCAACGGAGTCAAACGAGAACGAGAACTCCACCCGCAAAAAGTGTTGCGCAGGATCAACAGCCAGCGCTCACTCAAGCGGGACTGAAAAGACAGCGCATGAAATGGACTGGCGCCATGAATGAATTTATAATGCGCACGTTTTACAGAATCACGAACCTTGGCCAGGACAAGACTGGATATCGCCAAATACTTTATCAAGAGTTCTGTCGTGAGTACCCAGAGCTTCAAGTTACTGAACAGAGAGTCGCAGATCAATATCGTGTCATCTTGAGAAATGGCCTTATTTCGCCTGAACAACTGGATAGAATAAAGAGCGAAGTGGAGCGCGAACTATTTGGTCGAAATACAATCCATCCAGAGCCGGAAACACCTTTGGCACAAAGAGCGGACGAGACTCAAGAACTACAGCAAGAACAGCCAACCAACGCTGACCTGCTTGAGAAGATCCAAGCAGGAATGGAAGGAGCTCTTAGAGAGTATAATGGAACAGATCCACTGACTAGACCAGCTCTTCCAAAACTAAGATCATCTAAGAAACTGGGTATCGTCTTGCAGGCTATGAACAAATTTATCTTGCCAACCTATGTTTTAGGTGCTAATACGTTAGAGTCGCTACACACAATCATCTACTGTGCTGCAACTGCCATCTGCAGAATAATTGGGGTCGCAGTAAGACCAAAGCAAGACCCTCCCCAATTTAGACAAACCCCTCGAATACCACCTTGGCAAAGAAGACTTGAAGGGAAAATCAATTCTCTTCGTAAAGACGTTGGAAGACTGACCGAGTACCAACGAGGAGTCAGGAACAACAGAATAGAAAGGCTTGTCAAGACTATCATGGACAATAACCGAATACACTCCCAGTGGGATGGAGAAAACATCACATCTCAGCAGTGTCTGGACAGTCTACGACAAAAGCTCTCCGTCTACACAAGTCGACTGAGAAGGTACAAAACCAGTAACCAACGGAAACTAGACAACACACTCTTCCGACAATCAGAAAAAGGGTTTTATAGAAAACTTAGCAACAACAATAATAATGAAGCCCCTAGTTACCCCAGTAAAACAGACATCGAGGAATTCTGGAAAACACAGCTTTCCACAACAATCTCCTATAACTCCGGAGCCAGCTGGATTAATGAGGAGGAGGCTGCATCTCAGAACTGTGAGGCCATGCAACACCAACCATTTACAACGGAAGATACATCCAACATAATGAAGAACCTCCATAACTGGAAAGCACCAGGACCAGATGGTGTACAAAATTACTGGATAAAGAAACTGTACGCAACCCACGAAACACTAACAGCCCTTATAAATGACGTAATTGCCCACCCACACAAGATGCCTAGTTTCCTTACGCATGGTGCTACATACCTCTTATCAAAGGACGACCTATGTGCACAGGACCCAGCAAAGTACCGACCAATCACTTGCCTTCCAACCTTATACAAACTCATAACATCATGCATTAATCATCGCATTTTCAAACATTGTGAACTGAACAACATAATTACGCAACAACAAAAGGGATGCGCGAAAAATTCGATGGGTTGCAAAGAACAACTGATAATTGATTCCGTGGTCTGCAATCAAGCCCACGCCAAACGACGTAATCTCTACATGGCATATGTGGACTACAAAAAGGCCTTTGATTCAGTTCCACATGATTGGCTCATTAAGGTGCTGAAACTCTATAAAGTGAATAATTGTATTATTAACTTTTTAGAACATGCCATGGCCACCTGGCAAACCAAAATCTCACTGAATGAAGCCAACTGTTCGATACAAATAGACCCTATTCCAATCAGAAGGGGTATATTCCAGGGAGACTCTCTTAGCCCGCTGTGGTTCTGTCTTGCCATGAACCCTCTCTCAAACAAACTGAACTCAACTAATTTTGGGTTCAGTCTCAAACACAACAACGTACAAGCATTAAAGATAAACCATTTGTTATACATGGACGACTTAAAGTTGATGGCAGCTACAAAACAACAGCTGCATGATATGCTTAAAATAGTAGAAGGGTTCTCTAGTGACATCCATATGAAATTTGGTCTAGACAAATGCCGAATTATTAATATAGTTAAAGGCAAAATACAGCAGGGGCACTTCGAAATGGGAGATGGCACCTCAATTGAATCTATGGGGGAAGGTCATACTTATAAATACCTTGGAATAAAGCAGGCTCAACGTATTGATCACATGACTATGAAAAAGGACCTAACAGCAGAGTTTTATAGAAGGGTAAGACGACTGTTGAAAACCAAACTAAACAGTAAAAATCTGTTTCAGGCTATTAACACCTATGCGTGTTCAGTGCTCAGTTACTCTTTCGGTATAGTTAATTGGTGCAAGACTGACATTGAACAATTACAACGAAAAGTTCGAGTTTTACTAACAAAAGCTCAAAATCACCATCCAAAGAGCTCTGTCGAACGTACAACTTTACCACGGTATGAAGGAGGAAGAGGATTGACAGATCTAAGTAAACTATTAGATCAACAAATTTCTATTTTGCGTAGTCATTTCCAGAAACTCGCAGAATTTTCTGATCTACATAGAGTCATGTGCCAGGTTGATGACTCAACACCACTGCGACTGACACAACAACATGTCCAATTACACCACCAGACCACAGATCAGAAACTGCTGAAATGGAAAGAGAAGCCCCTTCATGGAAGACATATAAATGACATCAACCAAGATTATGTCGACAGTGCAGCGTCGAACTACTGGTTGATCTCTGGTCATATGTTCCCTGAAACGGAAGGCTTTATATTGGCAATCCAAGATCAAGTCATTCCAACTAAGAACTACCTAAAGTACATCGTTAAAGACCCTTCCATTAACAACGATAGATGCAGGTACGGTTGCCAAACATCTGAATCTATCCAGCATATCACAGGAGGTTGTCAAGCGTTCGCTGCAACTGAATACAAAGAACGACACGATGCTGTGGCAAAAATACTTCACCAGGAACTAGCACTGAAACATGAATTATCACAGTCGGTAAGATTACCATACTATAAATATAAACCAGAATCTGTTTTAGAAAATAACAACTATAAGCTGTACTGGGACCGCACGATACTGACCGATCGGTCTGTTGCTCACAATAGACCAGATATAGTTTTGGTAGATAAAGTCTCTCGGAAAACAACTTTAATTGACATAGCAATTCCTAACAACAATAATATAAATATCAAGCAGGCTGAGAAAATAACCAAATATAGAGATTTGGAATTTCAAATAAAGACTCAGTGGAACATGAACAACACACGAACTGTACCAATTGTTATGTCAACGACAGGACTAGTCCCAAAACATCTCTTAAACAATTTAAAATACCTCGGTCTGGACGAACACCTTTACAAACAAATGCAAAAAGCCGTCCTGTTAGGAACAGCCCGGACGGTCAGAAAATTTATGGGGAACTGCAGCCACGACGCCAACCACGGGCCTGATAACCTGGCAAGGGCTCCCACAGAGCTAAACCCTTTTGATATGTAGTATATCTGGGGTTTAGTGAATTTTCCCCTAAAGGCACACCATGTGTGCCTTAGAGGGAGTGTGATGCCATACATTGTATGGTCAAGTCGATAATAATAATAAAGCCTTTATTACCCAACGGCTCTTTTCCGAGGCATCTATTTCTTAGCTCCATTTTCATGGGTGTTGTCACCAATTGACCCTGGTGACCCAGGTAACTCGGACCCGTGGGGTTGTCACTTCCCAGATGGAATGATTTAAACCAGACCATCCCGTGCGGGTTGTGGAGAAGGAAGGAAAGCTAGGTAGTAGGTCAGCGGACAGCTGCCCCTTTAGTCGCCTCATACGACAGGCGGTGGATACCGTGGTGCTATTCTAACCCGGCCACCACACGGGTTTAATAAAGCCTTTATTACCCAACAGTAAAAACCATTTACAGAGTAATTAAAAAATAAATAAAGATGACAGAAAAAAGTATATAAAAAATTATACTAACACTAAAATTTATTGGAATACAGACATGTATAAAAGAAATTAACAAATTGACCAAAGAAAAAGAAACAATTAGTTATAAATACATACATATGCACTTAAAATTGAACAATGGGTTACAACAGATATAGAGATAATTTATAAATTGAAGAATTCGTGCACCTGGATGAAATATTCAATGAAATGTCCTCTAAAAGTACAAGCGTGCTTTATTTTTCAGTTCGTACGTTGAGCAGTTGAATAAATCACACACCTCTGAGAGTCTATTAGTATTATTACTCATCAAATATATTGGAGCTTTAAATAAGATGTTAGTTCGAGCTCGTTTGCACTCAAACGGTCTCGTAGGCCTAGGATACAACCCTAGGAATGACAATTCCAATCTGAGACAATAGCTCTGGACAGTCAATCATGTTATTCAGTAACTTGTACAAAAACATAACTGACGCCTGATCTCTGCGACTTTTCAAGGACATCACATTGAACTCGAGTAGTAAGAGATTATATTCACATCCTCTTTGGGGATAAACTCGGCGACTTTTAAATGTTAAATATTTCAAAAAAAAATTTTGAACCCTTTCTATATCCAAAATGTATCGCTCGTATATAGGATTTCAGATTATAGAACTATATTCTAATTTTGTTCTTACTAAGCAGTTGAATAAAGATATTAGAACTGAAGTATTAAAATAATATAATATAATAATAATAAAAATATGCAAAGTTTCTTAACTTACAGCTTCTAAATTCACAATCAAACTCGAACATACTGTCGCACTTCAAAGTTATTAACTTTCAATACTTAACCTATATATTTATTAGTAGCCGTAACCCGCGGTTTCACCTGCGTATGGCATGTACATTTTTTTGAAAAAACATATAGGCTATTCTATACAGGATGTTTCTAAATTAGGGTTCCAACCTTCTTCTGTGTATGTAACTTAATAAAATAAAAAAAGTCCCTATTAACATGCGTCCTAAAACGCACCCTTAGGAAGATATATGCCCTTAAAAGGGCTCAAACAAAACTGGTTTTCTTCTGTTATTAACAAAACATAAATGTGCAACTCCGTTTTTCGACATGCAATAATAATTATTCAAGTTGGTGAAGTGTATATGCAGTTGTTTATTTGTTATTGAACATTTTTTAAAGACCTTAGTATAACTCAACTCCACCCTATATCTCAGCTACGCAACTGCTTATGGTCTAAATAAAAATTTCCGATAATTAATAATATTCTTTATTGCCATAAATCAATAACAGACATAGCAACGTCAAACTACGGCAGATATATTATCTAAAGTTACAGTATGTACACTAAAAAGAAAGACAAATAAAGTAGAAAGAACACAAAACGGAACAAAAGAACAAATCCAGTCATAATGACTTAAAGTATAAATTATATCACTCATTCACTTTTATTTCGATTTTCACAATCAACCTTAAAGTACCCATTCTTCAAAATTATAATAACTTTTCTCTTTTAAGTATACAATGACAGAACTTCTGAATTTTTTAATATCATGAATTTTGCAGATCTGATTTGGTAGTGACCTGAAGACTTTTATCGCTCTGTGGTTCCCCTGCTTGCCTTGTCTGCATATGCATCTCTCCTGTGTAAACGTCGGCATTAGTAGTAAACAGAAGCGGTTGTCTTTTAACCAATAAAACTAGCTGCAGAAAATACAGTGAGGGTACTGTTAATAATCCTTGTTCTTTAAAATGTAGCCGGCATGAAGTATTATACTTCAACCTCAGCATGCACTGAATTATTTTTTTTTGCCAGGTAAATATTTTGATTGCAGTGGAACTTGAACCCTAAGCAAAAATACCATATGTAATTATACTCTGTATGTCAGCAAAATAATAAACTGTTAAAGAAGTCACAGACATTTGTTGTCTAAGGTATCTCAAAAGACCACAGATAAAAGCTAGTTTCGAGGCAAATTTATTAACATGTTCATTCCAGCACAACCTGGAATCAATTTGTAGACCGAGAAACTTTATTGACGACAATTCAGGTATTGACTTATTGTTCACTTTTACATAAGGAGATTCACGGTAAGTTCTATTCACAGTGAAACTAAGGAGGCCCGTTTTAGAGTAGTTTAATTGTAATAAGTTTTCATCACACCACTGCTTTATTTTACCAGCTATGCTAGTGGAATATTGGGCCACTTTTCTCATATCTGTGTGAACCACAATGACTGATGTGTCATCAGCAAATTGAAATTCTCTACTATACTGAGTAGACAGCGATGAAGAAAGAGAATTTACATATAGTAGAAAAAGCAGTGGACCCAATATTGATCCTTGTGGCACCCCTTGCTGAATCAGGATTTTCTCTGAATAGTATGATGACTCATTATTAATTAGCGATTTGTAAGATATGACTTCAGTATTTCCAGACACACACCTCTTATTCCATAGTCTTCCAATTTTTCCAACAACAGCTTATGGTTCACCATATCAAAAGCCTCTGTCAAATCAAAATATAAACCTACAGGTATATTTTTGTTATCGAAATTCTCTGATATAAATGTCAATGCTTCGTATATAACTAAATCTGTTGATTTCCCCCTTTGAAATCCAAACTGGGTATCTGATAGAATTGCATTCGTGTTCAAATAGGAAATTATTTTGTTATAGATTGCCTTCTCAAATATCTTAGAAATACTTGGCAGAATTGAAATTGGCCTGTAGTTATTTATATTTACTTTGGTTCCTTTCTTATGTATTGGGATTACTTTTGCAATTTTAGTTCATCTGGAAAGAAACCAGTACTCAAACATGCATTAATAATGTTAGACAAAGGTATAGATATATACTTAGCTACTTTCTTAATAATAAATGACGGAATATTGTCAACACCATAAGACAATTTTGGTTGAAAGTCATTAATAATATTAAAAATTTCGTTATCTGTTGACGGTATCCAAAAAATAGAATTCACAACTAGCGCCTGCTTTATATAGCCCTTATATTCAGAATTACTCAAGTTAAAGTGTGTCTTAAACAAATCTACTATTAAATTGGGATCTCTTAATGTCTCGTTATTAACCCTTAAGTATAATTGTTTGCGCCACCTTATTAATTATAATTTCCTTCCACGTTATACTTCAGCCACCCTCTAAATGCAACTTTTTATAAAATTCTGTGAAACACACTGTGTAACTATAAGTTTGCTTCACCCCATAATTCACGTATTCGATGTAGTAGGATACAACTGTTCAAGTCCTACCCTACATATCAAAATTTTCTGTTGCAACCTTTAACGCTATAATTATACTCCGCCCTTGATTCTAACCACATTGCATATACAACTACTTATGGCCCAGCCAATATATCTTTTTTGTACCACTCTGTACAACTATAAATTCACCCATCCCCAATATATTTCTTCCAAACTGCAACTACTTATTGGACAATTTTATTGCCTGGTACAACAATGACTCGACTTCGATCTATATTTAAACCATCCTGTATATACTGCTGCCAATTAGTCAACCATAATAACCAGTTTTGATACATCCTGTATAACTATGCTTTTACTCTACAAGAGATTTCAATCACCATGTATATGCATCAGCTTAGATGCCACCAAATATAACATTTTTTAAACACTTAACAATAAGTCTGCTCCATCCTATAGTTCAATTATCTTATCTATGCAACGCTATAAAACGATTTTTCAGATATGTTTTTGACCATCCTAAAAAGTATAATTTGTCTCCACCTTATATTTCAACTACCCCTTATATGCAACTTTTTCTAAAATTGGTTTAATCACACTATAATTTCACTTTGCAGCATGTTTCAGATATTACAGATATACAACAGTTCATGTTCTACCCTACAAACATTTTCGAAAATTTTTTTATCCATTCTGTTTAACTTTTATTCTACACTACCCTCTATTTCCACCTAGTACATGCAACTTCTTATCGGCCACCCAGTATAACATTTTTTGTACCACCCCGTATAAATCCATGAATTCCCAATATATTTCACCAAAACTACAACTGCTTATGGACCATCCTATACAACAATTTTGTTAAAGAAAAATTTTTAATACCTTGTATGCATATCGTTCATTGAATATAACATTGTTTAAATACTTAACTCTAAATCCCCTCCACCCTATCCCATATATGCATCTGCTTATTAGCTAAGCTATTTCACAATTTTTCTTCATATTTTGTAAACCATATTATAAAGTATACTTTTTCTCCACATTTCATTTAAACCACTCTTCATTTGCGCCTTTATCTAAGCTTTTTTGAATCACACTGTGTGACTATAAGTTTACTTTGCCCCATATTTCAGGCACTCCATAATGCATAATGATCATGTTCTACCCCATACAACAATTGTTACCGAGCGCGCAGAATTATAATTCCACTCCACTCGTTTTTCAATCACCCGGTATATGCAATTATTTAGGCCCTACCCCTCCCCCAATAAAATATAACTTTTTTGAAACACCGCGTATAACTTATTCCTCTCCCCTTGATTTCAACCATATTGTATTTATGCAGCTTATTCTGTAAATGGAACAGCTTGTAAATTATAACATGTCTTTATCTTTCTTAAACCCACCTATATAACTTTATTTATACTCCGCTACGTATTTCAACCATCCTATATAAGCAACTACTTGTGGATATACAACCATTTTTTAACCAATCTATAAACTATAGTTTTACACCATCTTATCTTTCAACCGCAATGAATAAACAACTGTTGCAACATTTTTTCAAGACATTTCGTCACAATAATTACTCAAGGACATAATTCAAATATCGTAACTGCTTACTAACAAATTTTTTATAAGATTTTTTTATCCACCCTGTACTATTCTACCCTTATTTGAACCAAATTCTAAGTGCAACTACTTATGAGCCAACTATAACATGTTGTTATCCACCCTGTATAAATGTAATTCAACCGCCTGGTATATACAACTATTTATGGCCAACCCAATATTACTTTTTCGAACCACT
Organism: Octodonta nipae; assembly: GCA_034190945.1. NCBI lineage: Eukaryota > Metazoa > Arthropoda > Insecta > Coleoptera > Chrysomelidae > Octodonta > Octodonta nipae. Next base: position 97,533,893 of record CM067217.1, on the reverse strand, counting down.
CCTTATAACTAATTCCACTCCCCCTTATTTCAACCACACTGTATATATGCTGCTGCTAATGGGTCACCTAATATAACTTTTTTAAAGATTTTTTAAACCCATGTAATTCCACTCAGCTCTATATTTCACCTATCCTATTTATGAAACAGCCTGTAAAATTACGCTTGATAGATCAGCTGATTTTTTTAAATCGAAATATGTTAGTTACATTGGCATATTCCGAATTTTGAATAAAAGCTAAGCTAATACAAGTATATAATATTTTATGCGTGCTGCGGAACCAGTATAGTGTATTACCTAACATCGTAGAAATTTTTTTTACAGTTTCGGTCAATCTAGGGAAATAAAATGTATACCAGATTTTAAGTCAAACTATTGGCATTGCAACAAAAAAGATTCAGCAAAATCAGTTGAGTAGTTCTTACGTTGAACAAATAAACTAGCAAACAAACAGACAACTACAATTTTATAATAGTATAGATATAGATACAAATGATTACATATATTAAACCCTTAACAAAATTAACTTATCAACAGTCCCTACGAATAGTCTACAAATACTTTAAATCTAAGTCAACTTAGGTCACTTGGTAACAACACAGGTCTGGAAACTGCTTTTTAATTATGCCCTTTCAGGGCGCTGATACTACACTACACAGATTGTCTCTGCCAAGATGAAGCTCTCTAGCTCGACCCAAATACCCATGATCGTTAACCTTCTTAACTAATATCATTGACCCTGAGTGCCCCGCTTTTACCTTACGTTAGCCAAATTTTGTTGTGGCAAAGCGGCAAGTAAACTCCCGATGAGGAAATGTGAAGGAGTTAATCAACTCTTTTCTATTGATATTTGACAGACTTGATTACGAAGTCTCATATAGCCTTAAAATGCGTAGACCGAGGTGGAATAAAATCCCACTATATATTTATATATTGTCTTTAATCAAACAATCCGAAACAGACATTTTTCGGATCCTTACCTCATCAAATCCTTACCTTACGAAGTCTTATATAGCCTTAAAATGCGTAGACCGAGGTGGAATAAAATCCCACTATATATTTATATATTGTCTTTAATAAAACAATTCGAAACAGACATTTTTCGGATCCTTACCTCATCAAATCCTTCAACTCAAGTAGACAGGCTATGGGTGTTACAGTCCAAAATCGTCAACTTTTACATTTAATTTCCCATAAGACAATTTAAGGTCCCAAAACACCGAAATTGAACCAAATCCCCCCCCTCTCCTATTTCGCTGGTGTGACGTAATAAGCAAGTGGCTGTTTCCACGGGAGCTCGTGTAGAAAATAGGAGGTGTACACAAAATAGAAAGATGTCTCTGTGTTAGCCCACCCTCTTACAAGCCAGATAAGGACAACCATGGCTAAACATGGATAGACAAACAGCTAACGAAGAAGAAGAGATCAAAACTACTGATAAGTGATAAGCTGGAAGTGAGGGTGCTAAAACGGGAATGCTAGAAACGGAATATAGGCATCCGGGATGATGGGAACTAGAATAATGAAAACGGCATAGCGGGAACAGGAATGCTGGAAGCTGGGATGCTAGGGCATGCGCAGTGATGACGGGTTGTTCATAGAGATGCGCAGCGATGTAGAGTGAGTGTTAGACATACGCAGTGATGTTGTGTGAGTCTTGGACATTAACAATGATGTTATGTGAATGTTAGACATGAGTAAATAGGCTATTTAGGTCCGAGCGCAAAATCGACCAAAAATAAATGTAATTTACCCATACGAGTTTCTAAGGTTAAAATTACCGAAAATTTACCACGATGACCTTGAAATCGCCAACGTGAGCAGGCGGTTTAAGGGTGAGAAACGGTGTAATTAGAGTAATTTTGGCTTAACGTGGGGGTGTAAACGACTTATTTAGGGGTGTATTCGTCATTCATAAGGCCCTTTTGGCAATTTGCGAGGGGTGAAATTCAATCGATAGTGTTATTTGTTATGCGAACAAGGGAGTCGCATTGTCGGACCGTGGCGGACCGTGGGGGCCCTGACTAGCGCTGCTGTGACGTATTGAAGACAGTTGACTAGGGCTGCGATTGGGGCTCCGACTAGGATTGCTGTTGTAGAGGTTAACTGCTAGGGGCCGCGAGGTTTTGAAGGGGTGCGCGTAGAGGTTAGGATGATGATGCGATTTAGGTAATGCGACTATTAGAGGTACGGTTTGTGATCACCGGCTGCGATTTAGGTTATGTTGCTATTAGAGGTTATGGTTAGCTAAGTGGATTATTGGCCTGTGACTTGACATATAGGTTAGACAGCTGTGAGCTGAGTGAGTGTTGGTTGCGTTGCCATCTTGCGGCGGCGTTAATTTCAACGGTGTTGAGATGATGTGTGAAGGAATGGAAATTAATTAGAAAAAAAATGCGACTGATTTTGAGCCGTTGGCTGGATATAGATTTCGTAGGATTTTTTTAAATTAATACCAAAATACAGGTCGAACAAGGATATAAAGGGTGTGATAGAACTTCACTTTGCTATTTGATATAAGATATAAAAAAATAATGCTATTAAGAAATACCGTTGAGAATACCGCGAATATTAGTTGGAACAGGGACGTTGCAAATGAAAATGTTAGAAATGGTAGGATGGTTGAATAAGGGACGTTACAAATGGCAATGCTTGAAACGGTAGGAAGTTGGATAACGGAAACAGGAACGTTACAAAAGGAGATGCTAGAAATGGCAGGATGGTGGGAACAGTGACGCTACAGATGCTATCGTAGGATAGTTGGAACAGGTCCGTTGCAAATGGAAATGCTAGAAATGGCAGTATTGTTGAAGCAGGGCCGTTAGAAATGGTAGGAAGGCTGGAACAGGGACGTTGCAAATAGTAGGATGGTTGGAACAGGACCGTTACATATGCTAGAAATGGCAGGATCGTTGACACACGACCATTACAAATGGTCGAAATGCTAGGATGGTTGAAGCAGGGCCGTTACAAATGGTAGAAACGCCGGGAATGCTGGGAACGGCGTAACAGAAAGTAGGAAATGGCATAAAGTTGAATGGTTGGAATCGGAATGTTGGAAACAGGAATGCTGGAACCAAGATTGTTGGAAACGGTACATCGGGAAACAGTTGGGAGCATCGGGGAACGGATGAGGTCTCAAACAAGAAAATTATGTTATAAAAATCCGCCGTTAAGGAATAGAACTGATAAATGGTATGACAATTGTAAGAACCGGCAGCGAGAACATAGCAATGGACGTACCGGCGGATAAATCAAGGCCACGAGACCCGGAGTCCCAGCGTTAAATCTGTTATTATAGAGAATTTGGCGATTTTAACCAAAAAATTTTTGAAAATGCATCTGAAATAACCAATAAAAATATTCTCAAATATTTGGTAATAGGAACACAATTGTTAATAGAGTTAAAATAATAAAATAATGCAGATTCAACCATGACAATAACAAAGATAAGGAAACGCCAACAAAACCACAGCGTTTAGGTGTGTATTGTTGGATGGCATTGAATGAATAGAACAGATAAGGACTGTAACAGCGTAATACAAAAATTAAATAATTTGTAAGAAACAAGGAAATTATGGAAATATACTGGGACGGACAGGCAGGTTGGCTGAAAAATAATATTTCACATCGTTAGTTGTATGAACAAATACCGTAAATGTTCGTAGGGAATACCGAAAACGTAAAGTTGGACGGTTTGAACAGGGACGTTACAAATGCAATAAATGGTAGGATGGCTGGAACAGGGATATTGCAAATGCTAGAAATGTCTGGAAGGGTGGAACAGAGACGTTAGAAATGGTAGGATGACAGGAACATTGACGTTGTAAATGGTAGAAACGGTAGGATGGTTGTAACAGTGCCTTTACAAATGCTAGAAATGCTACGAAGGTTAAAACAGGGCCGTTGCAAATGCTAGAAACGCCATAGCGGGAATGCTGAAAACGGCGTAACAGAAAGAAGGAAACGGCATTAAGTTGAATGGTTAGATAAAGGGAAGTCTGATGGCAGGAACAGGATGCTAGAACGAAGAGTGTGAAATGGGATAGTTGAAATGCTAGAAATTGTAAGATGGCTGGAATAGGAATGATAAAAACAAGAATGTTGGAAATGGGATAGTAGAAACGGCAGGATGTTGGAAAAGACATAATCTTTATTTAAAAACGAATTTCAGAACTTGGTGAAGAGAAAGTAACGAAGAAAAAAACAACAGTAATTTCGTGTTGCTGCTTGAAAAGTCTGTAAATATGTTTCGACACAAAAAAAAATTGTTTCATTGATCTGAAGGTAAAACTGACAAAGTGCTGTGGACAAGCGTAACATTGAAAAGTTTTCATAACAATTACAGTCTATATTAGGTCAGTCAGTTAAACAAATGTTTGCCAAAGAATACTTTTGTAGTAAAACTTATATGTCTCTATCAGAAAGTGTTCAAAAAAGTTGAATCAGTTACTTACCAAAAAGCCATTCTCTATAAGTACAGAAAAAACAATCATTCACAGTCAAGGCACTAAACGTTGCCAAACACAATCTACTTTGACGGCAGGTTAAAAACAATTCTAGTGGTATGGATTATCTCGTCGTTTATCACAACAGACTGTTTAAAATATTTAGTTTAAACAACAACTATGCTCCATCGGGCACAGACAACAACAATTCACCCAAAAAGAAAATTATTTAAAAGAAATGTTGTAATGTTATTACTGAGTAGAAATTCTTATTAAACAAAGATTAATAACTTAAATATTATGACAATACACGATGTTTATGCCTTATTTGATAGGCATATCAGTCTCGAGTTTTTCATTACGGTTTTGATAACTTTGAAGAAAGATGTTCAATTTGGAGACTGTGAAGGTTATCAGAAAAATATATAATTCAGATGTATGTGTCAGCGAACAGTGAAACGTATACGGGTGGGGGCACATATTGCGCAGGGTATATAAAATGTATTTGGGGGTCTTATAATTGTTAGAAAAATATAATGATGGTATATATGAATTTCATAAAATATGTATTTAAATGTTCAATAAGCAAAATACATATGTTCAGGTGTACAAACGCTGAGAACTACTAGCAACCAAATCAATGCTACCAAAATGACAAATATAACAATGACAGGAGAAAATATCATCACTGACAGTCAAAGGCTGTCGCAGCCAAATAAAAGCAAACGAACCGACAGAAAACCAACTGTAAAGGAAAACGACATCACAAGGATTCGAACACTCTTGCACTCAAAATAGTTGAGAACATGGCAACAAAGGCACAAACGCCAGACTATGACTGTTGGATGCATTGAAAAATGAAACAGACATGGCGGAGAAAAACAAACAACACTGAAGATGATAGTGAGACTGCCATTGTAACAATTAGTGGAAATGGAAACCAAACAAAATGTCTCATTATGATAGGAGGTAAATTTGTCAAAACACAAACATCCATTAGAAATGCAATTTATTAGTATATTAGAGTTTCAATCACTGTACATTTGAAATACTCTATGATTGTTTGATGTAACAACATTGTTCTTTCAATAGTACTTGGCTTTGAATATAAATCACTATAGGTAGAAATATTTGAAAATCTAAACTAAATAATAGTCATATGGGTTAATTAAATCATATAGATGTAATAGTTCTAACAGAAAATCTTAGCCAAGAATGGGTGGACTTACTTCTTTGTGCTACAGACAAGTGCCTTTATCCATCGGTGGCATTCCTTTCTCAAAGGTCAATGGGAATAAAACGAATTTGTTTGTGAAATATACGACTGCTAGGTAATAAAAGACAACACATTTATATGTATGAGTGTATTCATAATGAATAACATTTTAAGAAAACGTAACAAACATATTAAACTATACACGTGCAAAATTTTAAAACTAGCAGCTCAGAGGGCTATAATTATGAACTTAGTAACACAATATAAGATAAAAGAAAGCTTTAAAGAGGCCTCCTGTTATCCAATTATAATTAATGGTCAGCATCGATTTCCATCTGACATCAAATAACAGGGAAACGTAATCCATTAGTTTATTTTATGAAATTAAAAGATTACTCCAACCACATATGTGTTGAATCAAGCTATTTCCAGTAAGATATTGCTTAAAATTTGTCAACATAGCAGCTACCGTCAATGATGCGCCATTGAACTAAATTTTGATGAGGATCAATTTAATCCGTCATGTTTTCCTCAATTCTAGGAAAATAATATGGCAATGCTGTGTTAAATCATTTTAACAATGTCATATGAATAAAAGTTTTATGTGACGGCATAAGTTCATTGGTTGGTTTAAACTTGAATCAGCTGCTAACCGTCAGTAGCTGAAATTCATATGTTTGCTTTTATATCATAACATACGAAGCATATAACACTGAAGGCCAAAGTCATAATTTCCGAGATCCAGGGAATTCTGCAATCTGACAATTATGACCTCTTAAAGGGTATACCTCCTGACGGCATCATATAACTTAGTGAGAAAAATTCAACATATAATATTCCTTATTGAGGTTATATTTCCCGTTATTTGATGAAAAGGTACGGCTTATGAAAAAAGGGGGGCACAGGGGGCTGGCACTGTTTTTTTTATGTGACGTTACCAGCTATGCATTTTAATCATTGTTGACTGAGCCAAACCTCTCGGCACTTTCCATCACATACACATCAAGTAGCAGGAGTTCATTAAGGCAGTCATAAACAGCTTTTCAAGTATGATACAATTACAGGATGCTACCAATTAAATCTAATTGAAAATGATTAAGAAGTAAAACAATGGGTTAAACGAATGAAAAATTAACGTATAGAAAGTGTACCTCAAATATACGCTAGACGCTGAAAATGATAAACGATCTGCCTTCTTCAGGCAGCTAACTTGGAGCAACCAAGTTCTCATTAGAGAGTCCTAGAATGGTGTGTCTATAGCGACGAATACAGAACTATGAAAGAACACTTTCTGGATTTTCTGAAAAAGCAACAACTTCCTACGCAGTGCAACGAAATTCAGGATGCTAAAAAGAAATATATTTGCATAAGCGTCATCGACTTAGAAGTGTTGCTTATACAGATGCGAAGCAACAAGCCCACAGAAATTCACATCCACTACACTTTAATTAAGCACAGCTGTATGAAATATATCAAATACAAGAAGTATCACGAGGAAATGTGTCTCAAGCAGCTTTCTGCACACAGCGACCTACTTTCTACACAAAACAGACAATTGATGGATGAGTTGGATGAACTTAAGCAGAAACAAGTAAAGAATATCGCTGAGGCTGAGATGATTCAAACGCAAAGAGAACGATTACAAGCCGAAGAAGAGAGAAACAATCAGATCGAGATAGTATGCGAGCTGATGAGGAACAAGTTAAGGCTGAAAAATAACGTATCCGAGCTGAGGAAGCACGGACCAAAGCCGAACGGCATCGAGTTCGATTAGAAGAAGAAACTATAAAGGTATCGGAACGTCATCGCCAGGTTCTGAACGTTGTTTCTAACAGAATACAGTCTCAGGTAGTGAAACGCTGGAGGAACGACCTAGTCAACCGAGTAGCCCTCAGCCATAAGGGCTGTGCTGAAGAAAAATCTTAATACCCAATTTAGGGTTGAAATGTATACTAGGTCTCTCATCGCTGTCTATCACACCCAAACCAATAATAGAAAAATAATCCATATAAGGAAAACAATGTATGAAAAAAAAATTCTCTTTAATAACCATTAGAGACCTGTTTACTAGGGGGTGCGTCTATAGACTCTCCTTCAATATCATTTGCATGAACTATCTGATTATAATCGCAAAGAATCTTTTCAAACTTCCATATATGGTAGACCTATAAAGTTTTACATAAATACATGCTTACTTATGTACATGTGATTTCATTTCAAAAAGATTTTGGCATTCAAACTATATCTCAAAATGTTTTAAGACAATGAGAATTATATGAGGCAAACTCATTCAGCACTGGTACTGTAAAAAAGCTTTCGATACTGTTACAAATGAGTAAACTAATTAATTCTTTCTATAATGTGTTCAATGTCTGTAATGATAGTTATTGTAATAATTATGTTCCTGAAAGTTAAACATTGACATGACCCATTATCAGAGACCACATGCAAACGAAAACAAATTGTTTTGTCTTAAAATCTGCAGACAGTCATATGTAGGCGGCATATGAAAAAGATTAAAGAAAACAAAACTAGCCTGGAAACGTTTACAGCGAGACATACTTTTGCTTACAAATGTAGGCATACAAATTTGTTATGTTTGATAATATCTAAAGTTTAAAGATTTGGTGTCAAAGGGTTTTGTCCATCTGCCACTTTCCTGTCAACAACTGAAAGTAGCTTCTGAGTATATATCAACAGTTCGAGGCACTCAGATGTTTTTGTAAGATTTACAGTTCGAACTTTGAAACATTTGTTAGTTATATACAAAATGTCAAAGACCTATTTATCAACCAGGTCTCTTCTCTAGCACCTATTATCGTAAGGTAATATGTTCGGTTTTGGTTTCACATGAAAATAATTTTTTTTACAAATGTAGAAATAAAAAATTGTTATGTTTGATAACACATAAATTTTAAAGATTTGGTGTCAACGGATTTTGTTCATCTGCCACTTTCGAGCCAGTAACTGAAAGTCGCTTCTATGTACATATAAACAGTTCGAGGCACTCAGATGTTTTTGTAAGATTTACGGCTAGAACTTTAAAATATTTGTTAATTTTATACAAAATGTCTAAGATCTATCTACCAGCAATGTCTCTTTTCTACCACCTATTATCGTAAGGTAAGATGTACTTCACTGTGAGGGATCCCCCAGACACCAGTCGTAAGAAAGTGTTTACTTGAGGTTAGGCGAGTTTTGGGTTCGAAAACAAAAACAATATTTTTAAAAAAGTGAAATTCAAAAATATACCAAACTTTATTTAACTTGAAGTGAACCGTTCAAAAGTTGAATTGCAAAAGCATTATACAGTACAAATGCACTCTTATTTATAACATTCGGTCCATGTGCTGACATGAGCGTCTCTGTGGGGTTTCTCGTACTCATAACTCCTCCACCCTTAGAATGAAGTTGTGGGGCTTGCCGCAAAAACTTCTTGAGGTTGTTCTGCCTCTTCTTTCTTGATTTGACCTCTATTCTTCATATACGTTTTAAAAAGCTTAAGGCAATAATAAATCAGAAACATTACTATGAGGAGATAAATTAAAATTGTCCAAATACTAAGATTATTATGAATAATTAAAGGTTTTATGTTTTCCATTTCTTGTTTTTGAATTTTTAATGATTTTTCTATTATGTTCAAGTCTTTCAAATTTATGTTATTAAGTTTAATGGGTTTTATTTCATTTACTGAATTTATTACAGAATGCTTATAATTCATCTCGGGAAGTTCGAATTTTTGAGAATTTCCAAAAGAGTTTTTGAATGTTTTTAATTTTACATCACTAATTTCCACTTCACAATCGTAGTGGGCTTCCACAATGAATGTCCCTTGGATGGGAATATTGTCTTTGGAATCTTGACATTTTCTTTTTGCTATAGTCTCTTCGGTTACAACAACTATCCAACGGTCATTTTCTAATTTTTGAATATATGGATTCGGCACATCGACAGGTATAAGGTGACAACTTGATAAGTTTTTTGAAAACTTTAGTAATTGAATTTCACATGGAGCATTACTTTTAATTTTCATGGGATTTTTACTATGGCATAGGAATTCGTTGGGGGTAGTTTCTTGGCACCCTTCGTTAAAAAGCATGTAGTTTTGTTCATTAAGGATAAGGAACTCGGAATTTGGTACGATAGTTTGAAATGAGGTATTGTGAAATACTGGCAAAGGATACATGTGAAAATAATCATAACTTTCACTTTCTACTATTGGGACTTCTATCACAAATATGATTTTATTAAGTTTACTATAACTTTTAATTTCCAAAATTTTTTCGAAAAGTAAAATATTTTCGTGTATTGGTTCATATGGTAATTTGTTTACTCTGATATGTTTACTGATATATTTTAGTTCTTCTATTAACTCGTTTGAAGGAATAATAGAATTGTGAAAAGTCTTTAATTTCGAAAATGTGATGGCAACTTCTATTCTTTCTAAAATATTGTATATTTCCTGATAAGCTGTGGTTATTTGATTTAATACAGTATGTGTCAAAAAGTAGATATAATTTTCCATATTTTCTAATTGAGCAGATTTCACTGATTGTTCGATTTGTATTATTCTCGAGTCTAATGTTAACTGGTTATGTGCCAAGGTTTGAATACTTTCATTAAATGTCTTTATTGATCTTTCCAATAATGTTATTTGTCCATTCATTAGTGCCTTAATTGTCATTTGATTTTTAGAAATAGTTTCTATAGCTGCATCATATTTTTCTGCATCTGACTGGTCCAAATTACCAGTAATACTTCTAATTATTGAGCCTAAGCCATTTATTAATGCTCTTTTTGTTCGGAGATTAGAAGGATTAAATTGATTGATTTGTGTTTGAATTTTATTCTCCAACAAGGAAGCCAAATGATGTGAATTATAGAACTCGTCTTTGAAGTTGTTATTTTGTGAACTTTCATTTTGGAAAACTAGTTTTAAATTATGCAACTTAGCTTTTAGTAATTGAAATTCGTGAATAATTTCAGTTAAATCAAAGATTTGAATAAATGACCAATAATCTATTTTATTTTGGGCATTGCCAAGTTTTAGAGGTAGTAACCCTGGATTTTTAGCGAGATTATATATGTTAGGGAGAGTTAATCCTCTTGAAGGGGTTGAGAGGTACCTGCAACAGGAATAGGGGGTTGTTTTAATTCTTTTATGTGAATAACTTCTGCTTTATTAGGTTTCTTTTGGTTTGTTATCTCAACACGGTTTCTGTCAAGGATTTTTGTTATCTTATAGGGACCAAGAAATTTGTTGCTTTTCTTGTTCCTCGATTTTGGGTTTCGTTTATATACTATTTGATTTACTTTGAAATTTTCGTTAGTGTCACCGTCTTTGTTACGTTTCGAGATTAAATTTTGTTTATTTTGATTTAATTTTTCAGTTACGTCATGATAGACTTGTTTCAATTTATTTTTGTGGTTTTCTACGTAATCGCTAAAAAAGGTTTCAGGAAGAAAAATTTCATTTGGGTTTCTAGAAGTTGTATGTCCGAACGTCAGTTCGAAGGGTGTGAACTTTGTAGCACTATGTATAGTATTATTATATCCTAAAATAGCATAGTCCATTAAATTGTCATTTTCGTCAGGGTAACTTTCTTTTAGAATTCGGAGATGTTCGATTATTGTGGAATGGAATCTTTCCACTATACTATTTGATTCGTGATGACTCGGGGTCGTAAAATGAATATTGACTTTGTGAAGCTTTAAAATTTGTTTTACAGTTTCATTGTTAAATTCCGTACCATTATCAATTATTATTTTGCTTGGGACACCGAACGAAGAAAAATATTTAAATAGGGCGTTACTAATATTGATGGCTGTTTTTCCAGCAATTTGAATTGCCTGGGCAAATTTTGTAAAAGCATCTACCAAAGTCAGGTAATGTTTATTATCATATGTAAACACATCAATGTGAACGAGTTCAAAAGGCTTACAAGGGGTTTCGGTTAACATTAAGGGTATGTACGGGTTTTTCCTAGCATATTTTGCCCTTTGACAAATTTCGCAGACATTAATAAAATTTGTGACCGTGTTTTTCATATGAAGCCAGAAATAATTTCTTTTCAGTTGATCGAGGGTTTCGGCAATTCCTCTATGGTTGGTTTTACCTTCATGATAATTTTTTATTAGGGAAATTTGTTCTTCTTTATCTGTTACAGTATTTATTTGTTTAGTACATCTGATAAGTTCGGGACCGTTTTCGGAAAAGTATTTTAAAAATATCTTGTTGAAGTTTTCATACAAGGAGAATGTTCGAAAGTAAAGATAGTATTTTTTATTTGAATTTGTGTGTTCTTTCAAAAAGTTGAGAATGAGTTTTTCATTATTTTCTTCTGAGATTTTCACAATAGTTATTTTTTGGTGTTCGTAGTTCTCGAATGTGATATCAATTTTATTATAGGGTTGGGGTATAACAATAATTTGATTATTTTTGTTGTTAATAATATCTTCTATAATTTTGATTCCAGAATTTGTTGTTTCATTTTGTGTAGAATGTTGAGTTTCGTCACTATCGTCATCAGGGTCAATGTTTTGGGGGTCAGGATTGTTTTCCTCTTGTGTGGGATCTGCTAAAGATCTTAAGTATTCTAAAGTTTCATTATTGATGTCTCCGGGATTGTTTATGACAGATTCGTCGTCTTTATTTATTACGTTAAGTTCGATTCGTGAAAGTGCGTCAGCGTTAGTATTTATTTTACCCTTTTTATGAATTATCTTAAAGTTAAATTCTTCAAGATGGACTCTCCATCGTAATATTTTAGAATTTGGATTTTTCATATTATAGAGCCAAATTAGAGGAAGGTGGTCGCAAATAATAGTAAACTTTCTGCCGTACAAATAACATTTTAGGGATTTACAACTCCATACTATGGCCAACAGTTCTTTTTCTATGGTGCTATATTTTTGTTCGGTTTCATTTAAAGTTCTCGAAATAAAAGCAACTGGTTTGTCTGAACCTATTGTTCCTTGGGAAAGAACGGCTCCTAAAGCTACATTTGACGCATCTGTAGTCAAGATAAATTCTTTAGAAAAATCTGGGTATTGTAAAATCGGGGCATTGACTAATAATTGTTTACAAGTATTAAATGCTGAAATGAAATTTTGATCATGAATTATTTTAGAATTTTTTCTTAAGCATTGAGTTAGTGGTTTTGTTATCTTGGCGAAGTCTTTAATAAATTTACGGTAGTAGCCGACTAGTCCTAAAAAGCTTTTAATTTCTTTAGGAGTTTTAGGTATAAGAAATTTTTTGACTGCATCTATTTTGTCGGGGTTAGGTTTGACTCCCTGGGGTGTGATAATATGTCCTAAATATGCACATTCTTTTCGTAAAAATTCTGATTTGTCTAATTGTACTTTAAAGTTTGCTTGTCTAAGTCTGTCAAATACTGCTTTAAGTCTTTGTATATGTTCTTGAAGAGATGTACTGTATATAACAATGTCATCTAAGTATGTTAAACAAGTTTCGTTTTGTAAACCGCGGAGTATGTTATCCATCACTCGTTGGAATGTGGATGGTGCATTCTTAAGCCCAAACGGCATTCTTTTAAATTCCCAGTGTCCTTGTTCTGTCGAAAAAGCTGTTTTTTGTATGTCTTCTGGGTCCATCTCTATTTGGTGAAATCCGCTAGCTAAATCAATTGTGCTAAAATATTGGCTCTTACCTAATTTGTCAAGTATGTCGTTTATATTAGGTAAAGGGTATTTATCGTCAATAGTTCTATCGTTAAGTTTTCTAAAGTCAATTACCAAACGCCATTTTCTTTTCCCAGAAGCATCTAACTTCTTTGGAACGATCCATATAGGACTACTCCAAGGGGAATTTGAATTTTTTGTATTTGATTTTTTACTTCCGATTTATGAATTTCCGGGTACCTATAGGATTTAGTAAAAATGGGTGTTTCATCTGTCAATTTAATTTTGTGTCTAATAGCATTAGTAAAAGTCAGTGGTACTTTGTCACAGTAAAATATGTCTCTGTATTCTAAACATAGTTTTCGTATGGCTTCTTTTTCTTCGGGGTTGCAGTGTTCAAGTCTAAGATTTTTTAAATTAGCTTTTAAAGTATTGTCTTGTTGCCTGTCGAATTCGTTTTCGTCAGTTTCCATTTTTTCGATAAAGTTCAGTTCTGAGATATTAAGAAGTTCAACGTCAAAAGGTTGATTAATTTGAACATTTGCAGGGGTGGTTTTTGAATGAATGTGTGTTAAGTGTGTTGGACCTGTTTTGACTATGAAGAAAATTTTCTTCCTCAATAACTAAAGACATGGCTTTCTCCAAGCTATCTGGGTTTCTTAAACGTACATTATTTTGAATGGGACCAGAAAGGCCACGAATGAATGTTTTTAAGGCAATATCGTCATAATTTTGCATTTTTAAAACTTTTTCATTAACGGACAAATTCAAGGTATTTAATTTTGTAATTATGAGGCTACGTGCATCTTGGCATCTCATACCGAAATTATAAGGTGTTTCGTTTTTGTTTGGTTGCAAAGTTATCAAATCTTGCACTAAACAGTCAATATTTCTTTGATCACCAAAACACAAGCTAAGAGTATCTTTAATTTCCTGCCAAGTTCTTAATTCTATTCTAGAACCTACTAAAATTTGAGCTCTACCAGTTAATTTGCCAATTATTGCTCGCAGAATAAAATTATTAAGTGCAACGTTATTTGCGTTTGAGAAATTCTGAATTAAAGATTCGCAGCTATCAAAAAATATATTTAAAGTATGAGGATTACCATCATAATTTGGGATAACGTCTATATATAATTTTAAAAGTTGGTAATTTGTCTGAGGTGGATTTAAAACAGGTGCTCTAATTGGTGTGGTATTTTCAGAAGTCATTTTTATAAAATAAAATTTTTAGCAATAATAATAGTAAAAATAAAAATAAAACACTATATGTATATATTTATATCAAAATGTAAATATTAATACCTAATATGGGTAAATATTGATAAAAAAAATAATAAAAATAATAATAAAAGTGAAAATTATGAATATGTGGAAAATGTATAATGAGGATGAATGGAAATTGAACAAAACTTACAGTAAAATGACGAAGATTTTCATTCTTCTTAGCCTAATACCAATAGGAGTTTGAGCGATGCTGTCTCGGTTTCCCTGGTCTTCTTATTCTAGGTCTGGTGGATTTGGCGATTTTGTCCTCTTCCAACAGCTGCCAATAGGATTCCTCCCTGGACTTGGATTTATAACCGAAGTTAACGGCGATTGCACTTCTGGCGGCAACTTTTTGAATTTTTTTTTTCACTATTTTGTACTGATAAACCGTTGAAACGGACCGGTTGAATTTTCTGATTTTCCCTCAAAAATACCGTTCAGTACAATCCTACTGACTGCGCCAGTTTTGGGTTCGAAAACAAAAACAATATTTTTAAAAAAGTGAAATTCAAAAATATACCAAACTTTATTTAACTTGAAGTGAACCGTTCAAAAGTTGAATTGCAAAAGCATTATACAGTACAAATGCACTCTTATTTATAACATTCGGTCCATGTGCTGACATGAGCGTCTCTGTGGGGTTTCTCGTACTCATAACTGGCGCCTTACTTTTAGGTTTCAACTTGCGGTTAAACGGTATCAACTTGAGGTTAGGTTAAGTTCGATCGAACGACTAGAGGTTAGGTTTCGTCGATCCTTACCTAACCTAATCTAAAGTTTTCTGAAGCCTCTCAATGCAAAACCAGATATCAAGAGCACATCACTACAGCTATAGGATATTACTTGAAATATTTTTATGACGACTTGTTATCTTTCTACCCCTCCTATAAGAGTTTACCCTGCATGGACTGGTTCGCTAAGGAAATGCTACAGTTATCGGAAGATCTAAACACCATTTTCCTCTGCCATTACGACATGGATCCGCTTTCGCATGAAGAGCAGTTCGAATATGATGCTACCACCCATTCCCATATCTGCGAGAAACCGTTCACTCCTGATAACGCGACCATTTCCATCTTGCTTCTGGATTTATTACTAGTGATAGCAGAAAATCAAACTATCGTGTCCCAACCCATGAATCATGCAATATTAATTATCAAGACACACATATAGTACCAGTTATTTTTCACAATTTGTCTGGATACGATAGCCATTTCATTATCAATCAAATTACGCCATGTGCAGATGGAAAGATAGATATACTTCCTATTACTAAGAAAAAGGGTTGATTAACGAAGCACTTCAACGGCTCATCAGTTAAATACCGATTCATCGATTCATTTAGATTTCGTGCTGCAACACTTGACACTCTTGCCTCCCCATTACAACAGTTTCCTTAACTACCTTCATAATTTTTTTCGTTTACGTGACGATCAGGTCAAAATACTAACTAAAAAGCTATGATTATCTTGACTGTTTTAAAAAAAATTCTCATGATTCTTTATGTCAGGATAAATTTTGCAACAAACTGAAAGATACTGGCACCACCGATGAGGAAGATACCCATGCAAGATGGGTGTGGTCTGAGCTTGGAATTAAATACTTGGGGAGTATACTGATTTGTATAGATTGACAATATATTGGCTGATGTGTTTGAAATTTTCTGAAACTGGAGTCTTGAAAGCCATGGTTTAGATCAAGCCCATTATTTCACATTAGAACATGGGGTTGTCTGCTTTTAAGGACCATACAAGAATTGTAGCTTCTTACAGACATTGAACAATTATTATTCGTTAACAGTCCGAGGTGGACTGACGCAATGTTCAAAGAGAAGGTGTGTCGCTAATAATAAGTACATAAGTACATAAAAGCCTTACAAAACCTACAGTGACCTCAAATTTCAATCAAACAACTTGACTTAAGTCATATATAAACTTTAACACCAGATTAAGGAGTCAAGCAAACACTGTATTTGAAAAGAATTAATTCAAATTGATGAACAATGCTGCTTTCGAAATTGCATATATAATTTAAGAAAAAGGATTAATGTTCGACTCATTTCCAAATGGCAGGTCACATACGGTTTAGGCAATGATATCCAAACATGAATTCAAGCCTTGCACTATCTTCAATGAAAATTTAGTTGCAGTTGCAAAGTTGGAAATCCTCATTATTAAATACACATACATAGGTAGGGCAGTTTGGGACTTGGCTAAAACAACAGTATAACCGACAACTTATTCATGGACATAAGAATTACATGTATTACATTCTTTGGCGAACTAAAGAACTATGTTTATGTAATGTCTTCGATGGCACATTACATATAAAATCCAAAAAAATGTATGAATTAGATGTTGCGGTTTTAGTACAATGCAAGTATGTAATTGACGAAGGACCTTTAGCGGAACAATCAATAAAACATTGCATCGTCGCGTAAATTAATCACCAAATAAAAGTTAATCACTGACCTTTTACGTCGAAGCTCTGCAGGTGGTGTTTTCTTGGTTCTTCTTTCTTCAGAGGCTAGCCCCGCAGCGACAGGAACTGTTTTAGAGCTTCGTCTGGACAACACGTTACAAAAAAAATAGCGACGTAATGTTCATTGATTGAGCAAACAAAAAATGCGGGTTTAACACCAAATGATGCGCTTTTGTAAACACAAAAGAAACAAAATGAAAGCGGTTTAGCGGTTGTTACGACCGGAACTATAACTCGCGAAATCGTAACACAATAGCAACAAAAAGCGGCCGTCTTAAAACGGAATCAAAAAAGCGTCCAAATAGCTTGGAAGTCAATACACGGATCACGAATACTGTCTTTATTTTACACGCAAAAAACACTTAAAATTAGCATTAGCGCGACGGAAGGTTTTGGAAAAGGTACAGAAGTTTAAAAATCAATGAAGTAATTCAATCAAATTTAAACAATACACTAAACAAATTGCGGGAACGCAACATTCCGCCAGCGTTGAATAACTAATTTCAAAACTAAGGGTCCACTGGCAGTGGACAGAGCTTTACAAGAGGTCGCTTCAAAGTACCACTTGCAGTTCTAACTGTAGCAACGCGTACAACACCATCACGTCCAGGATGTACGTCAATAATGCGCCCTAATGGCCAATTCAAAGGAGGGAAAGTGTCTTGCTTCAAAATAACAAGAGTACCTGGCTTAACAACCTCCGAGGGATCAGTCCATTTGCTCCGTTGATGAAGGGTATGAAATATTCTAGCGACCAACGTTTCCAGAATGCCTGATGCAATCGACGCAGTAACTGCCATCTGTTGAGACCATTAGATAGGACAGATAAGAAATCAGATTCAGGAGGTGCTGTTAAAGGTTCCATTGTAAGAAACATTCCAGGACTCAAGGCGGTAAGATCCGCTGGATCGTTGCTACAAGGGGTTATAGGTCGCGAGTTTAAAACTGCTTCGACCTGTGCAAATACAGTAGAAAGTTCTTCGTAGGTTAGGGTTTGATCTCCAACGACACGTCTTAAGTGAGCTTTAACGGATTTAATTCCGCTCTCCCATAGTCCTCCAAAGTGATGAGCCGAAGGGGGATTGAAATGCCAAGAAATAGTTTCTCGTGCAGCAGTAGGTCTAAAAGCTTTCACGATCTGTTTGTTAGCACACACAAAACTAGTACCACAATCACTATAGATATGGCTACATCGACCACGACGTGCAATGAGTCGTCGCAAAGCTGCCAAGAACGCATCAGCAGATAAATCTGATACGAGTTCTAGATGAACAGCTCTCGTTGCAAAGCACTTAAACAGGAAAAGCCTTTAAAGTTTTCGACCCTCTAGTTTTAGCCATAGTTATAGTGAAGGGACCAGCAAAATCTACTCCAACATGAGAAAATGGTTTCAATTGTGAAACGCGGCAAATGGGCAAAATTCCCATGAAGGGTTGGTGAGCAGAAGGATTAAGCTTCAAACAAGAAACACATTTAGAAATGACACTACGAATTACTTTCTTTGCGGATAGAATCCAAAATCGTTGCTGCAAAAGAAATTGAACAGTCTGGATTGCGAGCATTATCAACAAAGCGACAAATATGAGCTATAATGCGGGTAATGCGAATAATAGAAGAACGTTCTTCTAACAAAGTACCTAATAAATTTGGTGAAGCGGTGACTTGAAGCGCCACTATACGGGCTTCAGTCATCACTAGCGGTGACATGGTTGAGTCTGAGCAAGCATTTGGCAAACGAGCGGTAATCAACAATTGTGGGCCTTTCCACCAAAGTGTATTGCCTAATAACTCTGATGGCAAAGTGCCGCGGGAACCCAAGTCAACGGGGTTTTCACAAGATTGAATGTAAAACCAATACGATGAAGGAAATTTTCCCTGAATGTAAGCAACTCGACAAATGCCTTCCAACGGTGCGTGGAAGAACTAAGCCATGAAAGGACTACCGTGGAATCTGACCAGCAACGAATCACCTTGAACAACAAACGACTGTTGAATTGCTCATAAACATAATGAGCCAACTTAGCGGTAAGAACTAGAGCACACAGTTCCAATCTGGGAAGTGACAAAGTTTTCAAAGGGGCAACTTTCGATTTAGACAACACAAACAACTTTGACGAAAACCAGATGCGGTTTCGAACACAAAATAAACAAGAGCGACATAACCTTTCTCAGAAACATCACCAAATGAGTGAAGTTCACAACTAGAAAAGTTTTCTATAGCAAGCAGGCGAGGCAAAACTAAATTCTGCAAGGTCAACACAATAGCGATAATATCTTGCTGCAACTGGGGACCGATAACAAACAATAATTCAAAGATAACCGATGAGGTATCTTAGCGGATGCATTAAACACTACACGAAGTTTGGTTGTGCTACTATCAGGTTTCAAAACACAATGATGCGGTATGTAGTAACAATTAGAAGCAGTAGATGGATCAGGAACCAACTCCATATGATCAAGCTCTAAATACTATTTGAGAAAATCACAATATTGTTTATAGAGCTCTGGTTGCTTTAGAAGAAGTCTTTCTAAAGAGTAGAAACGTTGTACGGCGAGATTATATATTCCATCAAAAGCAGGAAGTGTATTTCGAAAAGTAAGGGGCACAACGAATCTACCTGATTCCAATCTCCTGCATCCCTCGGAAAATATTTTTTCGCAGATAAGATCATCAGGGGACTGAACCAGTACGGTAGGAACATCTTCAATTGTCCAGAACCTTTGGAGTGAATCATCTAATGATACTACATCTTCAATTTGACAAAAAAGCGAAGTTGGGTTTATGACTGACTGAGAGTGAGAGTTAACAGAACTTGAAGACACTCTACCCATAAAGATGTAACCGAACACAGTGTTAATAGCATCAGGAACACCTTCCTTTCCCAGAAGGCGTCCCTCCAACAAAATTTGAGAGAATATATCGGCACCTAACAAAAGGTCAATAGCGCCTGGGCAGACATCGCAAAGTTTGATAAGAACCGTGCTTATCTAATACCTCAACTAAAGTGGTAGGTAACAACACATTTGAATTGTATGACAAAAGTGAACTATGACAAGAAGTCTGCGGAAGAGGAGTTTCGGAAATTTCAACAGTATTAACGGTACTGGATCCACCAGATGTGTTTGCGGGGGGAGCACTAGATTCAGACCGAATGCCTGAATCACCATGATTTACAAAATGAAGCAGTGTGTCATGGCGTTGTTTGCAGTTGCGGCAAGTGGATAAAGATTTACAGCGATTCGACTGATGAGAATCGCCTAAGCAATTAAAACAAAGTCTAAAATCTATAACAAATTTAAACCGCGCGGATACTGATTTGTTCATGAATTCGGAACATTTGTAAATCGCATGATCGGATTTACTAACTAAACAATTTCTATTCTTAG
Organism: Octodonta nipae; assembly: GCA_034190945.1. NCBI lineage: Eukaryota > Metazoa > Arthropoda > Insecta > Coleoptera > Chrysomelidae > Octodonta > Octodonta nipae. Next base: position 97,513,448 of record CM067217.1, on the reverse strand, counting down.
TGACAAACAAAGATGTAGTGAAACGGGAAGAATGTTTTTTTGAATTCAATGGTAACCTTTTGTCAACACTTCGCTTTGCCTTGTGGGATAATTCAACATGTTCAAAGGCATCGCAATGCTTCGACAAAAAATCAACAACTTCCGAGCGGATCGGAAAGTCATCTTGACCGGTCACAGTACCATGGTAAAGTTCAAATTTAGCTGCTAAATTCTTTGGAACTCGTTTCAACATCGTTTGAACGATACAAAAATCCCACTGATTTAGTAGTAAACCCAAATTCTTCAGTGCTTCCAAATTATCACTGAAGTCATCCAATAACTTCCGAACCTCTGAAGAGCTACCTGAAGTTAGTTGGGGGAATTGTTCTAAAGCTGACCAATGAGACTCCGCGATTAAACGAGTTCGTTTGAATTTTTTTAAAAGTGTTTCATAATCACTCACGTAATAGTTTTGTGTTCGTTAAAAATTCTTAATAGCCTCAAAAGCAGGCCCTTTTAAAGCTAACTGCAAATATTTGAACTTCTGCATAGCACTGAGTATTTCATTATTGTGAATTAATGAATCAAACAAATCAATAAAAGTACCAAATTCTAATAGGTATGTCTCCACTAACTGAAGGCAAATCAATTCGCGGCAAAGCAACACTTTCCTGTTCTCGAGCTATATTTTGTGGCGTACAATTCTGAACAGATTTCATTTTAGCAAAAATAGACCTAATTGAATAAAACAATTTTTCAGATTTATTGCGTATGTCATTCTCAAACTGAAAATCATCGTTGAGTTCTGAGATTAAACATACAATGGAATTGTGATGTTAAAAAATTCTGAATGGATTGAATCACCCATATCAATCATGCAAAAAAACAATTCAACGTCGTCACCTCTTAAGGCTTTCTCGGCAGCAAAATAAATACCTTCTAATCTTTTAAACTCCAATTGTTGATGATTTTTAAATTTACGTAAATTTTCAGTGGTTTTTGACATCTTAACAATAAACTAAAATCACTGTAACGCCACTGAACAAATCTAACACGATAAAACGAAAATACTATTCCAAAAATCTACAATTTTTTACTAATGAAGTAGAAAATATCTGACCAAATGTCAAATAAATTCAAAAAGATTTAGCAAAATAACCAATCAAACGAAACGAGCTCTTGTTTTTTAACGTGGCAAAAAATATGCGAAATTTATTTCCAACGGAATGAATGAATATCCCGAACTTGCTTTCTCTTTTAACAAATAAAGAAACGAAAATTCAATGCGGTTTTCAACAATAATTGTAACGAAAAGTTAATGGTTTGATCGATAAACTTTGCACGAAATTAACTCAAATTGCATCCGGCTCGAAGTTGGACCAAATTATGGAATGTCTTCGATGGCACATTACATATAATATCCAAAAAAAATGTATGAATTAGGTGTTGCGGTTTTAGTTCAATGCTGGTTCAATGCAAGTATGTAATTGACGAAGGACCTTTAACGGAACAATCAATAAAACATTGTATCCTCGCCTAAATTAATCACCAAATAAAAGTTAATCACTGACCTTTTACGTCGAAGCTATGCAGGTGGTGCTTTCTTGGTTCTTCTTTCTTCAGAGGCTAGCCCCGCAGCGGCAGGAACTGTTTTTAGAGCTTCGTCTGGACAACAAGTTACACAAAAAATAGCGACGTAATGTTCATTGATTGAGCAAACAAAAAATGCGGGTTTAACAACAAATGATGAGCTTTTGTAAACACAAAAGAAACAAAATGAAAGCGGTTTAACGGTTGTTACGACCGGAACTATAACTCGCGAAATCGTAACACAATAACAACAAAAAGCGGCTGTCTTAAGACGGAATCAAAAAGTGTCCAAATAGCTTGGAAGTCAATACACGAATCACGAATACTGTCTTTATTTTACTCGCAAAAAACATTTAAAATTAGCATTAGCGCGAGGGAAGGTTTTGGAAAAGGCGCAGAAGTTTAAAAATCAATGAAGTAATTCAATCAAATTTAAACAATACACTAAACAAATTGCGGGAACGCAACAGTTTATTAATTTAAGGATCACTACTGGCGCTATAGCATAGTGACTTAAAGAACTATTTTTATTGATTTAGATTGGATTTTAGCTGTTCATGCTGTCATAAAGTGGTTATATATGGTTATTAATAAATTTTTCTGCCTTAAACTTGTTTAATAAAGTTACGAAAAATCAATTGTTGGCATACTACATGCTGCTTAAGATAATTTCTTGGTGATAAATCTGTTAAAATTAAGTCCCACCCCGTGAAGAGATTCTTCGTCTAAGTAATTTTTTTAAAACCAATACCATTGGTTTTGTTCTATATTCCGTTTCCATAGCGCTTTCTTTACTGCCACTTTCGAGCCAGTAACTGAAAGTCGCTTCTATTTACATATAAACAGTTCGAGGCACTCAGATGTTTTTGTAAAATTTACGGCTAGAACTTTAAAATATTTGTTAATTTTATACAAAATGTCTAAGATCTATCTACCAGCAATGTCTCTTTTCTACCACCTATTATCGTAAGGTAAGATGTACTTCACTGTGAGGGATCCCCCAGGCACCAGTCGTAAGAAAGTGTTTACTTGAGGTTAGGCGCCTTACTTTTAGGTTTCAACTTGCGGTTAAACGGTATCAACTTGAGGTTAGGTTAAATTCGATCGAACGACTAGAGGTTAGGTTTCGTCGATCCTTACCTAACCTAATCTAAAGTTTTCTGAAGCCTCTCAATGCAAAACCAGATATCAAGAGCACATCACTTCAGCTATAGGATATTACTTGAAATATTTTTACGACGACTTGTTATCTTTCTACCCCTCCTATAAGAGGTTACCCTGCGTGGACTGGTTCGCTAAGGAAATGCTACAGTTATCGGAAGATCTAAACACCATTTTCCTCTGCCATTACGACATGGATCCGCTTTCGCATAAAGAGCAGTTCGAATATGATGCTACCACCCATTCCCATATCTGCGAGAAACCGTTCACTCCTGATGACGCGACCATTTCCATCTTGCTTCTGGATTTATTACTAGTGATAGCAGAAAATCAAACTATCGTGTCCCAACCCATTAATCATGCAATATTAATTATCAAGACACACATATAGTACCAGTTATTTTTCACAATTTGTCTGGATACGATAGCCATTTCATTATCAATCAAATTACGCCATGTGCAGATGGAAAGATAGATATACTTCCTATTACTAAGAAAAAGGGTTGATTAACGAAGCACTTCAACGGCTCATCAGTTAAATACCGATTCATCGATTCATTTAGATTTCGTGCTGCAACACTTGACACTCTTGCCTCCCCATTACAACAGTTTCCTTAACTACCTTCATAATTTTTTTCGTTTACGTGACGATCAGGTCAAAATACTAACTAAAAAGCTATGATTATCTTGACTGTTTTAAAAAAAATTCTCATGATTCTTTATGTCAGGATAAATTTTGCAACAAACTGAAAGATACTGGCACCACCGATGAGGAAGATACCCATGCAAGATGGGTGTGGTCTGAGCTTGGAATTAAATACTTGGGGAGTATACTGATTTGTATAGATTGACAATATATTGGCTGATGTGTTTGAAATTTTCTGAAACTGGAGTCTTGAAAGCCATGGTTTAGATCAAGCCCATTATTTCACATTAGAACATGGGGTTGTCTGCTTTTAAGGACCATACAAGAATTGTAGTTTCTTACAGACATTGAACAATTATTATTCGTTAACAGTCCGAGGTGGACTGACGCAATGTTCAAAGAGAAGGTGTGTCGCTAATAATAAGTACATAAGTACATAAAAGCCTTACAAAGCCTACAGTGACCTCAAATTTCAATCAAACAACTTGACTTAAGTCATATATAAACTTTAACACCAGATTAAGGAGTCAAGCAAACACTGTATTTGAAAAGAATTAATTCAAATTGATGAACAATGCTGCTTTCGAAATTGCATATATAATTTAAGAAAAAGGATTAATGTTCGACTCATTTCCAAATGGCAGGTCACATACGGTTTAGGCAATGATATTCAAACATGAATTCAAGCCTTGCACTATCTTCAATGAAAATTTAGTTGCAGTTGCAAAGTTGGAAATCCTCATTATTAAATACACATACATAGGTAGGGCAGTTTGGGACTTGGCTAAAACAACAGTATAACCGACAACTTATTCATGGACATAAGAATTACATGTATTACATTCTTTGGCGAACTAAAGAACTATGTTTATGTAATGTCTTCGATGGCACATTACATATAATATCCAAACAAAATGTATGAATTAGATGTTGCGGTTTTAGTACCTTGCAAGTATGTAATTGACGAAGGACCTTTAGCGGAACAATCAATAAAACATTGCATCGTCGCGTAAATTAATCACCAAATAAAAGTTAATCACTGACCTTTTACGTCGAAGCTCTGCAGGTAGTGTTTTCTTGGTTCTTCTTTCTTCAGAGGCTAGCCCCGCAGCGACAGGAACTGTTTTAGAGCTTCGTCTGGACAACACGTTACAAAAAAAATAGCGACGTAATGTTCATTGATTGAGCAAACAAAAAATGCGGGTTTAACACCAAATGATGCGCTTTTGTAAACACAAAAGAAACAAAATGAAAGCGGTTTAGCGGTTGTTACGACCGGAACTATAACTCGCGAAATCGTAACACAATAGCAACAAAAAGCGGCCGTCTTAAAACGGAATCAAAAAAGCGTCCAAATAGCTTGGAAGTCAATACACGGATCACGAATACTGTCTTTATTTTACACGCAAAAAACACTTAGCATTAGCGCGACGGAAGGTTTTGGAAAAGGTACAGAAGTTTAAAAATCAATGAAGTAATTCAATCAAATTTAAACAATACACTAAACAAATTGCGGGAACGCAACATTCCGCCAGCCTTGAATTACTAATTTCAAAACTAAGGGTCCACTGGCAGTGGACAGAGCTTTACAAGAGGTCGCTTCAAAGTACCACTTGCAGTTCTAACTGTAGCAACGCGTACAACACCATCACGTCCAGGATGTACGTCAATAATGCGCCCTAATGGCCAATTCAAAGGAGGGAAAGTGTCTTGCTTCAAAATAACAAGAGTACCTGGCTTAACAACCTCCGAGGGATCAGTCCATTTGCTCCGTTGATGAAGAGTATGAAATATTCTAGCGACCAACGTTTCCAGAATGCCTGATGCAATCGACGCAGTAACTGCCATCTGTTGAGACCATTAGATGGGACAGATAAGAAATCAGATTCAGGAGGTGCTGTTAAAGGTTCCATTGTAAGAAACATTCCAGGACTCAAGGCGGTAAGATCCGCTGGATCGTTGCTACAAGGGGTTATAGGTCGCGAGTTTAAAACTGCTTCGACCTGTGCAAATACAGTAGAAAGTTCTTCGTAGGTTAGGGTTTGATCTCCAACGACACGTCTTAAGTGAGCTTTAACGGATTTAATTCCGCTCTCCCATAGTCCTCCAAAGTGATGAGCCGAAGGGGGATTGAAATGTCAAGAAATAGTTTCTCGTGCAGCAGTAGCTCTAAAAGCTTTCACGATCTGTTTGTTAGCACACACAAAACTAGTACCACAATCACTATAGATATGGCTACATCGACCACGACGTGCAATGAGTCGTCGCAAAGCTGCCAAGAACGCATCAGCAGATAAATCTGATACGAGTTCTAGATGAACAGCTCTCGTTGCAAAGCACTTAAACAGGAAAAGCCTTTAAAGTTTTCGACCCTCTAGTTTTAGCCATAGTTATAGTGAAGGGACCAGCAAAATCTACTCCAACATGAGAAAATGGTTTCAATTGTGAAACGCGGCAAATGGGCAAAATTCCCATGAAGGGTTGGTGAGCAGAAGGATTAAGCTTCAAACAAGAAACACATTTAGAAATGACACTACGAATTACTTTCTTTGCGGATAGAATCCAAAATCGTTGCTGCAAAAGAAATTGAACAGTCTGGATTGCGAGCATTATCAACAAAGCGACAAATATGAGCTATAATGCGGGTAATGCGAATAATAGAAGAACGTACTTCTAACAAAGTACCTAATAAATTTGGTGAAGCGGTGACTTGAAGCGCCACTATACGGGCTTCAGTCATAACTAGCGGTGACATGCTTGAGTCTGAGCAAGCATTTGGCAAACGAGCGGTAATCAACAATTGTGGGCCTTTCCACCAAAGTGTATTGCCTAATAACTCTGATGGCAAAGTGCCGCGGGAATCCAAGTCAACGGGGTTTTCACAAGATTGAATGTAAAACCAATACGATGAAGGAAATTTTCCCTGAATGTAAGCAACTCGACAAATGCCTTCCAACGGTGCGTGGAAGAACTAAGCCATGAAAGGACTACCGTGGAATCTGACCAGCAACGAATCACCTTGAACAACAAACGACTGTTGAATTGCTCATAAACATAATGAGCCAACTTAGCGGTAAGAACTAGAGCACACAGTTCCAATCTGGGAAGTGACAAAGTTTTCAAAGGGGCAACTTTCGATTTAGACAACACAAACAACTTTGACGAAAACCAGATGCGGTTTCGAACACAAAATAAACAAGAGCGACATAACCTTTCTCAGAAGCATCACCAAATGAGTGAAGTTCACAACTAGAAAAGTTTTCTATAGCAAGCAGGCGAGGCAAAACTAAATTCTGCAAGGTCAACACAATAGCGATAATATCTTGCTGCAACTGGGGACCGATAACAAACAATAATTCAAAGATAACCGATGAGGTATCTTAGCGGATGCATTAAACACTACACGAAGTTTGGTTGTCCTACTATCAGGTTTCAAAACACAATGATGCGGTATGTAGTAACAATTAGAAGCAGTAGATGGATCAGGAACCAACTCCATATGATCAAGCTCTAAATACTATTTGAGAAAATCACAATATTGTTTATAGAGCTCTGGTTGCTTTAGAAGACGTCTTTCTAAAGAGTAGAAACGTTGTACGGCGAGATTATATATTCCATCAAAAGCAGGAAGTGTATTTCGAAAAGTAAGGGGCACAACGAATCTACCTGATTCCAATCTCCTGCATCCCTCGGAAAATATTTTTTTGCAGATAAGATCATCAGGGGACTGAACCAGTACGGTAGGAACATCTTCAATTGTCCAGAACCTTTGGAGTGAATCATCTAATGATACTACATCTTCAATTTGACAAAAAAGCGAAGTTGGGTTTATGACTGACTGAGAGTGAGAGTTAACAGAACTTGAAGACACTCTACCCATAAAGATGTAACCGAACACAGTGTTAATAGCATCAGGAACACCTTCCTTTCCCAGAAGGCGTCCCTCCAACAAAATTTGAGAGAATATATCGGCACCTAACAAAAGGTCAATAGCGCCTGGGCAGACATCGCAAAGTTTGATAAGAACCGTGCTTATCTAATACCTCAACTAAAGTGGTAGGTAACAACACATTTGAATTGTATGACAAAAGTGAACTATGACAAGAAGTCTGCGGAAGAGGAGTTTCGGAAATTTCAACAGTATTAACGGTACTGGATCCACCAGATGTGTTTGCGGGGGGAGCACTAGATTCAGACCGAATGCCTGAATCACCATGATTTACAAAATGAAGCAGTGTGTCATGGCGTTGTTTGCAGTTGCGGCAAGTGGATAAAGATTTACAGCGATTCGACTGATGAGAATCGCCTAAGCAATTAAAACAAAGTCTAAAATCTATAACAAAATTAAACCGCGCGGATACTGATTTGTTCATGAATTCGGAACATTTGTAAATCGCATGATCGGATTTACTAACTAAACAATTTCTATTCTTAGTGACAAACAAAGATGTAGTGAAACGGGAAGAATGTTTTTTTGAATTCAATGGTAACCTTTTGTCAACACTTCGCTTTGCCTTGCGGGATAATTCAACATGTTCAAAGGCATCGCAATGCTTCGACAAAAAATCAACAACTTCCGAGCGGATCGGAAAGTCATCTTGACCGGTCACAGTACCATGGTAAAGTTCAAATTTAGCTGCTAAATTCTTTGGAACTCGTTTCAACATCGTTTGAACGATACAAAAATCCCACTGATTTAGTAGTAAACCCAAATTCTTCAGTGCTTCCAAATTATCACTGAAGTCATCCAATAACTTCCGAACCTCTGAAGAGCTACCTGAAGTTAGTTGGGGGAATTGTTCTAAAGCTGACCAATGAGACTCCGCGATTAAACGAGTTCGTTTGAATTTTTTTAAAAGTGTTTCATAATCACTCACGTAATAGTTTTGTGTTCGTTAAAAATTCTTAATAGCCTCAAAAGCAGGCCCTTTTAAAGCTAACTGCAAATATTTGAACTTCTGCATAGCACTGAGTATTTCATTATTGTGAATTAATGAATCAAACAAATCAATAAAAGTACCAAATTCTAATAGGTATGTCTCCACTAACTGAAGGCAAATCAATTCGCGGCAAAGCAACACTTTCCTGTTCTCGAGCTATATTTTGTGGCGTACAATTCTGAACAGATTTCATTTTAGCAAAAATAGACCTAATTGAATAAAACAATTTTTCAGATTTATTGCGTATGTCATTCTCAAACTGAAAATCATCGTTGAGTTCTGAGATTAAACATACAATGGAATTGTGATGTTAAAAAATTCTGAATGGATTGAATCACCCATATCAATCATGCAAAAAAACAATTCAACGTCGTCACCTCTTAAGGCTTTCTCGGCAGCAAAATAAATACCTTCTAATCTTTTAAACTCCAATTGTTGATGATTTTTAAATTTACGTAAATTTTCAGTGGTTTTTGACATCTTAACAATAAACTAAAATCACTGTAACGCCACTGAACAAATCTAACACGATAAAACGAAAATACTATTCCAAAAATCTACAATTTTTTACTAATGAAGTAGAAAATATCTGACCAAATGTCAAATAAAAAACGAGCTCTTGTTTTTTAACGTGGCAAAAAATATGCGAAATTTATTTCCAACGGAATGAATGAATATCCCGAACTTGCTTTCTCTTTTAACAAATAAAGAAACGAAAATTCAATGCGGTTTTCAACAATAATTGTAACGAAAAATTAATGGTTTGATCGATAAACTTTGCACGAAATTAACTCAAATTGCATCCGGCTCGAAGTTGGACCAAATTATGGAATGTCTTCGATGGCACATTACATATAATATCCAAAAAAATGTATGAATTAGGTGTTGCGGTTTTAGTTCAATGCTGGTTCAATGCAAGTATGTAATTGACGAAGGACCTTTAACGGAACAATCAATAAAACATTGTATCGTCGCCTAAATTAATCACCAAATAAAAGTTAATCACTGACCTTTTACGTCGAAGCTATGCAGGTGGTGCTTTCTTGGTTCTTCTTTCTTCAGAGGCTAGCCCCGCAGCGGCAGGAACTGTTTTTAGAGCTTCGTCTGGACAACAAGTTACACAAAAAATAGCGACGTAATGTTCATTGATTGAGCAAACAAAAAATGCGGGTTTAACAACAAATGATGAGCTTTTGTAAACACAAAAGAAACAAAATGAAAGCGGTTTAACGGTTGTTACGACCGGAACTATAACTCGCGAAATCGTAACACAATAACAACAAAAAGCGGCTGTCTTAAGACGGAATCAAAAAGTGTCCAAATAGCTTGGAAGTCAATACACGAATCACGAATACTGTCTTTATTTTACACGCAAAAAACATTTAAAATTAGCATTAGCGCGAGGGAAGGCTTTGGAAAAGGCGCAGAAGTTTAAAAATCAATGAAGTAATTCAATCAAATTTAAACAATACACTAAACAAATTGCGGGAACGCAACAGTTTATTAATTTAAGGATCACTACTGGCGCTATAGCATAGTGACTTAAAGAACTATTTTTATTGATTTAGATTGGATTTTAGCTGTTCATGCTGTCATAAAGTGGTTATATATGGTTATTAATAAATTTTTCTGCCTTAAACTTGTTTAATAAAGTTACGAAAAATTAATTGTTGGCATACTACATGCTGCTTAAGATAATTTCTTGGTGATAAATCTGTTAAAATTAAGTCCCACCCCGTGAAGAGATTCTTCGTCTAAGTAATTTTTTTAAAACCAATACCATTGGTTTTGTTCTATATTCCGTTTCCATAGCGCTTTCTTTACCATCAAATATGGCGAATTTACTGTTTCTTATCGGGGTGCAGAGAAACTTGTTTGAATGAAGGGTATAAGTGGAGATTATTCCTTATATCCCATATTTGGATTAATATACCATTGATGAGGAAAATTCTTAGATCTCGTAAATCCACATACTTGAGTGAATTGCTATATATAGTAATGATACTTTCATTGTACGATAAAACCGATACGAAATTTAAAACAAAATACTTACTTGATAGCTGTTTTGAAATGGCCAATGAGAGTGAGGACTGGTGACGTCACTGAAAAGAGGAGAGGCCGTGATACGTACAGCCACCCACTCCTGTGTTTGTGACATCACAGAAAACTGGAACAGGGCTTGATACTTACAGCAGTAATGTCAAATCAAACAGGTATTACTGAAATCTTCGTATCTTTCAGATTTTGGTTTCAAACTTTGTATGCTTATTGTTTGGATTAGTTGTTGTGATGTCATATTCTCATTTATTTCTCTAGATTTCATAAAAAACATATCTATCATTTCTAATGGTACTGATCAGAAAAATGTCTAGATCTCGGAAAAACATATCTGAGCGAATTGATCGGTATGAAATCAGCGTTCAATGAATAATAAATAGATTAAAAAAACAAAAACCGACTTCAAAAGAAAATTAACTAAAAACATGAAATAATATTTTGCTACAATTAAATACTTTTTATGAAGTTACAGCTAATAGAAATTGACATGGAATGATTACTGTTTATGTTTTAGTTCATGTAAAAAATCTGTTTGTGAAGAATAACTTTTTCTCTTAAAATTATGAATAAAAAGAAATAGTTTGATTTATGAATACACACTGTATATTCATATTAACTGACACTTATTTTGATTAATTTATATTATTAAAATTTACCCCAAGTTCGTAATAGTTAATACCAGTAACTCTATTAAATCTTATAATACCGGCGACTCCACCAAGACATGGGATATAAGAAAATAGGTACAAAGTTTTTCCCCATTCTATAAGAAACGATACAAGCTATGTTATTTGAAAAAAAATTCTGATCAGTTTGAGATATCACGGAACTAATCCAATCTCTTTTCAATTTGTCCCACGTTTCGAATAATAATACCGGCTTCTTCACCAAGGCATAGAGTATATGAGAATAGGTAAAAATAGTTTTCCCCTTTTTCTAAGAAACGGTAAAAGCTATTTTAATGAAAAAAATATGGGACCACTTCGCTATCCCACCAAACAGGATCCAGTAAAATGGTCGAAATTCCCCTAGCCGTTTCCGAGTAATCGGTGAACAAACATAAAAAAACAGATACAGACGAATTGAGAACCTGCTTCTTTTTGAAGTCGGTTAAAAAGCGAATGTCTTACACTCTCAAAACATCACTGCTCATGTCTCACGCTCACGCAGCATCACTGCGCATTATGGTAACCGGATCTCCTACAGAGAGAGGGGGGGGGGTGGAATGATCGTCTGACATATGGAGCCATAACTCCAGAACGGTAAATAATAGAAACATGCACAAAAGAAAGCTAATGTTGTTCCTCAAAAATTTATATTCTATACATAATTGTTGTTATGATAAGTCAAACCGAGTTACAACAGCCCCAAAAACGGGACCTGGTACCAGTTGGAGCCAGTTTGGGAGTATTCTAAGAATTCTACGGGTTTTTACATAATGTGTCTCGGAATAACATTTTTTTGTAAAAAATTATTTTAGAACCTTATTTTCAAACATAAAGTGGCTTTTGTTCAAATTTAATCTTTTACTAGATGGGGATTATCTGACTAGTTTATCAAAGAAAGACTTGTTTGAGGAGGGTGCATCTAATTTCTATTTTAGTGATTATAGGTGGTGATTTTACTTCAGCATACAATTCACTTTTTATTTATTCAGTTTAGTTTCTAAAGTGCCTTTGAGCTGGTTAGATCGAACAATTATCTAGTGAAGTTATTTCGTATTCGACACAATAATGAGATCAACCACTGGACGTCATCAAAATACGACACAAGATCAGTGACAATCTAATGCAAAAGCAGCTAACTCCAGAAGTAATTGCAAATGTTACTGCTGAATTCGAGAGCAAATTAACTGAGATGATTACAAGGAGCTGTTGCAGTTGGTTCTCATATTTGTTGGATTACTAGACGGCAATGTTGTGGGTTTTAGAGTCCCAGGAGCCATTCATCAGGCTAGGTGGATGGCAAAGAAACATTTACATTCTTTGACCGATTTAATATAAAAACTGATTTCCTAAGACAGCATCCAAACACCTGTCCTCAAAATAATAACTTCCCAAAAGGATTTAAAATTGTCATAACATTAAAAGTTGTTAATGATATGGCTGAGCGTGGTTTTAAATTAATAACCGACTTTAACGACCTTCTGACAAAAGATGAAAACCAAAAGCAATATGTCCTGCAAGTTGTAAGCAAATGCCGAATATTATATCGAAACGTTTCAAAAACTACTTCGACAAAACCTCTAGAATAGATTAGAAAACTATGTAAAATTATTATCAAAAGCAGCTAATTCCAGAAGCTAGGTGGATAGCAAAGGCTATTTACTGCTTAAATATATTAATTTTTCGTCGTCAATTTAGGATGTCTAAAGAAGAAGAAAGTTCTGTGCGTGCCGTTTCTGTTTTCCTGGTTAAAATTTATTGTATAGCTTGGTTCAAAGCTCCAAAAGCTCATCTTGTACCAAAGCAAGATTTCGGTATTTTGCATAGTCTGTTAGACTATAAAGAATGTGACAACGACATTGCAGAAATTGCCCTCACCAAATTTTTTAACCATTTGTGGTATTTGAAGACAGAGTTGGTGGGATTATCGTTCATCCCACCATTATAGGAGATGAAGAGTTGTTAATGGCTAATAAACTGCCCAGTAGCACAGATGAATCATCAGAGCACGCTAGAGTTGTAAATCCAAAGGTCAGGAAAGAAAAATTAAAAGAGGTAGTTGATAGAGGATTGGTAAATATACTTACCAAAGAAACATTTACATTCTTTGTCCGATTTAATATAAAAACTGATTTCCTAAGACAGCATCCAAACAACTGTTCTCAAAATAATGACTTCCAGAAAGGATTGAAAATTGTCATAACATTAAAAGTAGTTAATGATATGACTGAGCGTGGCGTTAAATTAATAACCGACTTTAACGACCTTCTGACAAAAGATGAAAACAAAACGCAATATGTCCTGCAAGTTGTAAGCAAATGCCGAATATTATATCGTAACGTTTCAAAAACTACTTTAACAAAACCTCTAGAATAGATTAGATAACTAGGTAAAATTATTCAACTCATGTAAGTACTATGTCTGTATCTTTTCTGTGTCTGCTTTGTATGTATTATATACCTGATTTTTATATTTTAAAATAAAAAAATGTCATTAAACTTATCAGACTTATTATATTCCTACTTTAAACTCAAAAATATACAAAAAAAAGCAAAATTTATCACTTAATAACAAAATATGCGAAGGATACTCCTAGTGGTACCATGTCACGTTTCTGGGGCTGAAGGCTGTTGTAACTCTGTTTGAGTTAAAAATTATGTAAATAATATAAATTTTGAAGAACAACATTAGCTTTCTTTTGAGATTGAAGCGTGTTTCTATTATTTACCGTTCTGGAGTCATGGCTTAATGTCAGCTTTTGGGCGAAATATTTGGATTTTTTCAAATTTTGAGCTAAGAGCGGCACGGGTTAACATCGTTTAATCGAGTTCAAATTTCGGCTATCTCAATATCTGGAAAGAGGAAACAAAATTCCGACATCAATTTTTTGCGGTCACCCTACTGCGCATATCTAACATTCATATTCCGTTTCTAGCATTCTCGTTGCACCACTTCCATTTCCAGCTCATCGCCTATCAGTAGTTTTGATCTCTTCTTCTTCGCTAGCTGTTTGTCTATCCATGTTTAGCCAAGATTGTCCTTGTCTGGCTTGTAAGAGGGTGTCCTAACCCAGCGATATCTTCCAATTTTCTGTACTTGCCATCATTAATCACTATATCGTTAGAGCATTGTGCCTGGTACGGCCTTCGGTCTTAGGTACCACAACACACTGCTTGGTGTGTGATGTCATGTTAGAAAGACTGGCATGTTATTGTTAGTACAAATAACCACTTTTGACGCCATGCCCCTCGCCTCGACGCTGTGTTGTTGGTAGCCATGCTGTCAACTATGAGAGTAACGACGGACATTGGTGAGAAAAATTATTACGATTTGGAGGTCTTAAACAGAAGACTGTCACTTTTATATGTGCTGTTTATGACCTTAATCTGATCGGTACCATTATATCTCTATGGTCGCTGGTGAGTGACATTACTACGTTTTGACGGTCTTAAGCATATTTCATGCAACATACTATCAACTGCTAGAAACATTTTTCTGAGGAACTTATGACACCTGCCAACAGTTGGCGCCACGTAAATTATTTTGCGGGACATTATAGCGCTCCGTCAGCGCGATCGTTGGAATTTGGTGCGTTTGAACAAAGCACTTTACCATTGCCCAATGAGAGCCTCGCGCGGTTGAGCACGGGGTAATTAACCAATGAGACGGCTTCGATGGAGTCGCTGACAATTAACCAATGTGAGCGCTTTAATGGAGGCGTGGCTTATGGGAGTGGATGGGGAATTTGGTTCAATTTCGGCGTTTTGGGACCTTAAATTCTCTTACGGGAAATTACAAGTAAATGTTGACGACTTTCGGCTAGAACGCCCATCTAGTAACTCATTTCGAGCTCGCAGAAAATTAGTTGCATTGCCAGAATAAATGTTCGGGCACAACCCCCCTGCGTGCTGCGAACCTTCTAAAAGCACTAAGAAACGCAGTCGTACGTAACTCACTCACACCCTCTAAATGAACTGCCTTCGAAACACACAAATAAGCCCTTAATGTCTACTAGATATCACGCGTTCATCTCGAAAACTCCATTACCTGTTTGAAATCTCGCAGCTTGACCTTGAAACAAACCATGCAATCTTTAAGAATACCCTTTAGCAAATTCCTAGCCGTAATTGGCCAAAATCGTAACCGCAAAATTTCGAGTAAAGCTTGAGGACCTGCATGCAGGTTTTTACAATGCTCCTGTAAAATTAACAAATTAGTAAAATCACCGTTTGGCAAAACATCCATTTGCTTTTTATCGAAAATTATCTCTGCATTGCTTAAGCAACCTCCAACCCTACCAACGAAAAGAAATAATCTTACTATTTCTGGAAATATGTCTTCCGTTATTCAAATCCCTCTTTTCTGCTCGAAATTCTTGTCGTTGAGCCATTTGAATTGGCACATTTCAAGAATTGTGCATTTCGTTTCTGGTCAAATACCCCTTAACTGTATCCTCTAGTCTGATATGTTACGTGGTTCAGTTGCGAGCCACGCCAAAAAATCGTTGAATATCACCAAAAAATACCTTATTTGGGCTAAAATCAATACACTTAATCACTGGTATAAACAATCTCGCTACAATAGCAGCTCCACAAATCTTCAAGCTTGCTAACGTGATTACCTTTAGAGGTACTACCCAAGATTGGGAACACAGTAACTATATATAATGATTCCCCCTAAAATCCGTATATCTTACATAAATACATGCACCACGTGCCTTTTCACAAGAATCGGAGAAACAGTACAATTGAATTTCGGTTGGGTCATCACAAATGACGCCACGGGATATGAATAGTTCTTATTTGCCTTATATGCTTAACTAACCCTTCCCAACAACGACTGGTTTCGCTAGGCCCTTCTTCATCCCATTCCAAATTCGATTCCATAAAGACTGCAACAAGATTTTAGCTCGGATATCAAGTGGACCTATCACACCTAAGGGGTGGAAAATCCTCGCTATAGCAGACAATATGGGCCGCTTGATAATTTTCAGTCCTTTCTAAATATGTGATTAGCCATAGCCCTCAAAATGTTTTATGATTACGACCTTCGCAAATGTAATGATCTCAATTAGAACTCTCCTTCCTGTCCAAGATCATTAAGGCTTAAAATATCACCAACTAGCTGACCCGTTCCTCCTTTGCAGGGGCTAGAACAATAAGACGTATTTGAAGACATTATTACAGTAGCTAAACGATAAGGCAGTACCACAGTACCTAGCTATATTAAAACACACAAACACCGACACACACACACATGCAAACTTCTAAAAACAGATAATTTTTAAAAAACATAGGAATATCAATGTTAGTCAACTGATAAAGTAAGTTTTTAAATTTAAAACGTACCTTATTAACCAGGATGGTTCAGTTGGGATATACCAAAGCTATTGTCAAAATTGATTTAATACACTTCAATTGGCCAATTTTGAATTTTTATTTCGAATCTGTGAAATTGATTTTGAAAAACTGACAACCAATTAAATTCTCATTCGCGTGGGAAAAGTTTTCGCTAATGGCTTGGCTCAGAGGTGACACTATTGAATAGTGACCCGAAATTAAACCAAAAAATTAATTGCGGAATTTGGGTGGGGTCGTTATTGGGCCTTTTTTCCTCCTTCAAAAAGAAAGATGGTTACTCTTTTTCTGTTAGAAAAACACTATTTACTAGTAGCTGATATTTGTTACTACCAGAATTATTTGTTACTAAAGGATGAGGTGTATGCTGACTAGAATACGACCAAAGGTCTGATTTTGGCAGAAGACCAAGTCGATTATTTGGTCGTAGCCTCAATATTCAGCCGAAGCCCATTATTCGACTGTAGCCTCAATATACTGAAAAAAAAACAGAGCACTGTTGGTGCAATTGAATAAGAAGTATTTAGTATTATGCACGATAGCAGAAAATAAGAAATATCTTAAAGATGATGTGTGTTGAAATGACTACCGCATACGACAACTACTTGTTTTTCTTACAAAATTTACATCACATGACACATATAAAGTGTTGTTAACAATTTTTTCTCTTACTAAATTATAGGAAGTTTGCAAAGTTGTTAAAATCATAATTTTGTTAGTTTGAAACAAAATTAAAAAATATAAGATTCATAAGCCGGACATTACTCTTAGGCCCATTGTCAGTTAGGTACAATCCCCGACCCAAGAATTAGCCCGGTACTTAGCCAAAACCCTTCAACCTCTAGCCGAACAAGCATCCTCGTACGTAAAGAACTCTTCTTCCTTTCTAGATATGTTAGGGGCTTATAGAATTTCACAAAATGATATCCTGGTTAGCTTCGATGTTGAATCTCTTTTCACCAATGTCCGCATTTCAGAAGCTTTAGATATTCTAAAAACAAAACACAATATCTCTTCTGACATCATCAAGCTTGTACAGCACTGTTCTTCTAACACATTTTTTTCATTTCAAGACACTCTGTTCAAACAAGTACGTGGGGCCCCGATGGGTTCACCTCTTTTTCCAGTGCTTGCTAACATTTTTACAGAACAAATCGATACCCAGGCCCTAAACTTGTCTAATTTAAAACCTTCCTGCTGGCTTAGATACGTTGATGACACTTTCGTCATTTGGCCCCATGGCAGAGATTCATTAGACTTCTTTCTACAACACCTCAATGCTATACGTAACATTCAATTTACATTGGAAATCGAATCAGATTCTTCGCTCCCGTTTCTTGATGTCCTCATAACAAAAATCAGCAATGGCAGATTCTCACATACAGTCTATAGGAAACCAATCCACACCAATCGATACTTAAATGCCCAATCACATCATCAACCTGCCCAATTAAGTTCTGTACAGAAATCTTTGACTCTTAGATCTATTCGCTTAACAGACATTGACAATAGACAAAACGAACTTAATAATCTTCAACAAATCCTTCGACAAAACGGTTCTCATCCAGACCACATTGCACATCACACGCATATTGTGTCAATCGCAACAACACCCGAGTACACCAACCCCATCAGAAACAAAGCAACAACACCACAAAGCCTTCCTTCCGTACATTCGAGGAGTCACTGACAAAATATCACGGATCCTACACCGACATCATATAAAGACACTCTTCAACACTAGTCAAACTATAGCTAACTTAACAGGGAACCCTAAAGATAAAGTACCTAACGAGGATCAAGGAGTTTACGAAATTCTATGTCGCGATTGCCTACAAAAATACATCAGTCGTATAAATAGGCGCGTCAACCATCGAGAGCAAAAAAGATCCTACTTCAGCTCTCGAGCATCATCATTTCCAAACAGGACACTCTATCAACTTCGAAGACAGTAGGACTATCGTATCTCTTAACTCCTTTAGGGCATCTACTATTCGCGAAGCTATTGAAATAGAAAAAAGACCCCTCTGTCTAAACCGACACGATGACAGCACTCGCCTACCCACAGCATGGACATCCGTAATTGCCAGATTAAACAAAGCAAACACGCCCACCAACACCCATCCAATCACAACCGAGTCCCCTTCATCACGTGACATCCCCTTCTAACCCACCGCTAACTATAAATAAAAGAAGCAGAGCAGACTCAATTTCAGTTCACTTACTTAGTGACTCTTGGGGAGTAGGCAGATTAAGGCCCCGAGTTCGATCTAGACTCTGAAACTCTTTTTCACTTTTGTCTCTTGATAATGGGCCCAAAGCAGGAGTCAAAACGTCGAGTATTTAATAAATTCAGACGCGGTTCTCACCCGGAACCTAGCCTTGTTCATAGTAATGAACCTAGCCTAGCTTGGTTCACGTATATATATATATATATATATATATATATATATATATATATATGTTCTGAGAGGCTTCCGCGGTCATTACTATGAACAAGGCTAGGTTCCGGGTGAGAACCGCGTCTGAATTTATTATATACTCGACGTTTCGACTCCTGCTTTGGAGCCATTATCAAGAGAAAAAAAAATAAAATAGAGTTTCAGAGTCTAGATCGAAACATGAATTACTTAACGACATAAAGAACAAACAACAAACTATTCAGTAAAAAGGAGTCATCAAATCTCTATATAAGAGAGCAAAAACCAACTGTTCGAACATCAATAAATTTAATGAAGAAAAACATGTATAAATAATTTGGTCAAGTGCGAGTTGGACTCGCATACTTAGGGTTCCGTACCACCTTCAAGATTGAATATTGCAGTTTCAGACAAGCAGGGAATGAGTGCATTTTCTTATATTTACCCTTATATCTTTTAAAGGAAGCGTTTTAAATTTATAAAAAATATACACTTTGATTTTCCACACATAGACTTTTTATTTTATCTGCTTTAGGATTCGCTTGATTTTTATCACAATACATATGTATTTAAATTTCTAATTTGGCCCCAAAAAGTAACGTTAGAGTTTTATTTTACTAGTACACTTTCAGATTGGAAGAAAATGGGCAAAATAGGTCAAAGTTTAAATTATAAATTGTTAAATCTGTTTACTTCTGTTATTTGGGGGCCAAATAATAGAATTAGGGATTTTTTTCATATTTCTCCTATAAACAATAAAAATGAGGTGTTAGAGTTTGGGGAATAACGGGGAGAATGTGTATTTTTTTAATATATTTTAAAATATTCATTTTAAAAAAATGTATTTGTATTGGTCATAATGAGCCCTGTGATTTGATATATTACATGACTCGTTACAAACAATTATAATTTTTTATTTTCCATTTAATTCTATATTTTGCCCCCCCCAAATGAATATTAGGGGTTTCTCCTTATTTTTCCAGTAAAGTTAAGGTGAGGGGCTATACTTCCAGTTTTTCAAAATTTTTCAGCTTATGGTTTAGGAGATAAGGGGGGAATGGGTAAAATTTTTTATATTTTTGTTAATATCTTTTAATTCATTTATTTTATAAATATGGAAAAATATATTTTTTTTCTTCATCATGGGCCCTTTTATTTGATATATAACATGTTGGGTTAGAAATAATTTTAATTTTAATTTTCCCTTTAATTCTATAATTTGTCCCCCCAAAAAATATTAGGGGTTTTTCCTTATTTTTCCAGTAAAGTTCAGGTGAGAAGCTCTACCTCCATTTTTTTTCAAAATTTTCCAGCTTATGGTTTCGGAGATGAGGGGGGGGATGGGTATTTTTTTATATTTTTGTTAATATCTTTTAATTAATTTATTTTAAAAATATGAAAAAAAATATATTTGTTTTCGTCGTAATGAGCCCTTTCATTTGATATATAACATGATGGGTTAGAAACAATTTTAATTTTATATTTTCCATTTAATTCAGTAATTTTCCCCCCAAAATTAAAAGTAGAGGTTTCTCCTTATTTTTCCAGTAATCTATTTTTTTCAAAACTTTACGTTTTATAGTTTCGGAGATAAGGGGGGGGTAAATTTTGGTATATTTTCGTTAATATCATTTTAAATATTTTTTTTAATATGAAAAAAATATATGTGTTCCTCAGAATGAGACTTTTTATTTGATATATTATATGAGATTTTTTTTTTAATTTTTATTTATTTCTATAATTTGCCCCTCAAAATTAATATTAATGGTTTCTCCTTATTTTTCCTGTAAAGTTCGGGCAACGTTCTATATTTCCTATTTTTTTCAAAACTCAGTAGTTTCGGAGATCAGGGGGGGGGAACGGTCGATTTTTAGTCCCCCCCAGAAGTACCCCTAAAATATTTTTTTTCTTTTACGATATATACTCCTGATCGGGTCACCAAACTATACATTGATACCAAATTTCAACCTCTTCCGTCCAGTAGTTTAGGAGAAAATGGCTGTGATGTGACACAGGCAGAAATCGGGAGTGATATTATAAGGGTATCCGTATATTGTATATACGGAACCTTAAAAATGTGCTTTCTGCCAATAATTACCCAGAAAATTTGTTAATAAAGAGTTAAACAAAATTTAATACCAAACGATCGCTAACAACCCACACCAAACTTCACCAAGCAACACTCCCAAGATAATTACATTACTACAGTAACTATATCATACATATAGAGTGTCTCAGCAAGCCTAAAAAAATGGGCCACAGATATAATATTGAAACATCATTTATAACAAGAAATACACTAAAATCAGTTATATACAACAAATACAAATAACAAACCAACATACAAAAAATTATAGTTATAAAATTCCATTTGAACGTAATTCTATATTGGAGAAACCTCTAGATCGCTAAAATTACATTAAAAAACGACAGTTTTGAAAAATCAAAACTATGTTAACATGCTTGGGACCTTGGTCATAAAATATAATTTCAAAGTTCAAGACCACAACATGAAACGAAAATTAAAAGAGTCTGCTTAAAATTTGTTGTAAATGAAAACTATTGTATCACTACTACTTCTATAAAATTCAGTCACTCTTGGTTGCCGATGAAAGAAAGAAATTGCTAATGGCGATGTCCTTGTGATCAACCCAGTATCGGGATAGTTCAGAAGGTTTTTCATAAGTTTTCCTTATGATTTTAATGGGATCACCTTTTTCATACTCCTCCAATTTGAAAGGAACTTTAATATTATATGATCTTCAAAAAGTTTCTGTACTAGCCTGTATATTATCAAATTAAATTCTCTTAGTTACGTCATGAGTCTTATAATGTCAAACATTTTAATTTTAAATTTCAGAAATGTACCTTTTTTCATAGTGTCTTTGCCATTGACAACAGGGTCAATTTGTATTGTAGTATTATTTTCCATAAAGTCCTTCAATATATACATAACTATCTTTTTGAGATTTTTCTATCCATTGAACAGAAGAAAATATAATGGAGAACTTTCACCAGTTTCACTTCCTTTAACTGGCCAAAACCTCGAATAAATATACATAGTACTAAATTTAATATAGTAACGCAAAATGGATATCTATGTCCAGAAATTTTGAGAGGAAACTAGACTCTAATAAATTAAGAGTTGTGCCGTGTAAGGCCGTTTCTCTGTGATTCCTAGGAGAAATCACAAGAAAGAATTCTTAGGTTAACTAAAACCTATCAAACCAGTCTATAGTCGTTATATTTCCTTGCCTTATGCTTCTTGGGTAGGGGTGCAAAAACTGATTCAAGCCATTCTTGGGGAAGCTTACCTGACATATATTTCGTTAAATTAAAGCAAAAACAAATCTACATTTCTCTCATTTATCTGGTCAGGGCCCGGAGTTCTGTTGTTTTTCAGTTGGTTAATAGCATGGAAAGTCTCACTCTTCAGAATATGAGGATCTTCTGTATGGTCTCCATTAGTTTCTAGTTACTGGTTTCGTCTATAACATTTATTGAATGTACCTTTCTTATTATTGTAATTTATCTTCCTAACAACAAATTATTCTGCTGTAGGTGTCTTTTAGCATCCTTCTCTTATTTTACTAGTAGTCACCAAGTGGTCGAAATTCCACCCTATTTCATGAAATTGTAAAATGTTTTATAAGAAACAGAATTGTGGAGAAATCGGAGAAGTAGACCAAAATTGTTCACTCATATTGACAAATCTATTTAAATAAAACGAAAATGAAAATGTAATCAAACATCGGTATTCGAAATATTTTTGACAAATGAATGACCCTCCAAATTTTTGGCTGGAACCGCTCCTGACAAAAGTTTTCGTCATGGCGGTTTCGATCAAGTTCAGGAATATTAAAAAAAGAGAGGACCAAAAACCATAGGAGAACTTATATATTTAATACATTCTCTATTGTCGGCTGTCTGACAATTTTTTACAGACCTTCGGGAAAGTTGTGATAATAATATATTAATCAAATAATTAAATTCACATTAAAAACAGTATATTTAATATGAATGTTACTGCAACGCGTCCGATAAATCAATACCGATCTACTACATTGACTATTTTACCAATAAACAATAACGTTTGCATGCCAATTCCAGAAGTACATGCTCTAAGAATATAACAGCATCTAACGATCGCTCCATATAAAATTACTCAACGTTTTGAGTTTTGACCGTCTGGCGGCGGCGGCGGCACTGTCAGTTGTTTGGCGTTGACAGTATGTAGGTAAATAATGAATTTTTATTATATTTTATTTAATGAATTCAAGTTCTCTGTTAAACTATTCAAATAAGGTTGCTTTAACAGTTTCTTCCCTGAGCATACCTATGTCATTTCTGTTTTCTTTTTTCTTAGCTTAAGGCGAATATTAGTTATAACTGGATTATGATTCGATCCAATATTGGCCCCAGAATTGGTTTTTGCATTACGAATTAAGCAGTTAAAGCCTTGCTTAATAAGCACATAGTCTATTTGATTCCTTACGATTCTGTTAACATTGTGTTGTGGTGACGTCTATGTATATACATATAGCCTTCTTGGGTGGAGTTTAAATAAGGTGTTTGGTACTATCATGTTATGATTTTGGCAGAATTCTATCAGTCTATATCCCCAGTCAATGCGTTTTCGCTAAAAAATACTCCACTATGATGGTCTAGTTCATTATATCATGTTCCAAATTCTTCGTCTGACTTAGCGGCTGTTGGGGTTTCCGTCTGAAGTAGGTTTATATTCAGTGGGTGTCGTGATATTTGAATTAGTATGTTTCTATCTGAGTAAGAAACAAAATTTTGCACTGAATGACTATTATTGTTATTAAGTATTATGGCAATTCTATTTTGGTGTTCCTCTCCATATTTCCTAAATAATAAAAGTATTTATTATTGACCAGAATAATAATAATTATGAATTATAGAGTATAGCTTATTTTATACATACAACAGAAATTCCTAGCCACTTGTCCTAGGTTCCTTAAAAACTATTTTTTTTTGTTATGATTGTTGTTGTAACTACAGATCTATTGACAGTGCTACTATTAATAGAAATTATAAATATTACATAGTACATTAGTAGTTTACATTTTTATTTTATTTTATATAATTGTTTGAATCCTTTTTTTTTCCTAGAACTAATATTTTATAGATTTTTCATTTCAGGTGGAAGAGAATTGAATATGCGAATAGCCGTAATGAATCTTATCATATTACTAGCCTACTGAAGTTTAATAGAAATTTGAATATTTTTACTTCCAGTTATGCTATTTTAGCTTGTATATGTTTTAGCCAGTTTTTGATAATGCTATAAAATATATTCAGCAGCAAACGACTGTTTCATATTAAATGCATTATCATGAATTACATATCAGTTTTTATTAACAATTTTTAATAATCTATTTTGTAGTCGTTGTAGATTGTTGTTAAAGGCACCCCCCTAGGTATAATGTCATAGTTCGCAATGTTTTGAAAGAATGCACACTAGATTATACGAAGTACCTCTGAAGTGTTGAATTTTAATAGCTTGTGAAAGATATTGATTAGATATTTTGTTAAATTTGAAGACGCGAGAAGTAAAGACCGACATCTAGGATTTTCGGGGAAATTAGCACATAGAGGTTCCGAATCTGGAGCCGTTCCATGTAATTGCTGTAACCCGTAATTTCTATATTAGAATGTCAAGATGAAATTTTCACCTGTCAGAGATATTGAATAACTCTCTTCGGGGTGTCATTCTTTTGTACGCAAGACAATATATATAATATATATTGTTTCTTGTTAGGAAACCTTCATCAGTTGCTCTTCCCACAATTGAATGTCCTATCGAACACTTCTTTATGTATTTGACAGATTTCGTTAAATTTGAAGACGCGAGATCTAGGATTTTCGGGGAAACTAGCACATAGGGTCTGAAGTTGGTAGACAATGTAACTCGTTCCTCGAAGTTTTCTTGGACTTCTATCGTCTTGAAGTGGTTGATGTCATAACGTTTCAATAGCTGTGCTATCGTCATCAGGTGAATGATAGGAAATTCAGATTAACCGTCATACTTATATTATAACCTTAAACGGTCATGCGTCGTCGGTCATGGTCATTGGGCAGAGACCGACGATCAGCTCCCCAAATATTATTATAATTTGGCTTGGCTTGGTAATTATATTTTCGAGATTATATATACTGTCTCTATGCATTTCTTTTTGTACCAGTGCTTTTCCTTGTGAATTGCTCTGGCCTGGTCCCAGTTGATATAATGGTGTAATCCTTGCGTGATTAACGAAATGTATCAAATACATAAAGAAGTGTTCGAGAGGACATTCAATTGTGGGAAGCGCAACTGATGAAGGTATCCTAACCAGAAACAATATATATTATATATATTGTCTTGCATACAAAAGAATGACACCTCCAAGAGAGTTATTAGTTATTTGTTTATTATATAGTCCGGAATGTCAGGAACACTGTTTATTCAATATTTATGGTCAACCTATTGAAAATACGCCATTGATTTATCTTCACTATAAACATATTCATTCTAGTTTCTACTTTACATCAGTTTTTTTTTCGCAATAATATATTAAATAACAGTTTTTGCCGTAAATAAATACAGCTTAATTTTTAAATTCTATTTTGCATAAATTTATTTTCTAAATGTAATTTTATTGCCAATACTCTTGACCCGTCTTCGAGACAAAATGCCTGTTTCTGTTAAGGATTAATACATTTATGTGGGCCTAATTCCATATAATTTTCAGGTAACGAAATTTATTATGTGTGAAGCCCCCGCGTAGGTGTGAAACAATTCAGTAATACACTAAGAGATTTCATTTCATATCACGTAATTGACGATCTTCTGTTTATATAAAAAGAGTTGAGCAACTTGGTAGACGATTACTCAATAATAATGGCAATGTCAGTTATGTAGTTCATCATAACGCTTAATGCAGTCCTGCGTCTAGCTGAAGGCTCCACCGCTTACACCGATTACAACACTAACAATTACAGCATTTGATTAAGCAACCTTCCTTAAATCCAAATGAACGGTTTTTTCAAGAATTTCACTCCTTTAATTTAAATACCTTCTCAAATATTTTGGCTAATACAACTATTAACATAATACGTTTGTAATTGGTTCCGTTTGTTCTTATATTATTTTGCTTCCTTTTTTATGTGTTGGCATAACCATTGCACGGGAAAAATGATGTGTCAAATATTCTGTATATTAGATATACCAAGAGTGGATGGAGAATTTTGCATTCTCAGACGTAATATTATCAGTCCCGCTGCTTTGTTATTTTTTAACCAATCTTTTTCTTTTTCAGATTTCAAAACTAATGTAATACAATGTTTGGAGCTAGTTGTAACTGGTATATTAGAGTTCTTAATGTTATCGGCGACTTTATATAAAAAAATAGAGAAGAATTTATAGAATTCATGTACAACAGCAGCTAACTGGGTCACTAGTTTAGAGTTTTCTTTAACTATGTCTTACACTTTGACGTTTTGCCTACTCTATCTTCTTTTTACCTTCCATACTTGTCTTGAACATTGGTGTTGTCTGTTTGACTTAAAAAGTTAGGATTTTGTAATTTTAATTAAACTATTTACAATGTTTCTTGGCTGCACGATTTTTCATATAGTATTCATTAGGATATGACTTCAGGTTTCTCGATCGCATATATAATCTATGATACAATTTTTAGTAAATAGACTCAAATTGCCGGAATTAGGAATCGACAGGAATTCACATTCAAAGGTAACAAAAATGTCAATTTAGGCGGAATTCTCAAAATATTAATAATAACAAAAATAAAAGAAAGTATTAAAAATGAGAGAAATGACAATAGGACCTAATAGTCTAAAATGATGGAAATGTCAAGAACAAGAGAAATGTAGAAAATATTAAAATGTCAAAAAAATAAATTCTAAAATGCACTGGGATAAGTTATTAAATATGGCAAATATGTAAACAACCTTTACTGTCGAAAATAGTCAGTTCATAAAAATCTTGGAAATTAAATTATAAAAATTTCGAAAATTAAGAAAATGTCAATTTTATGAGAGTGACCAAAATATATGAACTGTAAAAATGTCTAGAAAACTAATATTTTTTTTAAAAAATATCATAATTTTTTCCAATACTATTGGTTTTATAAAATTATTTGCCTTTAACAATTGTAACTATTTTCTACTTTTTAATACGTACTATTAGTGCTTCATTTATTTTTTACATTATTAAAGTAATTGTAATAGAACTTTACTGAACACATTCATTTCACAAAAAATCCATAGTGAATATTTGGAACGTCCATTATTAATAATTATATAATGACGTTTTACGACAAATCTAATTTTGTCGTCAAATCAATCTCCACAAGTTATGCAGAAATGTTGTGTTCTCAGCTACTCATGTAAAATCAACACATTATTCCAAAGTCATAATATGCCAGATTGCATTTTTACATACAATTGTAAATACGGCGCACCCCCCTCTTGGATTGGTCTAAATATGGGGATAAAAAGCATCGGCAGAACCAAATTTCATAACTATATAATCCTTCCTTCTTATAGATGAGCGGGTGTCTTATATTCGTACGGAGGACAAGAAATACATATGTTCGATATAGGTTGAGTAATTAACGAGATTCAGCCTGGAGGTGGGCAAATTAAAACTACGTGATAACTTGTTGTTTAATGAAGAGATTGCGAAGGAATTACACCAGAATCGAAATAAAAAGCTGAATATTGAAAGAAAAAACCAAACGTTTCAAAGTCGATTCTGACTTCGTTGTCAATGGCTTTAAAATATGTATTGTTACGAAATTTACCAAAGCCGACCCTGTTTCATTTCAGTACGACAACGATCGCTAGGATATAAAAAAAGCTAGAAGGTTCGGACGGGAGAAAAACTTATCTCGATCATAACTCGATAACTGTGACACTGGATTATACTAGAGAATTTCACGCTGATTTTAAAAGGAGGACCCATCCTCGCAGCAGTTAGTGTACCGCGACGACTAGCTTATATGGTAAATGTTATTGTGAATCAGCTGTTCTGTATAATTTGATATAAATAAAGTTCTAGAAAAGTGAAACTGAATATTAGTTTTATAATTTTAAATTGAACCCATGGACTATATTGCAGTATTTTAAATGTAAATTGTAATAAAAATTTTCGAGATCCCCAACCATGGTTGTCAGTAAAGATTAAGAAATTATTCAAGAAAACCTAGAAGAAAACCCTAGAAACTGCGTTGGATTGGAGGAACCTGGAGAGTCATTCTCTATTACTTGGTTTTGGAAAGGTGTAACACAAACTTTATCAACATGTATCCTTGCTAGCGTAAATGGGGTGAGCGTATACCGCTGCTTCTATAGTTCTACAGTTCAGCAATCCAGAATAGCTCAGAACTATCTCAACCCAGAGTATTATTCGGGAGCACGGCTTCCGTGCGATTTGGCTTTTAGCTTACCGGAACAAGCCTTCCAATGAGCTTAATGATTAAGTTTACTAACTTAAGCAAATAAAGCTGGTCACATAGGAACTAACCCGATTGCAGATGTTACCCCATCAGATAAATATACGCTCCTGCTAAATGGTCCAGAGCTAATGATGTTGTCTACCTTATTCATAGGAATCTTAGCAACAGTTTTACAAAGTAAGAGTTTAAATTAAATTCACAGTCACTTCAGAAAGTGGCCAATGCTAAAATTTGTTCACTGTTGACGTATACCTTGAGATACTAACTTTTCGAGATTTTTCAATCCATTGAACGCAAGAGAATATATCGTTTCTAGTCGAGAACCTTTGTCAGTTGCGCTCCCCTCAACTGATTGAATTCTCTAATAATTATTTATGTATATAGTACATATAACTGAATTTAATATTTTATCGCGAAATGAGTTTCGACATCCAGGAGTTTCAGGAAAATCTAGCTCACAGAGACTCCAAATCGGCAGTCGTACTGCGTGTAAGCCCGTTTCCCTTTGATTCCTAGGATAGAAATCACACAAAAAAATTAGTAGGTTTACTAAAACCTGTCAAAGAAATTACGATATTAACTTTTCGAGATTTTTCAATCCATTGAACATGTTCAGTTATATGTACTATATACATAAATAACTATTCAAGAATTCAATCAGTTGAGGGGAGCGCAACTGATGAGGATTCTCGACTAGAAACAATATATTATCTTGCTTTCCATGGATTGAAAAATCGCGAAACGTTAGTACCGTAATTTCTTTGACAAGTTTTAGTAAACCTACTTAATTTTTTGATGTGATTTCTATCATAGTAATCACAGCGAAACGGCGTTACACACAGTACGACTTCCGATTGGAAGCGCCTGTGAGCTAGATTTTCTTGGATGTTGAAACTCATTTTGCTATAAATTATATCCTGAGGTCGAACATTTTTCAATAATAAAAATTATTATTTGTCAAGAAATTTTAATGTACATGCACATAGGTATATATATATATATATATATATATATATATATATATATATGTGTGTTTTTTTTTTTTTTTTTTTTTTTATCCGAAGAGGGGGGAAATACATTCCGTACTTAGCTAGCACGTGCTGGCCGTCGTGCGGGACTCCCGATGTAATGACTTCAAAGCAAGAGTAAATCGTTGCATTGAAACCAGTATACCGTATACCCGCTAAAACCCTAACCTCTTTCTCCTACAACCATGGTCCCCTGCGGCACTCTTAGTCAATACTACTTCACAAGGGTGGTTCATTGCAGATGTTTACTGCTCTTACATTGAAAGCCTCTAAAGCCTACTCCTCGAACGTATTGCGGAGTTCTTTGAGGATAGTCTCCGCGTAATCTGATACCAAGTTCCAGGCTTGGGGGCCCTTCAGCATGGCTTCTACTAATTGTTCTGGAACGATATTAGTCTCCAGAATCCTCTCCACTTCAGCACGTTGATCCTGAAACCGGGGGCAGGAGAAGAACACGTGTTCCGCGTCCTCTATCACGTCCGTACAGTGTGGGCAGTTTGGGGAGTTTGCCCTCCTGAACCTGTGCAGGTATGCTCGAAAGCATCCATGCCCAGTCAGGAGTTGAGTGATGTAGAACCCAACATCCCCATGCTGGCGGTTGACCCACCGACTGATGTTAGGTATCAATCGATATGTCCACCTTCCTTTAGTAGAGCTGTCCCACCTCTCCTGCCATTGCCCTAGACTCATGGCTCTTTCATCGCTGTTTCCTGTCGGATGGTCTTTCTCTAACTTTCTGCGATAAAGCCGTCCCCTTTCTGCAGCCAGGATGTCGATTGGTAGGGTAGAGGCAATCACACTCACCGCCTCGTAAGACACAGTGCGGTAGGATGATGCCACTCGAATCGCTGAGAGCCGCTGGACTGATTTCATTTTCCGGCGGTACGATGGTAGCTCGAGCGATTTCTCCCATACCGGTGCCCCGTACAACAAAACAGAAGTAGTTACTGTTGCCAGTAGCTGTCTTCTTATCTGTCTAGGGCCTCCGACATTCGGCATTATTCTAGATAATGCCCCCTGTACCCCAGCTGCTTTCTTGCTGGCCGCGATTATGTGCTCTTTGAAGTTGAGCCGTGTGTCCAGGAGCACCCCCAAATAGCTGATGAAGGGCTGCGACTGTATGTAGGAGTCGCCTATTTTGAGGGTGATGGTTTCCCTTGCCTTTCGACTGCTAACAAGAAGTGTTTCGGTCTTTTGTTCTGCTAAACTCAAGTCCGCTGCGAGCATCCAATGCTGAATTGTGGCTATAGCGAATGAGAAGGTTGTTTGTATCTCCTCTATGTGCTTGCGCACTATGATCAATGCCACATCATCGGCGAATGCCACTAGCCTGACGCCCTCAGGCAGACCGAGGAGGAGCAGGTCGTTGTACATTACGTTCCATAAGAGGGGGCCAAGAACAGAGCCCTGAGGTACACCTCCTGTGATCTTATAGTCTACTTGCCCATTTTCAGTTTGGTACAACAAGATGCGGTCCTTGAAATACGCTGAAACCATTCTGCGCAAGTACTGCGGAACTTCCATCCTGACAAGAGCCTCCAAAATGCGATCCCAGCGGGCCGAGTTAAAGGCGTTCTTGATATCCAGGGTGGCTATTAGACAGTACTTTTTTCCACCTCTTCTCCATCTCTTTCCCGAGATAGCCTCTCTGGCGATGTTGGTAACGAGTGTCACGGCATCGATGGTTGATCTCCCCTTTCTGAACCCGAATTGGTTGGTGGAAAGTTTCGGCTCAACGTAGGGCTCCAGCCTATCTGCTATTATCCTTTCAAGGAGATTTCCCGCAGAGTCCAGCATACAGAGGGGACGATATGATGACGGTTCGTCGGGAGGTTTCTTTCCCCCTTTAGGGAGGAGCACAAGCCTCTGCTTTTTCCACTTAGTCGGGAAAACCCCCTGCTTTAGGCAGGTCTCATATATGTGTAGAAACATGTCAGGCCTATTGGCTATGGCGCATTTTAGCGCGATGTTAGGTATGCCATCTGGACCGGGAGCCTTGCTGTTTTGGAGCCGGTTGCACGCGCCTATCAGCTCATTCATAGTCACTGATGGTATATCTTCGTCCCTTACCTGCCACGAAGGATAAGCGGGTAGCTCAGGCTTCGCAGGAAACAAGTGAGTGACAATGCGGTGCAATGATTCGGGGCAGTTCGTTGATGTCATGGGAGGAGCCTTAATTTTATGCATCACGATTTTATACGGTTTTCCCCATGGATCTTGATTAACTTCGTCACACAACTCCTTCCAGTAGGATCTCTTGCTTGAGAGAATGGCTCTTCGTAGTTGTTGTCTTTTGATCTCATAGTCGAGCCTTAGTTCTTCTGTTGTGACCCTGTCGCGTCTTCGTGCTCGTTGATGCAGCCTTCGTGCTTTGAGACACTCTCGTCGGTGTTGTGAGATTGTGTCGTTCCACCAGTAAACTGGTGGGCGGCTGTTGTTCTGCCGTCTCCTTGGCATGGAAGCATCGCAGGACTTGACAACGCTTGTCATTACCTCTTTGGCAGTGGCTTCTGCGCTTGTTGCTATTGACAATGGTTCCTGCTCCATAACCAAGGCGAATGAATCAGCATCGAAAGCATTTTTGTTCCAACCGACTGGCTGTGACCTCGCACGACTGACACACAATCTTCGTTTGGGAGTGGTGTTGATTTCCCATATAATAGCTTGGTGGTCGCTATTAGTAAACTCCTCATCGACCCGCCACTCACAGCCCCCTTTAATTAGGTTGCTGCTAACGAATGTCACATCGATAATGGAGCTGGCTGTGCCTTTGCGATATGTGCTTACGGCTCCTGTGTTGAGGAGTACCAGGTTGAGCGAAAACATGGTCTCAAGGAGAGCTCGTCCTCTCGCGCTCGTTTCCCGGCATCCCCAGTCAATTGCCCAGGCGTTGAAATCTCCTGCGATGGCGACCGATTCACGCTTCCGTACATCCTCCGCCAAGGTGTCCAAGAATAACTCGAACTCCTCTAGCTGTGCACTAGGAGGTGCATAGCAGCTATAGAAGTGAACCCCTCCCACTTTGGCTCTCACAAGCCATGGTTCGGGGGTATTTGGGAGTTGTTGGAACGGAAGTTTACCGCAAGCCCATATCGCTGCTCTGTCCGTTGTGTCATTTACCCAGGACAGGGTGCCGAAGTTTTTGTACTGCTCGCAGATTATGGCTACGTCGCAATCCAATTCCCGCACCCGCTGTACCAGTAGGTCTTGGGCTGCTTCGCAATGGTTGAGGTTGAGTTGCAGTACTTTCATTTACGGGCTTGTGCTGCTCTCATCGCCTGTTGGTAGATCGGACATTTCCAACTACCCGCAACGTGCCGGCAGTCTGACCTACTATCTTTCTCTTTGCAGAGTAAGCACTTGGCAGGTTGTTGACAAGCCGAGGCATTGTGACCAGCGCCTCCGCATCTGTGACAACAACTGCTTCGGTCAGTCTTGCCTCTGCACGCCTGGGCGTTGTGCCCAAAGTGCCAGCATTTGAAGCACCGTCGAAGGCTGATCCTCTCGCGAACACGTACTGTGCCCCACGCAAGTTTCAGCTTTCCAAGTGCGATGGATTTCTTGGCCTGGACCTCTGGGAGACAAACAACTGCCGTTTGTGTTGATCTATATGCCCGTCGAAGTGATTTCACTGCCTCCTCAGTGATCTCTGCCAGGCCGTCGATATTATCTTTGAGCAGCTTTACCACGTCTTCCTTGGTACTGATCTCATCCAGGTCTTTAATTTCAATCTCGATTTGCGGTATTCGAGATTGTACAGTGGCCCCGCTTGGGAGCTTATTCTTGATGGCGTTACAATAGCGCTCCATCTTCTGAGCGTCTGCCTTCGCGAATAACAACAGGAGATCTCCCTTAGCTGTT
The DNA here is from genome assembly GCA_034190945.1 of Octodonta nipae. Taxonomy (NCBI): domain Eukaryota; kingdom Metazoa; phylum Arthropoda; class Insecta; order Coleoptera; family Chrysomelidae; genus Octodonta; species Octodonta nipae. Next base: position 97,480,261 of record CM067217.1, on the reverse strand, counting down.
CGTCGGATCTTATTGACTTTTTTGCCTATATCCTGCAAGGTGGGATCATTTTTGATACCTCGCAAGATATCTGCATGGGAGCTCTTCTCGCCTTTCTTTATAAGCAGCGTACAATGTGGCGCTGGTTTTTGCTTATTGGTCCTCGGGGCCTTTTTCCTCTTTACCACTTGCCAGTCAGTCAACTGGTTTGAAAGTTGGTTTTTGGTCTGCGGTTTAAACTTGGATTTTAATCCATTGTTTCTCTCCGCTTCTGAATTGACCACCCTACTTGTTGTTGCCTGGGTGGTTTGCCCGATGTTCTGGCAACCTTCTTTACCGGGCTTTAGCTTGCTAGCTACCACCGGTTTAAGAGTTTTAAGTGAGTACTTGATGAGGCTACTGAAGGCGAGGCCTTCGGTGGTGAGGTCCTTGCTACAGAGGCTACTTTTATTGAAGCCGCCTGCTTTGGGGCCGCCGGTGTTGATGCTGCCGGTTTTGAGTTAGCTGCTTTTGAGGCAGCCGCTTTTGGGACCTCCTTTTGCTTTTCACCTTGTGTCCGAGTGTTTGACAACTTTAATGGCGATGTCTGTGTTGTAGCAGGTTTCGCTACAGGTGGAGGCCGCGTCGTTGACGTCTGATATTTGTCATATTCTGACTTAATGGCGTGTGCCAGTTTCTTGATCTCATGATGTACATTGTGCCTAGGCCCAATGAATTTCAAGAGCTCATCGATCTTTGCTCCTAATTTGTTTGGAGCTCCACTCTCATTTGTTGCCCTTTCTTGGACGTCAACTCCACTATTTGCCTTTTGGAGGACTTGGCTGGATAGTGTCTTGCTGCCAGCTCTAGTTTTAATGGTCGATGTTGTACCATTACTAGTGTTCTTCTTCTTGTCACTATGTGACGGAACCAGTGATAATTCGCTCCCCCCAGAATCCGTGAAGCGTGCACCGGCCACCGAGGCTTTCACTCGATCGGAACCGGTGGCGGGATTATCCTCTGCAGAGGTACCCACCTGGGGTATTAAGTTCACCTTATCACCCATATCCATAAATGGTTTATTTTCGGGGTTCCTTCCCCTATCTGATTTTGGTCCGCCCTGAGGAAATCCTCAGTACTCCCCATTGCTGGAGAGCGTTCCCCTATCAGCCACCTGGGGAGGCGCCCGGTAGTGGACCAACAACCACCCCGGGATATATATATGTGTGTGTGTGTGTGTGTGTGTGTTTTTTTATCCGAAGAGGGGGGAAATACATTGCGTACTTAGCTAGCACGTGCTGGCCATCGTGCGGGACTCCCGTTGCAATGACTTCAAAGCAAGAGTAAATCGTTGCATTGAAACCAGTATACCGTATACCCGCTAAAACCCTAACCTCTTTCTCCTACAACGATGGTCCCCTGCGGCACTCTTAGTCAATACTACTTCGCAATGGTGGTTCATTGCAGATGTTTACTGCTCTTACATTGAAAGCCTCTAAAGCCTATTCCTCGAACGTATTGCGGAGTTCTTTGAGGATAGTCTCCGCGTAATCTGATACAAAGTTCCAGGCTTGGGGGCCCTTCAGCATGGCTTCTACTAATTGTTCTGGAACGATATTAGTCTCCAGAATCCTCTCCACTTCAGCACGTTGATCCTGAAACCGGGGGCAGGAGAAGAACACGTGTTCCGCGTCCTCTATCACGTCCGTACAGTATGGGCAGTTTGGGGAGTTTGCCCTCCTGAACCTGTGCAGGTATGCTCGAAAGCATCCATGTCCAGTCAGGAGTTGAGTGATGTAGAACCCAACCTCCCCATGCTGGCGGTTGACCCAACGACTGATGTTAGGTATCAATCGATATGTCCACCGGCCTTTAGTAGAGCTGTCCCACCTGTCCTGCCATTGCCCTAGACTCATGGCTCTTTCATCGCTGTTTCCTGTCGGTTGGTCTTTCTCTAACTTTCTGCGATAAAGCCGTCCCCTTTCTGCAGCCAGGATGTCGATTGGTAGGGTAGAGGCAATCACACTCACCGCCTCGTAAGACACAGTGCGGTAGGATGATGCCACTCGAATCGCTGAGAGCCGCTGGACTGATTTCATTTTCCGGCGGTACGATGGTAGCTCGAGCGATTTCTCCCATACCGGTGCCCCGTACAACAAAACAGAAGTAGTTACTGTTGCCAGTAGCTGTCTTCTTATCTGTCTAGGGCCTCCGACATTTGGCATTATTCTAGATAATGCCCCCTGTACCCCAGCTGCTTTCTTGCTGGCCGCGATTATGTGCTCTTTGAAGTTGAGCCGTGTATCCAGGAGCACCCCCAAATAGCTGATGAAGGGCTGCGACTGTATGTAGGTGTCGCCTATTTTGAGGGTGATGGTTTCCCTTGCCTTTCGACTAACAAGAAGTGTTTCGGTCTTTTGCTCTGCTAAACTCAAGTCTGCTGAGAATGAGAAGGTCGTTGTACATTACGTTCCATAAGAGGGGGCCCAGAACAGAGCCCTGAGGTACACCTCCTGTGATCTTATAGTCTACTTGCCCATTTTCAGTTTGGTACAACAAGATGCGGTCCTTGAAATACGCTGAGACCATTCTGCGCAAGTACTGAGGAACTTCCATCCTGGCAAGAGCCTCCAAAATGCGGTCCCAGCGGGCCGAGTTAAAGGCGTTCTTGATATCCAGGGTGGCTATTAGACAGTACTTTTTTCCACCTCTTCTCCATCTCTTTCCCGATATAGCCTCTCTGGCGATGTTGGTAATGAGAATTATGTTAGTAAATTCCGCACTGTAGATATAAATTATTGTTTATTTTGCACATCCTGTTATTATTAATCTGCATCTTGATGATTGTACAAAACTGATTATATTATTTTAATTGTCATTGTAAAAGTTGTCTTCTTACTCTCAACACGTTCTCAAATACAAAATTGGTAGATTTTGAGTTGTTAAATTTTATTTTTTTAAAAACTAACTTCCCAAACAAACAACCATTACTGGCGCAGTCAGTAGCAGAGTTCAGCAGTTTTTGAAAAGAGACGAAAAACTGAGGTTTTTGAGCCAAATTGAACATAGCCTACAGCCAAAGAAAACTCGAGGTAAGTGGGACTCTTTTCCAATCAAAATGATATTTCCTCTGACAGTTATCATTGGTAGTATCAAGACTGTTATATTACACATAGACTAAGTTTTTCGAATTTTTGAAATCTTTAATTTTATAATATTCCATAATTCACTAATTGAAAGCGAATTATTATTGCAATTACAATTTATATTAACAACTGCATTTTCACTTGAAGAGAAAAGATAAAGGTAAGAGATAAGTTATATTTAGATGAGAATATAATAGCTCTTTGTATTCTATACCTTGACATTGTTTTAAATCGCTATAGCAGATTACTAACTGATATTTTTCATTTAGACGAAACTGCAATCTTGTGTTTTAATTCACGAATGATAAGATTTACTTTCAATACAAACAAAAGCGAAAGTTAACAAATATTATATAGACTTGAACTTGACATTATTTATTTATTTGATGATATGTTATTGAATTGATTTATTTATGAAAAATCAATCAGTTCACAATTAAATTTTATTATTCAAGAAAATTTCTTATATATTATTATTGTTTCATGTGTTAACAAATTTTTATTTTTACTTCCTGTTATATAAAATTATATTAACGAATTTAGAAATCCCAAAAGCAATTTTAAAACTGATTCCAGTGACTCTGAAACCGAATTAAATCTTTCTTATTTTAAATATAAATTAGCCATCATCATGAGTCAACCAACGCAATTGCCATCCGCGAACACTTCCCAAAGTTCACAGGTAGCAATTGATGTAAATTTAATTAAATATTTTGCTGAATTCATTCCTGAATTTGACGGTAACACTTTGGAATTAAGACAATATATTGCCCAGGTAGAAAATATGTTTGCAGAATTTCCCCAACCTACCCACAAATTTGTTTTTGCTCATGCGCGACAAAAATTAAAAGGTGCCGCAAAAATAACTTGTGCAGGAAGAATTGAACTTAATACATGGGACGCTTTAAAAAATCGTTTAATTTCCCTTTATTCATGTAATGATACGTTAGAAACTCTCGAAATGAAAATGAATCAAGCTTTTCCTAAACCCAATGAATCTCTTCTAGCCTTTGGTTCTCGTTTGCAACATATGAGATCCCAAATAATTGATAAGATACACCTAACTGAAACAGACCCTAATAGACAAATATTAAAAATTGAATTTTGTGAAAGCAATGCAAAAAACCGCTTCATAACTTTCAGCCCCGAAAGATACCAAACTGACTTAAAATTATCTAACCCTGTTGCCCTTGAACAAGCCATCGATTTATTTTCTGGACTTGAACAGGAATATGAAAACCGTATCGCTCAAAGAAATCTAGGAAATCCACAACAGAGACAGACAAACTCTAAACCCCAATTTCAAAACAACAGAACTTCTCAACAAAATCATAATTTTAATTCCAAAAACTGTAATCCTAAATATTATCGCCAAAACTTTTCTAGAAATTTTAGAGGAAAATCTTTTCCGAATCAACACAATCAACCTCTACAAAGATCTTTCATCCCTCAATTTACAAAAAGGCCCAACTTTAATAATCAACAAGGATCAAACCCAAACAGAAATGTTTTTACCCCAAACAGACATTTTAAACCTCAACCTCCTACCCCTATGTCTGGTGTGGAAAACTACGCTCAGAGAAATACTAATAATTTCCCAGGATCCTCGAGACAAAACTTATCTACCCCTATGTCTGGCGTAGAAAATTTTAATGTTGAAAATATCAATCCTGAACAATATTTTGAAAAAAACAGATATTCCCACCAACAAAACACAGATTATTTAGAAGGATCCCCAAATTTTAACCAGGATTTTCCAATCGATCACAATTCAAACAATCTAACTTAACTTATGAATTAAACCAAATAACCGCAAACTCATTACCTTACATAAAAATCCAAATTAAAAATAAAATCTATAAACTAATAATTGACACCGGATGCTCATTTTCAATTATAAGACCCTATATAATTTACGAATATCACCCTGAATGTATTTATATAAACAGAACTGAACTAAAAAACTTGTACTGGAAAAGCCATTGCTGAGTACAAAGCATCAGTACCACCCTTTGCTGAATTTAATACAGACCAAAACATAGAATTTATTTTATATGACTTTCATGACTATTTTGACGGACTAATAGGTTTTCGAGATCTTCAAAAATTAAATCTCTCAATTGATGTAGAAAACAATCGACTCATAAATAAATACACTGTCATTCCCCTGTATTCCCGTGAAGACTTTTCAACCTATATATTTGACCTTAACCCCTTAGAAATCGTAACAAAACGTATACCAGTAAATATAAGAGAAGGACAAAGACTTATTCATTGTTACAATAAAAATGGAATTTATATACCAGAAATTCTTACATATGCAAAAAATGGTTTTGCAAAAATCGAAATCCATAATACTTGTTCAAACTAAAATTTAATAACATTTACCAACCCTTATCCTTGTACCCCAATTACCGACGAACAGGAAATTTATAATTTCAATTTAATTCCACCTGAATCTGATAAAGTAGATATTTCATCCCTTATCAGAACAAATCACTTAAACCACGAAGAAAAAAATGTTCTATTAAACTTATGCGAAGAATTCAACGACATTTTTCAAAAACCCAAAGTTCAACTTAGTTTCACAAATATTGTTAAACACCAAATTAGAACTAAGGATGAAGAACCCTGTCATTCAAAAAGTTACAGATTCCCTCAAGTACATAAAGATGAAATTCACAAACAAATACAACAAATGTTGGTCATCCCCTGTGTGGATAGTACCGAAGAAACTTGACGCATCAGGAAGAAGAAAATGGAGAATAGTAATAGATTACAGAAAAGTCAACGAAAAGACAATCGACGACCGCTACCCTATTCCAAATATTAATGATATTTTGGATAAATTTGGAAGATGAGATATTTCACAACTCTGGATTTAGCTTCTGGTTTTCATCAGATAGAGATGCACCCAGACAGCATAGAAAAAACCGCATTTAATACAGAAAATGGACACTATGAATTTTTACGTATGCCCTTCGGTTTAAAAAACGCACCCGCTACATTCCAAAGAGTAATGGATAATGTTCTCAGAAATTTTCAAAATAAAATCTGTTTAGTATATATGAACGATATAATAGTATTTTCGACATCCCTTACAGAACATATAAAAAACCTGAAACAAATTTTTCAAACTCTTAGAAATGCCAACCTAAAAGTACAATTAGATAAAAGCGAATTTTTAAGAAAAGAAGTAGAATTTTTAGGACATATTATTACACTAAACGGAATAAAGCCAAATCCAAAGAAAATTGATGCAATTAAAAGATTTCCACTTCCCAAACCTCACCCCGAAATTAAAAGCTTTTTAGGACTTATAGGTTATTATCGGAAATTTATAAAAAACTTTGCCAAAATAGTAAAACCCCTTACACAAATACTAAAGAAAGGTGAAAAGATAATCATTGATGATGAATTCGTGAAAACTTTTAATTATTGTAAAACACTTTTATGTAATGAACCAATTTTATCATACCCAGATTTTTCGAAGGAATTTCAACTAACGACGGAGAGTTCAAATTTTGCATTAGGAGCAATTTTATCACAAAATGGATACCCTATCAGCTACGCTTCAAGAACTTTAAACCCTGCATAAATAAACTACTCAACAATAGAAAAGGAATTACTTGCTATTGTTTGGGCATCCCGTTATTTTAGACCATATTTATATAATCAGAAGTTTACAGCCTTTTGTGACCACAAACCCTTAGAATGGTTATTTTCCCTTAAAACTCCAAACTCAAAACTTCACAGATGGAGACTAGAATTGGAACAATTCGATTTCAAGATAAAATACAAGAAAGGAAAAGAAAATCAAGCCGCAGACGCTCTTTCAAGAATAAAATTAGAAAACAATCCTAATATGAATGCTATTGGAGATGAAAATCAATCGATGATAGCGAATGATGGAGATGAAGATACCTATCGACAAATTTTAGATTTAGCAGAAGAAATCGCTGAACAGGAGAAACAACAAATGAACAAAGAAACATTAAACAAAAATGACGAAAATCAACCCCTAGATTTATACACTTCCTCCCCTCCTACTCCAAATATTCCACAGATTTTAAAAAATCAAGACGATGAACTTGCAACCCAACATACTTCTCGCGAAAATCCTATTTTAGAAATACGACCAACGGAAAGACCCACTAACTCTTACAAACGACAAATAATAATTTCTCATAATCCAAACGCCTTGATGTCTAGCATATCAGCCAAATAAATTTTTGAAAATTTTACATACACTTTAACTTTAGCCAGATCCGCAGACGAACAAGAAATAACGAATAGGTTTAAACAAACTATTGCCCCTGATAGACTATATTACCTTTACTTTTTTAATGAACACGATAAAGCCAAAATCATAACTACCTTACAGAAAAACTTTACTTCCGTTAATCTTGTCACATCTTCAAAACTACTTCAAGACATAACAGAAAAAGAAGAACAACAAACTTTAATAAAATACCACCATGAAAGAAAAGTTTCCCATAAAGGAATTCATGAAGTTAAAAATTCTCTTAAAAAATACTATTGGCCCTCTATGGAAAACGACATAAAACTTTACATAAATACTTGCCAAACTTGTAAATACGAAAGACACCCTCAAAATATAAAACTTCAATTAACACCTACTCCTAAACGACCTTTAGAAATAATTCACATTGACACATTTTCTGTGAAAATAAAACATTCTTAACAATAATGGATCCCTTTTCGAAATTTGGACAAGCACTACCTTTAAAAGATAAAAACTCAATTCCCAGAATGATTATTTGTGATAATGGAACCGAATTTAAAAATCATTTAGTTGTTGATTTTTGTAACCTTCACAAAATAACCTTACACTTTACTACCCCTGGAAACTCAAATTTTAATTCCCCGGTAGAACGATTTCATTCAACCCTACTCGATGAACTTAGATGCTTAAGAAAAGATAACCCAACGAAAGACACTGAAACTTTAATAAAATTTGCAATCATTAGTTATAACAATTCTATACACAGCGTTACTCAACAAACTCCTTTTAATATTATACTTGGACATACCGACATAAATCCTTTTGATCTTTCTGAAAAAGCTATTACTTCAGAATATGCCCAAAATCACAAATATCTAGCAGATAAAATATACGACAGAGTTAGAAACTCGATCGAACTTAACAAAAACAAAACAATTTCTAAAATATATGAAAAGAAATCCGACCCTGAAACGGTAGAAACTGACCAAAACGTTTATATAAAAACTAACCAAGGTAGAGCTAAAACTAGACCAAAATTCATTAAAACTCAGGTAATCAAAGATAAAAACATTATTGCCAAAACAAAACTAGGACTCGTACATAAAAGTAGAGTAAAGAACAAACGATTTATTCCAGGAACACCTACAGGAACACCCAGTCGAGACAAAGATGAAGAACAACCAACTACTAGTAATACTTAACTGTATTTTGACAATCCCTTTAATAAATACCCAAATAACTATAACCCCTATTAACAATTATATATATACTCAAGAATTAGGTTCAGCTAGAATACCCTCAACATATCATAAGTTTATTCACTATATTAACCTCACTGATTTAAACGTAGAATTAGGAAATAATGAAAATATATTAATATCCTTAAAGAATATTATAGAAAATAAGAAATTAAAAAATAATTCTATTTACTTAAATATATCACTTAACCATATGGGATTTAATCAATTGGTAACCCATAATCTTAATCAAATATTAGAGATAAAAAATAAAATAGCCGCTTTTACTTCAAATCGCGTACGAAGAGGATTAATTAACCCCATTGGAAATATTCAAAAAATATTATTCGGAACAATGGACAATGAAGATCGTGAATCAATCAATAAAGCCCTATCGACCCTAGAAGAAAATCAGTATAAGATAGCAAAAAGAATTGAAGTCCAAACATCAATTACAACTAAACTTCTCGAACATTATAACAAAACAGTTTCAACATTAGCTTTAAATCAAAATATTTTAATGAAACAATTAGAAAATGCCTTGAATAAACTCAAAATGACAACTAGAGATCATAAAATTATAACAAAAATCCAAAACACATTTTCACAGCTTTATATGAATTTAAATAGAATAAAAGAATTAATAATGACTATTGAAAACGCAGCAAGTTTTGCTCATCTCAAAGAATTACACCCAGGAATTTTCCCGAAATCAGATTTACTTTTAATATTAAAAGAATTAAATACAATTTTCTCCCAAAACCAAATACTTCACCTTAAGGACCTACGGAATTATTATAAAATGTTTTCAGTAAATATTCACACTGAAGAAAATTTGATCTATTTTATAATGTATGTTCCATTATTTGATGCTACACAATATAATTATTTTCATTCGTTCCGTATTCCATGGAAAAACCGAACCCTTATAATTCCACATCCATATATCCTCATGAGTCTTCTTATCTAATATCAGCCGAAAATTGCCCAAAAATTGAAGACACATATATATGCCGAGGACAGCCACAGCCTATAGATGATATTTGCGAAATTTCAATAATTTCCAAAAGTGACTCATCTCAATGCATCGTACGAACCACCAGGCTTTCAGCAAATATAATCGAACAAGTTGCCCAAAACGAAATTATTGCCGTTCCAGCAAATCCAATTAAAACCCCTTTTAACTGCAAAAATGGAAATGGAATTCAGTTAATCACAGAAGCGAGTCTAATCAATATTCCTGAAGGATGCCAAATAACCATAAATGGTCAAATGTTCGCCCATAGCCAAGAATTTCCGAAAACAACCAAATTTTCACTCCCAAAAATACAAATACCGGAAGATTATGAAAGTTCAACCCTCAATCACATACAGCTTCGCCAAATCAAGTTAGACGAAATTTCAGAGCTACACAAATTGTCTCATGAAATTCAACCCTTGGAAATCAACCCCTTGGAGAAAACTAGCCACCCAATTAGTATTACAATAATACTATTAATCATTGCAGTACTTGTAATCATTGCATTCAAATTATACAAGAAGTTCAAGCCATGGTCAAGAAAACCCAAGCCAAAACGCCAGGAGTCGTCAGAACTTCATGCCACCCCTGAAGTTCCATTTCGCCAGGGAGGAATTATGTTAGTAAATTCCGCAATATAGATATAAATTATTGTTTATCTTGCACATCCTGTTATAATTAATCTGCATCTTGATGATTGTACAAAACTGATTATATTATTTTAATTGTCATTGTAAAAGTTGTCTTCTTACTCTCAACACGTTCTCAAATAGAAAATTGGTAGATTTTGAGTTGTTAAATTTTATTGTTTTAAAAACTTACTTCCCAAACAAACAACCATTACACGAGTGTCACGGCATCGTTGGTTGATCTCCCCTTTCTGAACCCGAATTCGTTGGTGGAAAGTTTCGGCTCAACGTAGGGCTCCAGCCTATCTGCTATTATCCTCTCAAGGAGTTTTCCCTCAGAGTCCAACATAGAGAGGGGACGATATGATGACGGTTCGTCTGGAGGTTTCTTTCCCCCTTTAGGTAGGAGCACAAGCCTCTGCTTTTTCCACTTAGTCGGGAAAACCCCCTGCTTTTAGGCAGGTCTCATACATGTGTAGAAACATGTCAGGTCTATTGGCTATGGCGCATTTTAGCGCGATGTTAGGTATGCCATCTGGACCGGGAGCCTTACCGTTTTGGAGCTGGTTGCACGCGCCCATCAGCTCTTTCATAATCACTGATGGTATATCTTCGTCCCTCACCTGCCACGAAGGATAAGCGGGTAGCTCAGGCTTCGCAGGAAACAAGTGAGTGACAATGCGGTGCAATGATTCGGGGCAGTTCGTTGATGTCATGGGAGGAGCCTTAATTTTATGCATCACGATTTTATACGGTTTTCCCCATGGATCTTGATCAACTTCGTCACACAACTCCTTCCAGTAGGATCTCTTGCTTGAGAGAATGGCTCTTCGTAGTTGTTGTCTTTTGATCTCATAGTCGAGCCTTAGTTCTTCTGTTGTGACCCTGTCGCGTCTCCGTGCTCGTTGATGCAGCCTTCGTGCTTTGAGACACTCTCGTCGGCGTTCTGAGATCGTGTCGTTCCACCAGTACACTGGTGGGCGGCTGTTGTTCTGCCGTCTCCTTGGCATGGAAGCATCGCAGGACTTGACAACGCTTGTTATTACCTCTTTAGCAGTGGCTTCTGCGCTTGTTGCTATTGACAATGGTTCCTGCTCCAGAACCAAGGCGAATGAATCAGCATCGAAATCATTTTTGTTCCAACCGACTGGTTGTGACCTCGCACGGCTGACACGCAATCTTCGTTTGGGAGTGGTGTTGATTTCCCAAGTAATAGCTTGGTGGTCGCTATTAATAAACTACTCATCGACCCGCCACTCACAGCCCCCTTTAATTAGGTTGCTGCTAACGAATGTCACGTCGATAATGGAACTGGCAGTGCCTTTGCGATATGTGCTTACGGCTCCTGTGTTGAGGAGTACCAGGTTGAGCGAATACATGGTCTCAAGGAGAGCTCGTCCTCTCGCGCTCGTTTCCCGGCATCCCCAATCAATTGCCCAGGCGTTGAAATCACCTGCGATGGCAACCGATTCACGCTTCCGTACATCCTCCGCCAAGGCGTCCAAGAATAACTCGAACTCCTCGAGCTGTGCACTAGGAGGTGCATAGCAGCTATAGAAGTGAATCCCTCCCACTTTGGCTCTCACAAGCCATGGTTCGGGGGTATTTGGGAGTTGTTGGAACGGAAGTTTACCGCAAGCCCATATCGCTGCTCTGTCCGTTGTGTCATTTACCCAGGACAGGGTGTCGAATTTTTTGTACTGCTCGCAGATTATGGCTACGTCGCAATCCAATTCCCGCACCCGCTGTACCAGTAGGTCTTAAGCTGCTTCGCAATGGTTGAGGTTGAGTTGCAGTACTTTCATTTACGGGCTTGTGCTGCTCTCATCGCCTGTTGGTAGATCGGACATTTCCAACTACCCGCAACGTGCCGGCAGTCTGACCTATTATCTTTCTCTTTGCAGAGTAAGCACTTGACAGGTTGTTAACAAGCCGAGGCATTGTGACCAGCGCCTCCGCATCTGTGACAACAACTGCTTCGATCAGTTTTGCCTCTGCACGCCTGGGCGTTGTGCCCAAAGTGCCAGCATTTGAAGCACCGTCGAAGGCTGATCCTCTCGCGAACACGTACTGTGCCCCACGCAAGTTTCAGCTTTCCAAGTGCGATGGCTTTCTTGGCCTGGACCTCTGGGAGACAAACAACCGCCGTTTGTGTTGATCTATATGCCCGTCGAAGTGATTTCACTGCCTCCTCAGTGATCTCTGCCAGGCCGTCAATATTATCTTTTAGCAGCTTTACTATGTCTTCCTTGGTACTGATCTGAAACAAATTATTAAAGAACCTACAAAAATAACGCAACATAGCCGCACAATAATTGACCTGGTAATTACAAATAATCCTAATTTAAAATATAAAGTACATTTGAGTCCAAAAATTAGTGATCATCTCATTATTTCTGTCAATTTTCAAAATGTTGCTCCTAGCGGTAACTCAAAAATAATTATTAAAAAAAGATGTATGGCAAATTATATTAGTTCAGAATATCAAAATTCACTTCTAAATAAAGATTGGCAAAATAATACAACTGATGTAAATTTAATGGCCAATACCTTTACAGATAACATTAAATCGGCACTAAGTACTATATGTCCTATTAAAACATTCGTATCAAAAAAAGTCATTTGGATAACAACTGGATAAATACTAAAATTTTGAATAAAATAACGGAACAAAGCTCATTATATAAACTAACCTTACTGAGGATTGGAACAATTTCAGATCTAAAAGTAAAAAATGCAGTAACATCCATAATAAAAAAAGAAAAGAAAAAACATATAGAAAACATTATCAAATATAACAATAAAACAGAAATTTGGAAGAAAATTCAAAAAGTTTTACCAAACAATACACGTAAAATTAGTGAGTATTATTTTTGAAAACAATAAAGTCTACGGTGACCTAGATATTACCAATAAATTTAATACGTATTTTATTGATAGTGTTAATAACATAGTGTCGAATATTCCCAAGTTTAAAAATATTAAGTTTTATCTAGATAATATCATTGTTGAAGAGACATTTCAAGAATTTAATGAGATTTCTTTTTCTGAATTAAAAAAAATTGTTATTGGTCTTCCCCGTAAAGCTGGAATAGATGGAATATCAACTGAAATCATAAAAGATACTTTTGCTGTAATTGGTAATAGGTTCTATGATGTCATTAAATGTTCTTTAGATTATGGTATATTTCCAGATGCGTGGAAAACTTCAGAAATTGTACCAATACAAAAAGTTTTTAATACTGTTAATTGTGAAGAATATAGAGCTATAAATATTGTACCAATATATGAAAAAATCTTAGAAATAATCGTTAAAAACCAACTTTCGAATTACTGTGAGAAAAATAATATCATTATTACCAACCAATCTGGGTTTAGACAAAATCATTCATGTGAGTCAGTTATAGTAAACATATGTGATACATGGTTAAGACACTTAAATGAAAACAAAATTGTAATAGCAGTATTTTTGGATTTTAAACGAGCATTTGAAACTATTAACAGAAATATTTTAGTAAAAAAAATGGAAAAAAATAGGTTTAAGTGGTAACGTCCTTACATGGATTAAATCGTACCTAACAAATAGACAGCAGAGAGTAAAATATGGCAGCAGTGTTTCTCAAATTAATGAAGTAAAACATGGTGTACCCCAAGGTACAGTGTTGGGTCCATTACTATTCATATTGTATATCAATGATATGGTTAAATATGTACAACATGTTCAAATTGAAATATTCGCAGATGACACAATGTTATATTTAACTGGTTCCGATCCTAACCAAATGTTCAAATCCATAAATAAAGATCTTACGAAAATATATGAATGGCTCTGTGATAATGATTTGGGTGTGAACATTAAAAAATGCAAATACATGATAGTAGGTTCAAAGAATAATTTGAATAAAATTGATACAAATAATTTATCCATTAACCTGAATAACACTAAATTAGAAAAAGTAAACCGAATGAAATATTTAGGAGTAATTATAGAACGAAAACTTGAATTTCATAGAACATGCGAACTATATTGCGAACAAAATGTCAAAAAAATGTATCTTGTTAACCGTATTGGTAATTATTTAGACATTAATTGTAAGGTTCTGTTATACAAGAGCCTCATTTCACCCCACATTGAATTTTGTGCAAGTATTCTATGTAACCTAAATCAAAATAATGTACAAATGTTACAAAAAATTCAAAATAAATGTATGAGAAATATTTTAAAATGTAGCAAATATAGCCCTATTAAGTTGTTAAACGTTTTAAATTTTATGAATGTAAAACAAAGAATTATATTTAAAAATTTAGATTTTATTTACAAAATTAAATGCAAAATGGTACCACAATATTTATACAACAACTTAATTCATGTCGGCGATATACACCAACATAATACTAGACAAATAAGAGACTTTTATGTAGCAAATAGTAATAGTAATAAACTGACTAAATCAACACTGTATGGAGGTCTGATCCTTTATAATTCTTTACCTGATAGTATTAAAAATTCTGGAAATTATTATACATTTTAGAGATGTTTATATATTTATGTTAAGAAAAATTTTTAGTTGTGTTTTTTTTTAATGTATAACCTGTTGATGTAATTGAGAGCTACTTCGCTAATAAAGACATTATATATCTCATCCAGGTCTTTAATTTCAATCTGGATTTGCGGTATTCGAGATTGTACAGTGGCCCCGCTTGGGAGCTTATTCTTGATGGCGTTACAATAGCGCTCCATCTCCTGAGCGCCTGCCTTCGCGAATAAGAAAAGGAGATCTCCCTTGGCTGTTCGTCGGATCTTATTGACTTTTTTGCCTATATCCTGCAAGGTGGGATCATTTTTGATATCTCGCAAGATATCTGCATGGGAGCTCTTCTCGCCTTTCTTTATAAGCAGCGTACAATTTGGCGCTGGTTTTTTCTTATTGGTCCTGGGGGCCTTTTTCTTCTTTGCCACTTGCCAGTCAGTCAGCTGGTTTGAAGGTTGGTTTTGGTCTGCGGTTTAAACTTGGATTTTAATCCATTGTTTCTCTCCGCTTCTGAATTGACCACCCTATTTGTTGTTGCCTGGGTGGTTTGCCCGATGTTCTGGCAACCTTCATTACCGGGCTTTAGCTTGCTAGCTAGCACCGGTTTAAGAGTTTTAAGTGGTCGTGCCTTACTTGATGAGGCTACTGAAGGCGAGGCCTTTGGTAGCGAGGTCCTTGCTACAGAGTCTCCCGGCAGTGAGGCTACTTTTATTGAAGCCGCCTGCTTTGGGTCCGCCGGTGTTGATGCATCCGGTTTTAAGTTAACTGCTTTTGCGGCAGCCGCTTTTGGGACCTCCTCTTGCTCTTCGCATTGTGTCTGTGTGTTTGACCCCTTTACTGGCGATGTCTGTGTTGTAGCAGGATATGCTAACTTTAGACTAAAGTTAGCATATCCACATCTACATCTCCGGAACGAACAGCGCTACCGGGGTGACCTTGGTGGCGTGTTTTATTGATAATTAATTGCTTTCGAATGGCACTAGGGTAAATAACCAAAAACTACCCCTACATCCTCTTTTAATTGCTAATTAATTGCTGAAGTTCCGAGAAACTGAGGCTGTGCCACCTTTACTAAAGTTAGCATAACCATATCTATATCTTCGGAACAAACAGCGACCCCGAGGTGATCTTGGGGGATTAGTTTATTGCTAATTAATTGCTATCGAATGACACTAGAACAAATAACCAAAAACTTCTTCTCCTACTCAATTTCTCACCCCCTGACAATTAACAAAAATATGCATTTCAATGTTTTGTGCTATTAAAATCAGTAGACTTTTAATTACTAATTAATTGCTAAAGTTTTACCCTCGTTACGATTTTATTTGTTCAATCCCTTCCAAGAAACTGTGGCTATTCCAACTTTCGACTAAGGATAGCATAGCCATATCTATATCTCCGAAACGAACAGCGCTACCGGAGTGATCTTGGGGGCGTATTTTATTGCAAATTAATTGCTATCGAATGGCACTAGACCAAATACCCAGAAACTACTCCTTCATTCCCTACTGAATATCTCACCCTCTGGAAAATTAAGAAAAATATTATTTCATTGTTGTTCGTTAAAATCATTATACTTTTATGAATTTATTACAGAAGCTCGTTAGGTGACGTAACATGCGTCATATAATGTCGTCAAAAACATAAATTTGAAAATGTTCAAATTCTGCATTTCATACAGTTTCTTTATTGTCATTGACAACGGGGTAATTTATATTATTTCGAGTGAAAATTAAAATGAGTTTCTTAGCCGGTTTTCTATAGATTGGACAGAAATTCTATTGATTTTTTAAACACATTTGGACTTTGAAATTGTAGGTATTAATCGTAACAAAGATTGAATGTAAAACAAAATTCCCAAAAAGATGGAAATCGAAATAGAAAATAATGCAAATCAGGCTTAATTCGGAGTAATTGCTAATTTATTGTAAAAGTGTGGGAAGTTTCATTTAAATGTTTATCTTAAATTTAAGTAGTTTTGTTTGAAAGTACATCATAGTATGATTATGTTTATATCACATATTATTTCATAACAACCAACTGTTGGAAAATTAAAAAACGATTCTTACAGCTTTGGATGATTGAATATGTTTTCCAGTGATCAAGACAAATTTTGATTTATATGTACAGGGTATCCTAACGAAAACAAGTCACCAGGAATATTTCCAAAAATACTCGCAAAAACACGTCAAAATATGGTACTTTAATGGAGATAAGTATTTATACTAACTTTTAAACGCTGTAGATCTAAGAAAAACTGAAATTTTGGAGGCGGATGATCGTCCCGCAGAACACGAACTGGTTTTTCAGCACATTGAGCCACCACATTATGTCCTGCTAGTTAGAGAGTTTCTGGATTATTGATTTCCTGATAGATGGATTGGAAAACGAGGCGCCATCGAGTGGCCAGCTACAGCGCCAGATATGAACCCCTAGATTTTTTTCTTTGTGGTCATTTAAAGATCCCCGTGTATGCTATTTTGACAATAAATTAACAATTGCACCAAATTAAATCTGATTATTTTCTCCTTCAACCTCAATTATTTTCTTGGAATTTTAGTTTAGTTTCAATCTTTGTTGCTATTATTACCTACAATATCAAATCTATCAAATTCAAAACGTGTTTAAAAAAGTCAATAGAGTTTCAGTCCAATTTATAGGAAACCGGTTAAGATACTCCTTTTCATTTTCACTCAAAATAATACACATAAAATGACCCTGTTGTCTCACAGACAATAATGGAACTATATGAAAACGCACAAATTGTAAAATTTAAAATTCTTATTTTTGACAACATTATATTAAGTCACTTAACAAGCTTCAGTAATTAATTTGCAACAATATACTGATTTTAACGAAAAACATTGAAATGATATTTTTTTCTTAATTTACCAAGGAGTGAGAAATTCACTAAGAGATAAAATGGGAGTTTTTGCGTATTTACTCTGGTGCCATTTGAAAGCAATTAAATAGGAATAAAATAGGCCCTCAAGTGCACCCCAATAGCACTGTTGGTTATGGAGATATAGCTATCGCTTTGCTAACTTTAGTCCAAACCTATAGTTTCTCGGAAGGGGTTGAAGCAATAAAATCGTAACGGAAGTAAGCTTCAGCAATTAATTAGGAATTAAAATTCAATTGATTTTGCCAACGAAAAACATTGAAATAAATATTTTTGGTAATTTTCATGTGGTGAGAAATTCACTAGGGGATGAAGGTGTAGTTTCGGGGTATTTAGTCTGTTGTCATTGGATATCAATTATTTAGTCATAAAATACAATTTTTGGGATTTTCTAGTAACTGTTGCACAGTCTGATGGGGTTTGTATGAGACTCGGATGTTTTTTCTTTTGATATTCCTGCATTCTCGATCTTTTATCCCCTTGATATATGGGAGTCACTAGTTTTTTCCTTTTATTTGATATGGCTCTTTTTTTGGAGTGCTCACTGTAATTATTGTTTCTAAGGGTTTGTATCATCCTTCCTAGTTCGATTGTGATGTTCTGTTTATATGTTAGTTTGAGAGTTCTGTGGATCAAAGTGTTGGCCACCGACTGAATTTGTGTTGGGTGATGGTTTAGGTATCTGTCGGTGTGGGTTGGTTTGCGGTAAACTTAGTGTGAAATCATGCCTTGTTCTTTTCTGGTTAGAAGCACGTCCTGGAATGGTAGCTGTTTAATTTGTTCTGTTTCCATTGTGAACTGGATCCTTTGGTGTTGAGTGTTCATATGTTTTAAGAAGTTGTCCAGTTCCTGTTCTCCATGTGGCCAAATGATTAATATTTCGTATACGTATCGTAAACACAGTTTAGGTTTTAGCGACGTGCATATTAATGCATTTGATTTCAAATACTCCATGAAAAGATTTCCAATTGCAGGTGATAATGATGATTCCACTAGGGCTCGGTCCGTTTGTCTATACAGTTGTCGGTCGAACATACACTGTTCGGCCAGCCCGATGATGTGATCGGGAAGTATTTCGTTTCTTGCTATCTCGTCCAGTGTTTCCTGGATTGGGGTTTTACATCAAAGCTGGCTAGGCGGTCCTCAGGTTTTAAAACTATATTATTTAGTATTTGAAGCAAGTGTCCAGAATTTATTTTTTGTTGTTTTCTCTAGCTACGTTGTTGGGTCCCTTTGTATTTTTTGGTAGCAATCGTCGTTCAGGATTTGGTGCGTTTTGTTCATGTATTCCTTGGTGTCCATGGCTACCGTAGTATTTTCGTTGTCCGCTAGTAA
The DNA here is from genome assembly GCA_034190945.1 of Octodonta nipae. NCBI lineage: Eukaryota > Metazoa > Arthropoda > Insecta > Coleoptera > Chrysomelidae > Octodonta > Octodonta nipae. The sequence continues at coordinate 97,461,257 of CM067217.1, read as the reverse complement.
AATTGTGATATCGTTGTTTTTTCGTAGTTTGGTCAGTGCTTTTTCTTCGTCCCTCATTATGTTACGTTTTGTTGCTTTGGAGCTCCTTAGAATGCTAGCGATGTCTGACCGGAATGTTCCAACTTCATTTTCTGCTAAGTGTTTCATTACCACTTCAACTTCTGATATAATATTCTCTCTTGGTATGTTCTTGAGCGTGATGGCGAAATTAAACCCTTTAGCAATCATCGGCATAAAACTCCATCTTCGCTAAAGGGTTTAATTTCGCCATCACGCTCAAGAACATACCAACGGAAGATATCAAATATAAATCAGAAAATATAAATATCAAAATATCTTATAATTTGATTTTTAATTAATATAAAAAGTTTTGTCATTTTAGGAATGATTCTAATATTGTGAAAACAATTAAATTTTAAGATCAATGCTTTATCAAATGCAATTTTATTCAATGTATCTAAAATTCTATACCGTTACTAATATGATTATTTGCCAAATATAAACTGTTTGAATTTCTAATTTATAATATGAATGAATATCAAAATAAATTGTTTAGTTAAACTCCAAAAGTAAATACCTTGTTTACTTTAAATTCTTTTAAAGTGTTCTCACTTTATCCCTTTGAAAATACTTTTGTCACTGGATGCTGTCTCACCTTGATGTATCTTAGATGATACCTCAACCACTGTTATCAATCTGCTTAAACCTCTGCTATTAATCTGCAATAGCTCTGCTACCAATCTGCAAAACTTCTGGTATTTATCTCTGCTGCCAAACTGCTACCATTTAATCTCAGCTTCTCGTCTGGTTTAGTTTATCTGATTATATAATTGCTGCTATACCTTTCAATGCTTTGCTTAACTGCAATTTGATTGCTCGTATTATAATTTTAGTGCATTCCCATTTACTTTTGCACTGTTGACTTCCACTATTCTTCGGATGTAACTGTTTCCATTTGAATTTATAATCACTTTTAAAAAAATTAACTTTGAAAACTTTTCTGACTTTGTCAACTAACTGTCACTTTAAAATCCCCAACAATGTTTACTGCTGCAGTAGCAAATTTAGACTCTCTTTTCAATGATGTTTGATCTTGCTTTTAATAGTTTTTAATTTTGACCTTGAACTAGTTTTTTATAACTTTTTAAAATCCGTATATTTCAATTCCTATTTTTCTATATAATAATCCTTTTTTCAATATTTTAATCCCTATCTAATCAATTTGGTATAATACGATCTACTTTTCTTAAAATCCGCAATTTTATAATTTGCTGTTCTCTGCTCATTTTCCCACCAGTCGTTTCATCCATAACCTGTATTTAAATTTTATAAACTCTTTCATTGTTAGAATACAACATTGCAATATTTCCATTCCGCGTTCCGTCATTGTGTTGTGTTATGAATTTGAGCTTGATTTGATCACGGATTCTGTCAATATCTCGCTAAAAAGTTATTATGACTTATGAAATTTAAATTGAACATTTTAAGTGGAAATAATCAGTTTTTAAACTAAGATCCTAAATCTGTGATTTATTACCCGTATTGTGTCTAAAATATGAAATTACTATAATTCTGGGCTATTGAATTTTGCTATTCTCAGTGTGGACGTTTGTCTCTCCAAATTAAGGTAAAATTTTATATTTTTTATTCATTAAATAGTTTCGTTGTAATGTATCGAATTAATTTAAACTTACTGGTTAGTTTTCAAAAGTGTGTTTACTTTGTTGTGTCGATTGCATTTTGCACCAGTTTATGGTCTAGCTTCATTGTTTAATCATTTTAATTGCATTTGATGTTTTCATATCTCTCTCTGACAAACTTTCTATTGGTTTTTACTAATGGTTTTTATGTTACAATGAAATTATTTTTTTTAATATACTACAAACATTACATACAGATATTATTGATTTGATTCTTTTATTGTTGTGTATATATACAGGGTGTAAACAGTATAAGTGCATATATTTTAGGTGGAGATAGTCCACATTAAATTAATCAAAAAAGTAAATTATTGTCAATGCGACAACGTCGCTTATCGAACGATACACTTTCACTCTTATTCTTGTCTCATGGAAGTAAAAAAAATTCACCTTGACCACAAAAACTGCACTACAGAATTTTGTATTGAATTATTGTTTTGTCGATTTGCTTGGTTTGAGTCAATGAAACATTTAAGAAATAAACATTTTCAAAACATTATCGTTCTTAAAACTAATGTTCGGAAGTAACCTTTACAATTTGCGTAATTCTTTTATGTATTAAGTTAAAGAAATAACTTTTCACAAAAATACTTCAAAATATCTTACCTAATTTAAATTCATATTGCCCAAATAATTACTTCATATTATTATTTCTGTTGGATAATTAATAACCTACTTACAAATAAATAAATTCAAACACATAACTGCACAAATGCGTAAACTAATCTACTTTACCCAAATTTTCTACATAACACTTTAGGAAACAAACGCTATGCACCATGCTGCCATATCTCCTCGGCAGATTTAGGTCGAGTTTTATTTAATCTGAAAACTAAAAAACTCGTTTCTTAATGAAATTGGGAATACTGAAGGCACAGAAACTGTTTAGAATTTATATAGCAAGCTTTACAAGCATTTTGCAAGCAAAAATATGTGTAGGTGACTGTAAAATGGGGGCAAAATTCGTACCATTTCCATTTTTTTGACAAAACTATACCTTTTAGTTAAAATGGTAAAAAACTTTTCTTTTACCTAATCTGTAATGTAATTCTTCAAAATATTTGCATTCAAACATATAACCCTGTATATATATATATATATATATATATATATATATATATATGTATGTGTGTGTGTGTGTGTATATATATATAAAATTTTGTCAACCTATTACCTAGTGACTTCGTCTCATGACATTTCATTATACGCTGCCAAACTTTCAAAAACTTTCGACAAATTAATCATCCTAAATAAAAACTAAACGTCCGAATAACCGATAGAAACCAGTCAAATAAACAAATGCAGACAAGAAAGGGATTCCTGAAATAAGCTCATTCCGGAATTGGAAAAAAATACATGTTGGCGTATTAGAAGTTTAGTTGGTGGCAACGTAGAGAATATCTGTGAGGTATCATCACTGTTGTTTGAAATAAATATTGTGATTTATTTTGTTCAAATAAAGCCGTCTAATGTGAGTGCAAAAAAATTGTAATTAGGAACCCACTGAGACTGCAATAAAGTGGTGTCAGAAGTGGGATTAAGTAAATATGACGGAAATATATGAGTCAAGCAAGAAAATATTTTAACAAATTACCGACAAGCTGCCGGTACTTCAACAAACATTGGCTTGAAATCAGCAGTGAAGCTCCCGTTTGCGTATATCGATAACCTGCATCCCGAAACTAAGGAAGTAGACACATACACTAAATCTCTGTTCAACAGCGACTTGTGAAAAGCTATCTGTCAAAGATCCAACGAGGTAAAGATCTAACCAGATAAATTTCTAATAAAATTGCAATACCTACTGTGAACCTCAACCAAAAGGAGCATACATTTAGCCTTTTTTCACATCACGAAGAAGAAAAGGTTAAACTCGTAAATATGTGCATCGTTCACCAAAATGTGCAATGCATGCGACAGAAACTAGATGAAATAGCCGTTAAGATTAAGACAACTAACTTGGAAATCAACTTTTTCTGCGTAAGTGAACACTGGGTTATAAATGCTGATGAAATGGAATCCTACATATTACATGATAATGGGTTATAATTTTGTTCGCAAGGACTATATCTATGGAGGCTGTGCCATTCCAAATGTTCTTTTGTAGAACGTGAAGATTCATTTTACACTGGAACTCCACTGTAAAATGGCAGCAACAGCGAAAAGTTTGTTTATTGTATAATGTTTGTTTAGTTTAGTTAACAAATTAGTTTACAATTGTTTAGTTTTACTACATACATAATACATTTTAATGTTCTCTTAAAAATTATAATTATTACTGTAATTAATAAAGTAATACCAAAATAATTACGATTATATTCTACAGGTTCCCAAAGGGAGATTTAAATATGTTTTTTACTCTTTTGAGAAACGTATTAAACAAAATCGATAATGAGAATAAAATAGGGATCCTAAACAGACATTACAATATAAATTTCAATAATAATGATCAAAAACTATTTGATTTTCTAGATATAACTCAAAGTTTTGGGTATGTATCAATGAAAAATACTGGAATTAACATTTGTATGGATAATAGTTTTTGGGAAAACTTAACTAGTTACAGTTCTTTTGTATTTGACTAGGGCCTGTTAGATCATAGTGCTGATTGAACCAATGCTATCACTCAATAACAGAGGGGCACCCAGGCCACGATGGGGCAAGATTGCTAGATACTTGGGCATCCTGAACTCATTGTATGTCCAATGGGACTCCCCAAGAGTAGAGAACGGAATCTTAAAGGGAATCTAGTAAAGCATTGACGGTAGCGAATCCAAGTCCTAACTAGTAGAGAGTAGAGTAGAGTACGAGCAGAGAAACAAATACATTGTGGTCTCTATAGATTACTTCAACAAATGACCTAATGTATATGTTATACCCAATAAAGAGGCAAGCATGGTGACGACGGTGCTGGTGGAACAGCTATTCAGCAGGTTTGGTGTCCAGTTGAAGTTACATTGTGACCAAGGACGGAATTTTTAATCCAATGTATTCCAGAAGGTCTGTACGATGCTGGGTATTAAAAAAACACCTTTGCGTCCACAATCGGATGTAGTGGTGGAAATATTCAACAGGACCTCGGAACAACATCTGTCCAAAGTCGTTAGCAACATCCAACGTTACTAGGATGAGCATATTCCTTGATGAGATTACCTTGTGATTTGGCCTTTGGCTTACTAGAAGAGCTGCCCGATTAAGCTAACGATTATGCCGACTAATTCCAACAGAGCATGCTGTCCATAAACGAACTAGCCCAAACGCAGATGTTGGCAACCAGCGAGCGGTTAAAGACAACCTATGATCTCAAGGCAAATTTAAACGGTTTCCAAGAGAGAGAGACAGGGTCAGGCTATACATCTCCTAGACGAGCAAAGGCAACTCTTCAAAAACTGACACCAGACTGGTATAGTCCATAGGAGGTGGTAAAGAAAATCAATGATGTTGTCTATCGTATTCGCCAGAATCCGAGAGTTAAGATGAAGATGGTTTATTTGGATCCACGGGTTCCCTACCATGGAGAGGATTATTCTGATCGAGACGCTGCCAAAAATAAAGAAACCTTCGAGAAATTAATCATCCTACATAAAAACTAAACGTGCGAGTAAAAAACATAAAAACATAAAACAGACAAATAAACAAATACTGACAAGAAAGGGATTCTTGAAGGTACGATTAACGACAATAAATGCTTCCGATTTCATTATGGAAGCGGAAACCATACACGTTGGCTTGTTACAAGTTTAGTGGATGGCGACGTAGAGAATATTTGTGTTATTGATGTTATTTTAAATAAATATTGTTATTTATTCTGGTCAAATTGATAGTAAATGTAAACATTTTTGTAATTAAAAACCCCCGGACTCTGTAATACTATTAATTACATATATTGATTTGTGTAGTTTTATTGTTATGTTTAAGCAATATATGAAAAAATTCATAATTATTCGACTATTGTTGCAACATCATTTCATGTTGCACTCAAAGTGACTACTACAAACAGCATATTTCGACCTGCTGATATTTTGGGTTTTTTGTTTTGTTTAATATATTAAATTGTACCTAGTTAATTTCATATAAGTAGTTGGTACAGGCGGATTCTGCAAGTGGCACAATAATTGTCGGGAATTGGCGGTAGCATAAATTTAAACGGTGTGCTGCGGGTTGCGCTACTCGCAGGTAGTGGGCATTTGGCGCCATCGTGTGACGGAATCGGTGATTAATTATAAAAAAGCTAAAATGACTTGAGATATGCCAATGGTTATATTGCATATTTGGAAATAAACAACATTATATAAACTCATTTAACGAATTTAAATTGTATTTTCGTTAAAGGTCACAAAAATCCAATCTTCCTATCAATAAATTGGAAGAGATGTATTTGGGAGAAATTAAAGTTGTCAACATCGAAACACTGAACGAATAGACATAGCAGCCCACTCTTAACAAGGAAAATGGTGGTAATCCAGTCTGCAGAAATTACACTCTAATTAAACGCATCTCTATGAAATATATCAAGCACGAGAAGTATTACGAGGAAATGAGTCTCAGCACACATCGACCTAATTTCTACACAAAACAGACAATTGATGGCTGAGATGAACAAATTTAAGTCTAATGCAACACGTACTGAGGTTGAGATAATTCAAATTGAAAAAGAACGATTACAAGCCGAAAAAGAGAGAAACAAAGCAGAATGAGATCATATGCGAGCTGATGAGAAAACAGTTAAGGATGAAAAAGAAGGTATTCGAACTCAGGAAGCATGGGCCAAAGCCTAACTGCATCGAGTTCGATTAGAAGAAGAATCTGTGAAGGCATCGGAACGTTATTGCGAGGTTCTGAACGTGGTTTCTAACTGAATAAAGTCTCAGGTAGTGAAACGCTCGAGGAACGATATAGTCCATCGAGTAGCTCACAAGTCCATCACTCACCAAAAACAGAGTGAATAATACATCATATGTAGGCAGCGGGAGTCTTTCAATGCAGCCATAAGGGCAGTGCTGAAAAAAAGTCCTAATGCTCAACTAGTTAAAGAAATGTGCAATGTCTCACATCCTTTGGACATAGGTAACGCTCTCAAGTACCGACATAAAAACTTAAAAATACATATTTAACTTTAATTTTTCTGTGTCTAACAATTTTTAAATTATTTTATACTTAAGGTCACGAGCGTTATTCTTATTAATGTCAACTGGCCCTATCTTTGCCTTAGAGTGTTTTTGATGGTTGTAGTACTTGACAATTTCTGGCAAAATATCGATTCATTCGTGAGTGCCGTTCAAACTAAAGTAATTGAAGAGAGGCTCTTTCAAAATTTTTATTATTCGTTCTGCTATTGCGGTTTTCATCGAACTAAATGTGCTATAATGGTTGATTCGGTATGATTTCATTTGTTTCTGAGAGCTGTTTTTATAGTATTTCTTAAACTGGTCGGTTTGAAGATTTTTCAGATGACGTTCCCGAAGAATGCTTTCGAAAGCTGGAGTCACAACTTTTCCAGTGGCCTAGTCCACCCGTACTGTGAAAAGCAATCAATCACCACCATACTGCATACTGATCCCTTTGGCCGAAATCAGACTGCCACAGGTCATCAAACCTCTTGATTATTACACGACGTCGAGGAAACTTTCTTCTCACAGATCGATGCAGTTCATTAACGATCTGAATCTTGTCTTTAGTGTTTCGTCATAGGAGTCATTTTGTATACTGCTTAAAAGTAGACAAAGTCATGTTTTTATTGACCAAAATTTGCAAGATAATTTTGACCATCAAATTTGATATACCTCGAAGTTTCCTTGGACTTCCATCGTCTTGAAGCAACGACACCTTGAGGAGCATGATAACAAGAACGAGGCCCGAATTCACAAGGAGGAGCACTGGTACAAAAGAAAATTCATAGAGACAGCCTATATAATCTCGAACGAAAATATAATTAGCGAGCCCAGCGTCCAAATTAAAAATATTTGGAGAGCTCTTCTTCCGCCTCTGCAGCTACGCATCACCGGCAACCAACCTCCAGGGATGACGACGCTGATTGGACCAGATAAGACCCAATGACAATGACCTGCGACGCATGACCGGTTAAGGGTATAATATAAATACGACGGATACTCTGAATTTCATATCATTCACCTGATGACGATAGCAGATACACAGCTATTGAAACGTTGTGAGATCAACCACTTCAAGACGATGGAAGTCCAAGGAAACTTCGAGGAACGAGTTACATTTTCTACCAACTTCAAACTAACAAATTTGATATAATACTTCATACTGCCATGTCGCTAGCAAATAATGACTTAAGGAAGTAGACAAGATATTAGTGATGCAACTTAATTTTAGCAATATCATAAGCGACTGCATCAAGTTTTTCATTTTGTGTCAACATTCGACTTCCAATAACGGCCTGCAGTTTTTGCATATCTAGGTATAAGTCAGGCACTACATTAGTAATCTTGTATCTATGTTTAGTTAAGTCAGAAAGATCTTTAGCCTCATCTTTTCGATCAATATTTAATACTTCTGCTGCATCAATAGCTTCAGGAGATTGTTTCACAGCAAGTTCCAGATCAATAAATCATTTTTGCTGAGAAATACAGCTGTCATTAAATGAGGCTTAAAATTTTGCTTCTATTGTGTTGAAGTTTGAATTGAGAACCGATATGTTTTGTAGTTGGGTTTTCATAGCTTGTTCGGTATTCGACATGCTTGTATTTATTGCAGAAAAGTTTTGGTCCCTGCATTCGTCGTTAACCCTTTGATTACACAGAAACACAGATAAGGTTTGCTGAACTTCATCATCGTACTGCTTGTTGGTGGCATCCATAACTTCCATCGGTACTACGACATTGGTACGTTCATGAAAGCAAGGTTATGTGAAAATACTGGCTGATGGTACTGAGCCCAAATTTGTTAAGCGTCATCGCGAAACTGATATCTTTACTAATAAGGGTTCATATTTAAACAAAAATTTTCTATAGAAACATTTATTTGTCTTGTATAATATTAGCCTCCTTAAGTTCATTTAAAATTGCAATTATTTCATTGCTGTGAGAGGTGTTGTCTGCTTCCTTCAGTGGGAATACTAGTCTCTGCGATTAGAACTTCGTCGAGGAATTATGACTCTTCCAAATCATGTTTTTGACGTTTAATGGTCTATTTTCGTATCTTGATGAGAACTTTTGACTAGTTGAGGTAATGTGTTGCAGTGGTGCTACCACCGGTCCAAACAATTTATTAAGCGTGGTCTATATTAGGGAAGAAGTGTTTGTCCAAGACATGTTTCAGGTTATTTCCTCTTGTTTAAATAAGACAATCATATAGCAGTTATCTCGAGTCAGTTGTTTTAACTATTTTACTCTATGTTTGACAAAGGTACAACGAATCGATATTCCGATGTCTGCCCATGGAAAAGAAACTCTTAACTTTATTTTCTCGCCAACTACATTATCTAAAATGAACATTGAACATTATCGTGCTGCTGTATGGTCTATGATTTCTTCGTTGTGAAAGTACGATATGCCTTTAAACCTGCTTAAGAAGGTCTAGTAGGAGCTGGTATTTTGGTTAGTAGAGAGATTTTGAGTAGACATAGATGTTTTTAAATCGCAGTACGCAGTCCAAATTTTCGACAGGCAATTACACATATTGTGGTTTCATATGCATCTTAAGATATACTGATGTCATCCTTATCATGTCCGCTTTCCATAGGGGTCTCAGTCAGTAATCATGTTAACTAGCGAAGGAGGCAGCCTACTGAATAACGTAATCAACAAATTACCATTGGAGCTACATCTACCTGCTTATCAGTTTTGTGGACTCGTACCAAACTTCAAGAACGACTAAGCAAAGGTCAGCAGGAAATCAACAAGACAGACGCACATGATATTGCGTACACCAAATACAAGTTTTTGGCTGACTGACACAAGGCCGACTACGAGTTGGTGTCAAGATGAGATTCGAAATGAAAAACCGTTGTGGGAAAAAATATTTTAGACAGCATGTGCTGTTACCTACTTCGATAGCTATTGCCGGATCGGGAGGTGATGCCCATAAAGCATCGTTATTGGTGTTGAGAGTAGCTCGAGCATCTATTAAAAAGGCTGGTGGGCTTAAGAAGATCCGCGTACCACGGGTGATTTTCTTTGAGTCTCGCAGTGTGTTTCTACCTCTCCTCCCTCTGCTTGCAAGCCTTAGCGCGTTAAGATCCTTTGCTGAGGGAGCCAGTAACATAGCTAGCCCGTGATGGATGCAAAGAACCTCCGCAAGAAGTTGAAAGAGGATCAACACCATATTCAGGCCATGGAAATATTACGAAGAAAGGAAGTGGCATTTTCTTTAAAAATTCCCGCAATGGCTTCGGTCTCCATTTCAAGAAGCAAAAACACACCCAATAAAGCTACCCGATCGAGCACGGTACAATCATGAGCTCATACAATACGCCATTTAAGGGTGTGTTTATGAAATATATAAATTACCGAAACATTCATCATCAAGGGAGTGTGCTATCGTTAATTTGGAACTAAAGCACGCATTGGGTAGCTTATTTGTGAAATGGAAGCATCGTGCAATACTTTGACAGCTTTGGCGGATTAAAACACTCCGTGAATTGGCATAGTACTTTGCCAACGGAGTGAGGATCCTCTACAACAAAGACTCTTATCAGACGTACAATCAATCAAATTGCGGACATATGCGTTTAAAATTTCTTTATAATAACAATCTACTGAAATAAATGTATTTAAATTTAAATTTTCCTTATATTAGCAGTTAGCAATCAGTCAATTTGTTGAGTCATATTTGGGATCATCACGTTGAAAAGTCATAGTCCAATACTATCGCTACTATCGCTCGATTTTTAACCGTCCAACCTCAACGAAACCACTCAAGAGACCACTTACGTTCTCCAACAGATTGTTTCTACAAGCGCACTGCTGCCGGCTCAACTTAAGTATTCTATATCCTCCGCAAGCCAAATTTCGATAATACGATAAGAAGGATTGACGTGCGAACCTACTATCCATATGTTCAATCATTCGGCACAACCACATTGTGGAAATCGTCAATAAGTCGGATTGCTGGCTTTCTATGACTGATACCTTTATCGCTGTCCAGTGTCAGGTGGTTAAAACAGCAGGCACTGGAGATGTTTCGCTATCACCAAATGCAGGATGCTTCTTCTTCGACAGCGTCTCCTATGAGCAATGCGGTACGGAAATCGAGCATTCGAGGGTACCTGTGCTACGATCCAACAAGTTCCAAGGAATTACTCACAGCTGGTTGGAATTATTCCCGTAAATCCTATGTGAATTCTGCCAACAATACGTTTCGAATGTATATACCGCTCAAACATTTATTTTCCATATTCAGCGACTCTCAGGGAGTGACATGTAGAAAACACACAATTAGGCTGGTGTGATGTCGAAGTGATGACGATTGCCTTATGATGATGGATGCTGCTACCAAAGGTAAAGTGACAATTGACAGCATCGAACGCAAAGTTCAACACATTTTTCCAGGCGATGAAGTTAAGCTTGAATTATTGCAATCAGTCAAATAGGATTCCAGGATAATTATGCCGATTAGAAAGTGGGGATTACACGAGTCACCTACCCTCAAAATAGACTCCACTCGAGAAATTTGGGCTGTGAAGACGTGTGCTGCACTGGATAGTCCCCGATATGTTATCGTAGCCTTCCAAACAGATCGACAGCAATATCAAAGAAAGTCCTACGGGCTTCGACCATACTCACATTTCAAATATTTGCCTAACTTTGAACGGAGATTATTGGCCCATTGACAGAATGCGGCTGAATTTCTCCAAGAACGAGAACGCCGAGGCATACACATAATACACAGATTTTTACCCTAGCTTTAGAGGTGGAAAACATCCGCTTTTGGATTATCTGTTTGAGCAATCTAATGCATTACAGATATTTGTTTTATTCCATATAGTATATTGACGTATAGCACATTTTCCAATTTTGTCGTAAAAATCACAAAACTCGCTTTATTTAGCATAATTTTTGACGGTAAGTATTCAAAAATATTCAGGTATAAACTATGGTGTGTTTCTTAAACTCTTTTAATTCATACTCAGGAAACAATAAATTTTATAGGGTTTTGCATTAAATTTGTCAACGCAGCTACCGTCAATTATACTGACGATCAGTTTAATCATATATATTTCTCACATATCTGGGAAAGTGCTGTGGAAGTGCTCCAACCCTTTAACAATACCATATGAATAAAACGGCAAATCTAGGGAATTATGACAGTCTGGCAATTCTGGCGCTCAAACACTTTCCTGTGACGTCATAGGCCGTCAAATAACAAGAAACATAATCTGTATAATGAACACAATAGATATTGATTATTTGATGACAAGCTATGAGGTACCTCCTACCCCTTTTCTGTGACGTTATCAGCTTCCCGCTGTCAGCTGACGTAATCACATATGCTGACAAACATATTCAAATAATTTATTTGTAAATATACGTAAATACAAGAGCCGAATTTCAATATACCGAATGCAAATATGCCTAATTTCAATATGCCGAATTTTAACATGTCAAATTGCAATTTGAAGAATTTTAACATACTAAATTTTTATATGCCGAATGGCGAATTTCAACTTGTCGAATTTCAACACATAGACCCAGCAACATTCACACACCCATTCTCCTGAAGAAACTTATACGTTAATAACCATATAACGCTTATGCTCGGAATGATGACTCCCATGCGAAGGTGCCGGGTTCGAAACCTGGCCAAGTATTAGTGTCTTTTCTAATTAATTAGATGGCGCCAAAAATCCAATTTCCCAAGGGCGCTGCAACCCCCAACACATCATTTAAATTAACGCCGCTGCCGCTAGATGAGTCGCAACACCGTTTAAATTACTGCGATCACCGCAAGATGACTTTCAACTACCGGCGCACGCCGCAACCCGCAACACACCGTTTAAACTTAAGCGGCCGCCAATTGTTGCTCCAGTTTCGGTCCAGAATCCGCATATAGCAACTACTTATGTTAAAATTTCATTACAGAGAAAACTCAACAATGATAATTATGTATTTGTTACACATTCAATTACCCCCATTTGATATTTACTTGGTAAATAGCTGTGTTTATTTGGTACATTTTTATATTTGTTTTATGAATTTCTAGCTGCGTCACATGAATTAGGCCTTGTAAATACAAATTTAAAGATTATCGGAGGAAGCGATGCGAAAAAAGGAGACGCACCATGGATGGCCTCGCTTCAGAGTTGTTTCCTTTCAATCATTTGTACCCATATTTGTGGAGCAGCAATAGTACATGAAAGTTGGGTAGTGACAGCTGCGCATTGCTTTGGTGAAGACGTACAATACACATACAGGATAGCCGCAGGAATGTTGAATTTAAATCAGCCTGATGTAGATAAACAAGTAGAAGATATTAACTTCCGAATCATTCATCCCCTGTACAATTTATCTAAGTAAGCTACTCATAAACAAATATTTTACTTTACATTGAAGCTTTATTTGTCTCTTGTGTTTTAGTCATGAGCTCCAAACAAATGATATAGCTCTTTTAAAGCTAGTTAACCCGCTTAGTTTCAATAGAATTGTATCACCTGTTAGATTACCTGCTCAAGGCTTTATACCGGCAACAGGAAATGGTATTATGGCTGGTTGGGGTTCTATTACTGAAGATACTGAGCAACCGGTAACCCCAAATGTTTTGCAAAAAGTCACTTTACCGGTTATGTCTATTACTGGTAAAAAAATTACAAATTAATATTCACTAGATAAATTAATGATAATTTCTTCCAGAATGCTCAGACGTGATTAATATATTAGTTCCCAATAAAATTCTTCCATTAGATATGAATGGGGGAAACTTTTGCTCAGGACCAATAACTGGTGGTATATCTCCTTGTGTTGGTGACAGTGGCGGACCACTGGTAATCGATAATGTGCTCATGGGTATTGCTTCATGGGGATTTACACCCTGTGCACTTATAGGGGCACCATCCGTATTTACAAATATGGGGCATTATGTAAACTGGACAAATCAGTATCTTAATAGTTAAAATAAGGTATAAATTATAGTTCGTGAGTCAGCAACATCCTTAGTGTTAGTTATAAATCAAATCTTTGAAAAAAAACTCCCAATAAAGCATATATTTGTACTATTAGGTTTTTTCTGTGTATTCTAACATTTTCTTTAATATATCTACACCTCGGTACGTTGTTTCAATCGAATATCAGGGCCCTAATTCTTGAAATCATACTATGCGACTAAAACTTTCGTATACGACCCTAGGACGTACAAGAAGTTTATTCTATTGAAAGATAAATTGGTTCGGTCGTACACGATCTTCATGGATGCCTATTTATGTGACTTTTAATTCGACTGACGTCATCAGTCGGGTGGTAGAGTGCTCGCATGGGTTGAAAAATAGGGGCACAGCAGATCCAGTAGTTCGCTATCTACTGAACTCCATTGCTGCTTTACGTCGGCCTAAAAATACTAACACATTTCTCTCTAGAATTTGCCCTTAGGGATCTTCTTTTTTTAGCACATTATGGAATTTTCGGTAATATGTTTTATTATCAATAGGGAAATGGATTTTGTGACCCATGTTTATTATATAGTTTTTTGTAACACATGCTTAATTTCGAGAAGTATTTCTTTTGTTAGTAGAGTGAAAGTGAACGTTATAAAACTTCCTCTTTTAATCCTGATCGTTCTGTCGGAATTATCTTCTCTACGATAAAGAGCTAGTCAATCCACGGAACGACATTCCTTTTCCGGTGAATATGATCGATAACAATTTTGTAAAGCCCATTCCAAGCTGGTGTGAGTTTTGGAGACTTGTCCCTGCTCCTCTGGAGGTTGTTTAACAAAACATTTCCTCCCTGTTGGAAACTGACTGAATTTGCCTGCAAATTGTAAAGTGTGTTTATCGGCTTGCTTGTCGCTAACATCTACTCCGGGCTAATTCATGTATTCTCAACATCTTTTGGTCTGCATAATCGTTAATTTAATAGGGTGGTTTTTCTGGTGAGACAAAGGCTAAATCACACGGTAGTCTCAGCTCCTTTCCGAACTGACCGATAGGCCAACATGAACAAGAAAACATACTCGTCCCAATCACACCGGTTATTGCTAAGGACTTTTAGTAATTGGTTTTTAAGGGTTTGTTGATTTTTTCTGCTCTTCCGTCCGATTGTGGATCCAAGGGTTTGGTTTTCGTTTTCTTTATACTAATGTCATACAAACCTTCTAGATTCTGGATCAGAAGTTATGCTCTTGGTCTAACGGCAAACCAAGCATGCAGAAAAACTGCACCACCAGCACCGTTGCATCCATTGTTGCCTCTTGATTGGATATGGAATTTACTCCTCTCGGACTTGGGCAATGGAACAACATCATCAAAAATTCTTTCTAATCAGTCTTCAAGACCTCATTGAATGCGCAGACTTCACATTTCCGGTACCAGGGTCTAACGTCCTCGAAGTAATTTACATACTAAAATAATTAACGAATTTTTCTAAAGTGATGTGAATACCCAGGTGAGCTTCGAAAATCTGGATAAATGTTTGGTTGTCCAATCCTCATTTACCTTCACTCGAATCTGTCGGATGGAAATAACCTCTCATTGTTCCATCATCCGGCAATGCCCACCATCCATTCTAGGTCTTCTTGACAAGGCATTTTCATTGTTATGCAAACGGTCTTGAAGTCGTACTAATGTAATTTCTCCAACAACCCAGCAATTGCCCCATGTAACTTCATGTGTTACTAAGAATTTAGCGAGCAGTTTATGTTCCATATTATTATTTGCAAAAAACATGTATTACAGGAACATTAAAAATATATTAAAGAGGGTATATTTAAATATACTCACTGACCAATAAATCGCAACACCCAAAAGGAGATTTGTACATTTAATATTGTTTTGGTAAAACATAGGAGGCTATAGTAATGAGTAAATATGTAGACATCAAGGATTTTCGGACATTCTAACCTAGGAATTACGGGATAACAGCAATTACATGGAACGGCTCCATATTCAGTACCTCTGTGTGCTAGTTTACTCGAAAATCCTAATGTCTACAAATTTTGTAATGTATCCAATACATAAATAACTATTTGAGAGGACATTCTCTTGTGAGAAGGGCAACTAATGCAGGTTCTCTGACCAGAAACAGTATATTATTTACAAGGTGCTGCTAAGATAGGGTTTCAAATTTCTGCTGAGTATATAACTCATTAAAGTAAGTCAAAAAGTTTCCAGTAACACCCTTAGGAAGTTATATGCCCTTTTAACGGTTCTGTTATTGAAAAAAACCGTCGAAAACAAATAGAAAAAAATGTATGGATCTTACGTAACTTTTATGTTAAATAACACGTGCTACTCAGTTTTCGAAATGCAAATCATAAGCGTCCTATTTAGGTTGGTGAAGAGGGTTTTCGGCCCGTAATTTTTTTATCTTTTCGCTATTTTTTCTAGAGATCTATAAACCCTAAAAATTGGACAAAGACAATCGTTTTTAGGAAAAAGTTGAAAATTGTGAAAAAATAACATACAAAAATTAACGGGTTGCGCTGTGAAGTTTCCTTGAACAAAGACTAAAGGTGACCTAATTACATGTGCAATAGCACCTCATACCATAACGCCCTATTGTTCTTTGTACATGTCGCTCAACATCACAAATTGAGGTTGACGTCTTTCTCCACGACATCGCCTAACCCTTCTTCGGCCATCATGTACACCCAAGCGGAACCAAGATTCATCAGAGACGACGGCCTGCTGTCACATTCCAATGTTGTCGTTGTCGTTCTCTGCACAACTGTAGTCGTTGCCGTAGATGCTCAGTGGTCAGAGATAGCACAAGAAGGGGTCGATAATGCTCTAGTCCAAAATACTTTAGTCGGCGGTAAACTGTTCGGACGTTTACAAGATGATCGATGTCCGTGTATTACCAAACCACACTTGACAACATCTCATAACAGTCTTTGTATTTCTGTTCGTGTGGTTAGCGATTTCTGAAAATGAAAATGAAACATACGCCTTGCGTAAATCAATAATTCGATCTCATTCAAATTTACTTAGCGGGCGATATATTATGCGTACAAGTACTCTAGGCATTTACACATTACTAAACATCGATTTGGGATCCCATCAGACAGTTTGTTTTTTGGTAAATTTTAATAAATAAAAAAGGAGTACAATATTATTTGATAAAAAAAAGTTTACATGAAAAACATTCACCAAATTTTACCAAATTATGTTACATATCTCCCTCTTTCTACTATAAAAACTCACAAGTGAACTGTTCTCAATTCTCTGAATCTCTATAAATTTAATTCTGAAGGTGAAAATTGTCCCTCAATCAAAGGTAGCAAACAAAGCTAAGACACCCGATCCACTTGAAGCTACAACTTTTTCCATTGGCTGCAATATGAAAGCAAGTTGTCTTGTCTTTTTGCTACAAATCAAATACTTGATCCTCAGATCATATTAATTTACTATCAGTATAAAATATAACTAATTGCAATATATATATATATATATATATATATATATATATATATATATACAGGGTGTAAACGGTTTGAGTGCAAAGATTTTGAGGATCAATACTTCAGGTCAAAACAAATCAAAAAGCTTTATAACATTTTCAAAAATAAACTATAGTTTTGCCAAAAAAAAATGAAAAAGTTAGAAGTTCTGTAGCCTTTATTACAGTGAATAATAGATTATTTCCGGCTTCGAAATGATTGTAAACCTAAATATGTAAATACTCAATAGCGTATACACCTTTAATAACTGTATTAACAAAGAAAATTATTATTTGAACTCTAAATATTCTGTTATAATTTGCCCTACGTTTCTCCGATCAGATGTGGCAACATAGCATATACTCAGTACTACAGCTGGCCGCTGCCATGATTGCTTTTTTGCTGCCCGGTTCTTTTAAGAAAGTGAAAGTGATTTTTGCGTGACATTCGACATAGCGTAAGTTATTTGATTTTCATTTTAAAATATAAATTGGAAACATAAATAAAATCTGTTGTGAATTGTGAGTTCGAGTGTATTATTTTGTGACAAACAGTGACAATCATACAATAAGGTAAAGACCTGACATGCTATTAATTTGTGGGGAAAGTAAATGTAATAACAAGAATTTTGAAAATTTACTATAAATAATCCGTTTGCTCGCCAGAGCTCTATCTTAATGACATCCTGCAGGTCAAAGGTTTTTATTTGTCTAAGATAAGTAATATTAATTTCTTAGTAACAATTATTCCTCGAAGAATTTAACACATAAAAGATTAACACATAAAAGAACTACATAATGTAAACAACTTTGTATCCTCCCTTCTTCAACTTGATGCATAAAATAAATCGCCAAATATAAATATTCATTTCAATACATAGATATTAAAAGGGTACATTTTGGAAAATAATATTTCATAAAATTTTATGTACCTAAATAAATCTACCGGCACTCGAAACTATGAAATTATTTAATACAAAAAATAACAGGTGTTCATTTTTTTGTGGTGACTCATTCCTTTATTATTCACGCTACAAGCAAATCTCATTTTTTGCGCGACGTTGCCACATTGACAATAATTTACTTAACATGTATTTCAAATTTTCTTGCTTATTAAGGCCTTTAGACCATAGTGTTATAAGAGTTTTTTGTTTTGTTTGGTGGGTACTATCGCACCTAAAATATATGCAGTCAAACTATTTACACCCTGTATATATATATATATATGTTTTAGGTGGTAAAATGACGAAGTTTCGGCAGAGTCACATCTGCCCTCTTCAGGTCAGTTCGCATAATTCTCGTAGCCTTCTGCTTTCGCTTCTAGTTACTCGAATACTAAGATTTTCAGAAGCGCTCGCGCTCTTAAGTAGTCGCGGTCGGCGCCTATTGGTTGGTACCGTGAACGGCTGCGTGTGATTGGCCCTGGGCACTCATTGGGCACGCCTCCCACCTGCTGAGTTGTTATTTCCGGTTGAGTAGTTATTGGACGGGTCCGGGCCGGTACGGTGTTTAATAGAATTTTCATTGCGTGCGTTTAGACTGTGAGGCCTCTTTGCTATTTCAATTGCGTCTCTTACGAGTATTGATTTCGGGTGTTCTATATTTGCCAGTACTCTGGTGTTCTCAAATTCTATTCGGTGTGACATGGTGGTGGCGTGTTCCGCAATGGATGTTGTTTTTTCCTGCTTTCTTACAGCTTGAATTCTTCTTTTAGTTTGCCCCACAAAGGTTTTATGACAGTCTGCACATCGAATCTCGTACACTCCTTGTTGTTCTAAAGGGATCCTCGTCTTCGGAGTCCTCAACTCCGTGCTTATTTTTCTGTCTGTATTGAAAATAGTATCGATATTGTGTCTCCGTAGAATTCTTGCAATACTGTCCGTAGTCCCCTTGACATACGGTAAATAAGCCTTGGTTATTGGCGTCTCATGCTCCTCGTCTGTTAGTCTCGGTTTTGACTTTAGGGCTCTTTGTATATTTCGGTCTGTAAATCCGTTTTGTCCCAGAGCTGTTTTAAAACTGTTCATTTCCTGTTTGATGTTATCCTGGTCAGCTAGTCTTTGTGATCTGGTTACTAAAGTCTTGACGACGGCTTGTAGTTGGGCTGAGTGGTGATGAGAATTAGCATGAAGGTATCTGTTGGGGTTACTTGCTTTCCTATATACCTTATGGCCAAGGGTTCCATCTTCCTTCCTATTTATGAGAACGTCAAGGAACGGCAGTTCGTTGTTGGCTACAACCTTCATGGTAAATTTCATTTTGTGATGGATGCCATTAAGGTGGTCTAAAAAAGTATTGAGGTGTTCCCTCCCATGAGGCCAAATCACAAATGTATCATCCACATATCGCAACCATAAACTGGGTTTAAGAGTTGTTGTTCTTAATGCCAACTCCTCAAAGTTCTCCATAAAAGGTTCGCTATAACTGGTGAGAGTGGCGATCCCATTGGATCTCCTTCCACTTGTTTGTATCGTTGGTTCTCGTAAACAAAATAGGTGTTCATCAGACAGTGCCTTGTTAAGTCTATAAGGTGTTGAGGTGGTTTGTATTTTTCTATTATAATATCCAAGGCTTCGTCGATAGGGATGTTGGTGAAAAGGGACACTACGTCAAAACTTACAAGAAGACACTCTGGTTGTAAGACCGTTTTTCTAAGAATTTCGATGAAATGTGTCGAATTTTTTCCATATGAGTCTGCCCCTTCCGCTAACGGTTGAAGTTGTTGGGCTAGGTATTTGACTAGGTGTTGTGTTGGGGATCCAATTGAGCTTACTATTGGCCTCAAAGGTGCACCTTCTTTATGTACTTTTGGCAACCCAAAGAATTTCTCGATGACTATTCACGCGGAATGTGTTGCAGTTGGAGAATTTTGTCGATCCTACTTGCTTGGATTTTGGCCTTGGTTGTTTTCTCTAGATAAGTTGTTGGGTCAGTAGTATTTTGTTTATATGCTGAATCTTGTAGCAATGTTTGATTTTTTTTTTGAATAATCCGCTGTATCGAAAATTACAGTCGCATTTCCTTTATCAGTAGGTAGAATGACAATGTCCTTGTTGAGGTGAAGTTGTTTCAAGGCCTCATTTTCTTCTATAGATAGGTTCCTTTTGGGTGGTTTAGACTTTCTTAGAACATGTGACACATCTTGTCTAATTATTTCAGCGGTGTTCGCATCTAATTTTAAAACTGCTGTTTCCACGCCACATATTATGCTCTCTGTTGGTATGTGCGAGGGAGCAATAGCGTAATTGAATCCCTTAGCCAAAACGCCAATGGAGGAAGAGTGCAATTGGACTGAAGATAAGTTATAAACGGTTTTATTCGTTTCCAATTGCCGTGAGGTTAGACTGTGACCGTTATTTTCCGAGAAAAATTCGTTTTTGGGCTTCTGTTGGAGCTTAAATTTGTTAAATTTTGTCTGTTGTTGCATTGTTGTCAACTCTGCACTCGTTTCGGCCCTAAATTCAATAATCTCATCGAATTTATTCCATATTATTGGGTGGATATCTAGGAGTTTAGTATTAAGAACATCCAAATCTCTTCTGACATCACGTATGGCTTCCCTAAGTAGGGCACAACTAGCTTTCCATAAGATAGCGAACCTTTTTATGGAGAACTTTGAGGAGTTGGCACTAAGGACAACAACTCTTAAACCCAGTTTATGGTTGTGATATGTGGATGATACATTTGTGATTTGGCCTCATGGGAGGGAACACCTCAATACTTTTTTAGACCACCTTAATGGCATCCATCACAAAATTAAATTTACCATTGAAGTAGAAGCCAACAATCAACTGCCGTTCCTTGAGGTTCTCATAAATAGGAAGGAAGATGGAACCCTTGGCCATACAGTATATAGGAAAGCAACTCACACCAACAGATACCTTCATGCTAATTCTCATCACCACCCAGCCCAACTACAAGCCGTCGTCAAGACTTTAGTAACCAGATCACAAAGACTAACTGACCAGGATAACATCAAACAGGAAATGGACAGTTTAAAAACAGCTCTGAGGCAAAACGGATTTACAGACCGAAATATACAAAGAGCCCTAAAGTCAAAACCGAGACACAATACCGACAATACAGACATAAAAATAAACAGACTCCGAAGACGAGGAGCATGCCACCACAAGACGCCAATAAGGCCTCCAAGGCTTATGCCCACTAGCCGTTCCGGTGCCAACAATGACTATATCAAGGGGTAACCACGGACAGAATTATTGCAAGAATTCTACGGATCAGACAATGAACCGAAACCATCTAAAACATTTATACTAAAAACAAATTATTCAATACAGACATAAAAATAAGCACGGTGTTGAGGACTCAAGAGACAAAAGTGAAAAAGAGTTTCGAAGACTCGGGGCCTCAATCTGGAGTCACTAGGTAACTGAACTGGAATAAACAGATGTCATTCTGTTGTGATTGTGTTGTGATTGGTTGGGTATTGTAGAAGATGTCACGTGATGAGGCTGTGTTGTGATTGGTTGGGTATTGGTAGAAGATGTCACGTGATGAGGCTGTGTTGTGATTGGTTGGGTATTGGTACTTAACCGGTAACCCCAAAGACAAAGTACCTAACGAGGATCGAGGAGTTTACGAAATCTCATGTCGCGATTGCCCACAAAGCTACATCGGTCGTACCAACAGACGCGTTAACCATCGAGTATAAGAACACTCTCTGTCAGTTCGTAAAAAAGATCCGACTTCAGCTCTCGCGCATCACCATATCCAAACAGGGCACTCTATCAACTTCGAGGACAGTAGGACTATCATATCTCTCAATTCTCTTAGGGCATCCACTATTCGCGAAGCTATCGAAATAGAAAAAAGACCTCTCTGTCTAAATAGACGCGATGACAGTACTCGCCTTCCCACAGTTTGGACCTCCGAAATTGCCAGATTAAACAAAGCAGACACGCCATCCAATACCCAACCAATCACAACACAGCCTCATCACGTGACATCTTCTTCTAACCCAGCGCTACCTATAAATAAAAGAAGCAGAGCAGACTCAAATTCAGTTCAGTTACCTAGTGACTCTTGGGGAGTAGGCAGATTGAGGCCCCGAGTTCGATCTAGACTCTGAAACTCTTTTTCACTTTTGTCTCTTGATAATGGCTCCGAAGCAGGAGTCGAAACGTCGAGTATTCAATAAATTCAGACGCGGTTCTCACCCGGAACCTAGCTTAGTTCATATATATATATATATATATATATATATATATATATATATATATATATATATATATATTTCACTTTTGTCTTTTGATAATGGCTCCAAAGCTGGAGTCGAAACGTCGAGTATATAATAAATTCAGACGCGGTTCTCACCCGGAACCTAGCCTTGTTCATAGTAATGACCGCGGAAGCCTCTCAGAACATATATATATATATATATATATATGTTATATAAGTATTTAAACAGACTTTATATTAAATTTACTTCTAATTATAAGGTCAAATACTGTCATTATTCCCACATTGTAATATGATACTTGTTAGTCATTTTTATCACGTTCGACTTTTTACATTTATACTTGGTAACCAAATATGTACACCTCTTATTTTTCAGTTCACATAAAAACTGATGACCATCCATTTTGAAACGACACGCTTAAATTGTCTTTGTTTAACACGCGTGTTGGCTCATCATTTTCTAATGTTATAAATACTAGTGTAGGACCTTCAGTCGTTAGATGATTAGTTGACTTATATTCTTATAGTTGGAAGTTGTTATTATTATTTTTGTATTTAATTAAATAAATTGTTTTTAAAAAGTGAATTTTGAAAATCGTAATATAAAAAGTGGCGCAGTCAGTAGGATACCATTACGCTGCTAGAACCGGCGTTAGAAGAAAAGCTTAACTGGTAGCGGTGGATTCCAATCCTTTGAAGGAAGAAAAGAACCTCGAGACGTCCCAACTACAACACGTAGAACACGGCAACTTCGATGTTTCGATTAATGTAAGTACAAACAATTAAGTAATCATCTCGCAAATATTTGTTTTACCAATTTAAATTTATTTTATCGATTTATATTTTTGAATTTATTTTATTTTTACTGTTCGGACGTTCAATATCCCGGAACATTTTAAACCGAATTGTACTATTTTCCCATTTGGATTTATTTTTCTTTGTGCAAAATTTTCTAATCTTCTACATTCTTAAAACAAAAACTTGTAAACGTTTTAATAATTCTAGATGTTTTCTTTAATTTTGAACATTTTTATTATTGCCTTATATTTTTAATCAACCGAAATAATGGCATCTCCCCAAACTTCAGCAGATCCGGAGACTGAACCATACCGGCTTTCGGAAATCTTTTCCATTGTCCCCGAGTTTGAGGGGGATCAAATTTCGCTAGGGACATTCACTGATGCGTGCGACTGCGCATATAATATGTCAACGGGCGACCAACGCTATCTTTTACTTATACACATTAAAAATAAGCTGAAAGGCAGAGCGGCCCAATTAATTCACGCAACCCCGCGTCCTATTTGGAACTTAAACAACTTTTAAACTCTCATTTCGGTGATTGTAGAGATTTGACTTCTCTCATACAAGATTTACAACATCTAAGACAACTTCTCAACGAATCGCCTCTCACATTTTATAGCAGATTGCAAGTACTTACTTCAAAAATGTATGCCAATATTCAGAAAGCCTCGAATTTGAATGCAGATCAGAAGACAGCCCAAACGAGTCTAATAGACACTATGGCGCTGAACACTCTTCTGACCGGTTTAGAACCGCGTCTAGGGCAAATCATCCGCGCCGGAAACCTGAAAGAACTGTTAGAAGCTCACGTACGAATTAGGCGTGAATTACAACTGTCCTACTTTGAAAACCACCTAAACAAATTCCCCCTAAGCCTAATCAACCCTTTCGAAAGCCTAATCCGCAAATTAATAAGTGCCTATCATGTGGAAGATTCGGACATCACTCTCGAAACTACCAGACACCAGTCTATAACAATAGTAGTGGCAATAATAATAATAATTTTAGACCAAACCCTTTTACTAATAATTTCTCACAAAATCAGAATCAACAACCTAGGCAAAATCAGCCACCCTTCAGACAAAACCAGTTCTCTAACCAGCCAAGAACGTTTCAGCAAAGTACGCAACAACCACGCCAATCGGTCATCCAACGAAATCCCGGTTTTCGCCCAAATCCAAATAAAACACATCACTTAAATTATACAAATTACCCTAACCAGGACGATGATTATTATACAGTTAATAATCAACCCTACGATGATTACAATAGCACTGATGATCAAAGGGAATATGATTATTATAGTCACTCATGCAATTCAGAAGCAATTAATATTAATTATCATATTGCTGATAACTATCAAACTGTCGATTTAGATCCTCTAGAGAATCAAAACTATCGTGATTTTCTATCTCTTCCAAATTTAGACCACCTTCCAGACATAACGACCAGCCTCGCAAGACAGATCCAAACTATCAATCTCGACGACCTGAACCCGAATATAAACTTTCCGGAACAGACATTTCTGTAACTACTCTCCATACTGTAAACTCCAAAAATCTGTACTATATTAACGATGCGACTGGAAACTATAAATTACTCATAGATACGGGCGCAGGAATTTCTATCTTTAAAGAGCATACCGTCAGAAATTATTCTGAACGATTCCCGGAAAATGTCATTATTCAGGGAATTACAGACAAAAAGATCCCCATTTCTCAGTCAACCCTTATACCATTCACTCACGATAACCCCCATAAAGTATTCATATGTAACCTCGACATCGAGTTTGATGGCATTTTAGGATTACATTTTTTAGAACATTATGAATGTGTAATCGATCTAAAATCTAAACAACTCAAGACAAATTTCAAAGATATCACTCTTCACAAGGTCTCCTCCTTGCCCCTTTCAGATATCACTTCCTCGACAGTCTCCAACACATCGTCTCAAAAAAATTTGTCAAACTATATTTCTATAGAACCTCGTACAGAAAAAATATGTAAACTACGTTGTCACCTTTCCAACACCGGCGCTGTTTTACATACCATCGAGAAAGAGAAAGTCAGACTACCCAATTCCTTGGAGTATGTAAACCATAACGGGGAATTTCTAACTTCAGTTATCAATGCCAACGCCATCCCAAAAACAATTAACTTTGAAAACATAACAATAGAACCCCTTGTGCAAACACAACCCTGTTTTAACTTTAACGACTCGTACGAAACTCCAGATATCGACAGAAACTTACTCATAAGACAACAACTCCGGACTGAACATTTAAACGACGAAGAAAAAGACATGATTACCAACCTTTGCTTAGATTTCCAGGACATATTTTACTTAGAAGGAGACTCACTATCCTTTACCAACGAAATTAAGCATTCAATCGAGACTAGTAATTCCAGACCCATCTTTACTAAATCTTATAGGTACCCTCAGGTACATAAAGAAGAGGTTAAAGATCAAGTAAGCAAAATGCTCAACCAAGGTATCATTCGTCACTAAACTTACCCATCGTTTTCCCCAGTTTGAGTTGTTCCCAAAAAGCTAGACGCCTCAAGCAAACAAAAATGGCGTGTCGTCATTGACTACAGGAAACTTAACGAAATCACAGTAAACGACAAATATCCATTGCCTAACATCTCCGATCTTTTAGATCAACTAGGCAAATGCCAATATTTTTCTACATTAGATCTCGCCTCCGGTTTTCATCAGATGGAGATCGATTCCAAAGATATCCCCAAAACAGCATTTTCAGTCGAAAACGGCCATTACGAGTTTGTTCGTATGCCGTTCGGTTTAAAAAACACCCCGTCCACATTTCAACGTGTCATGGACAACATCCTCCTTGGAATTCAAAATGAACGTTGTCTAGTATACATGGACGACATCATTGTATACTCCCCAACAATTCACAAACACATTTCACGTTTGACCGAAGTCTTCAAACATCTTCGCAAATCAAATCTTAAGATTCAACCCGACAAATGTGAATTCTTAAGAAAAGAGGTAGCGTATCTTGGTCATCTAATTACGCAACAAGGTGTAAAACCGAACCCCGAAAAAGTCAATTGTATCCAAAATTTCCCAGAACCAAAAAATCCAAAAGACATTAAATCTTTCTTAGGATTGGCCGGATACTATTGAAGATTCATCCCCAACTTTGCCAAAATGTCAAAACCACTTACAAAACTTCTCCAAAAAGGTGCAAGATTCTTCTTTGATTCTGATTGTAAGTCATCATTTAACGACTTAAAGAAAGCTCTCATTTCAGACCCCATTCTCAACTACCCAAATTTTGAAGAACCGTTTCTTCTCACCACGGATGCCAGCGCTTTCGCGATTGGTGCAGTTATTTCGCAAGGTCCTGTAGGAAAAGATCTTCCTATCGCTTATGTCTCTCGCACTTTATGTGCTGCCGAAACTCGATATTCTACCATCGAAAGGGAATTGCTTGCCATAGTGTGGGCAGTAAAACACTTCCGTCCGTATTTATTTGGCCGTAAGTTTACTTTAATCACCGATCACCGCCCGCTTACGTGGCTTTTCTCGATCAAAGATCCAGGCAGTAGACTTGCCAGATGGCGACTAAAACTCGAAGAGTACAATTATAAGATTGAACACAAACCTGGAAAGATAAATAAAAACGCAGACGCTCTATCGCGAATTAAAATCAATCACTTTCACCAAATAGCCAATTTTCAGTCAAAAATCCACGCCTTCAATGACACCGACTCAGGAGACGAGGGTGAACAAGAATCCGAAGAACCCGAAATTAATGACGAACTACTAACTAACGAATTTAACAAATTTGTCGACTTATATAAAACAAGATCTTTAATTGACTACTCCAAAATCGAAACCACAAATTCTCAACTTCTCGACAAAACTCATAAACAAATTATTACATTCTTTTGGCAAAACAAGTTAACTGATCTCCAAGATTGGATCATGGATGATATCTTCGAAGAAGATATTAACTTTGAAAACTATTCTCTCAACACCTTTGCCAGTAAATCAGTCAAAAATCGTAAATAGCTTATAATCCCCTTGCCATTTGACCCAGAAACAGTCGTTCAATTTCTATTTTTCATCATTTACAAATCACAGAATAAATTTGATCCCGAAACAACGTACTATGTCGAAAACAATTTGGAACTTCCAATTCTCGAAACCTTTTCTTATATCTTTGCAGACAAAGATATTAAACTGAAAATATGTCAAACAAAACATTATAAAAACACCTTCAGAAGATGAAATACCGCAAATTTTAGAAAACTATCACCAAGGAAAAAATAAATCGCGGAATCAACGAAATGGTCAGACGAATAAAGGAAAAATATAATTGGACCGGTCTAGCAAAAAATGTAGAAAATTTTATCAAATCTTGAGAAGTTTGTCAAAAGGTGAAAACATGTCGAAAAAACTTAAGTTCCCCTTTAGTTATAACAGAAACGCCCAAAAAAACCTTTCGAGCGAATTAATGTCGACGTTTTTGAATACCCATCCAGAAATTACGCTCTGACAGTTAGGGACGAGCTAACAAAATTCACACAGGCATATCCAATAAGGGATAAAACAGCAAAAACCGTCGTTAACACGCTTATCCTTTATTTCCAACATTACGGCATCCCGTTGCGAATTCATTGCGACTGCGGCCGTGAATTTGATAATGTTCTAATGAAAGACCTCTGTGAGCTTTACAACATAAAACTTACATTCTCAAGTGTGGGTCACCCACAATCCAACGGTTCCCTTGAACGATTCCACTAAACATTATCGGAAATGGTCAGAGCAAATATAGCCGAAAACCCAGACGAACATCCGTTTAACGTTTTGCCATACGCAATAATTACTTATAACAACACCAAAAATAAAACTCATGGCTTTACACCCTACGAGCTTATTTTTGGTCACACGTCTAGTAGACCCCCGGAAACGCTTTATAACCAACAGAACCTCATTTCCAAATACGTAAGAGATCTCAACAATCGTATGGACTACTTTTACAAACTAACGCGTTCAAAAACTGAACAACAAAAAGAAAAGGCAAAAACTCGATTCGACCAACACGTACACGAAAACCGACCAAATTATAACATAGGCGATAAAGTATATTTGAAAGAATCGCAAATTTCTAGTAAATCACAAAATAAATTTAATGGTCCTTTCCAGATAACTGAACTCTTTCAAAATTCTGCAGTCTTACTAAATCCCGAGACAAATCAATCTTCAAAAGCAAATTTTGACAGATTGAAACCGTATTTTGAGTGAAAATTACTTCTTTTCAGACTCCTCGGACTCTTCACAATCGCAACACCTCAATATACGATAACACCTATAAACAACGACGTAGGACTCTTCTTTCATGAAGAAGGAAGCATCAAAATTTCGAATGACAAGTGGACATTGCTTGTCTACAAAGATCTCCCCCCATTCGGTGACGCAACTTCCAATAATGACAAAATACTAAACACTTTAGTTGACACTATCCATTGATTGTTGGCCATAACAACAAACGGCGACGATCCACCGTCACCCTCACCAATGCCATGTAGTCAAGTCAGAAACTTCAGATTCCTTCCCAGACGACGTCCAAGTATTCGACTCTAAGAACCCATCGAAGATACAGAACTCACAAAAATGGTTTGAAAAGTTGAAGCACAGTATCAACATTTTCAGGATAAATGGAGTTGTTATATAAGTATTTAAACAGACTTTATATTAAATTTACTTCTAATTATAAGGTCAAATACTGTCATTATTCCCACATCGTAATATGATACTTGTTAGTCATTTTTATCACGTTTGACTTTATACATTTATACTTGGTAACCAAATCGGTACACCTCTTATTTTTCAGTTCACATAAAAACTGATGACCATCTATTTTGAAACGACACGGTTAAATTGTCTTTGTTTAACACGCGTGTTGACTCATCATTTTCTAATGTTATAAATACTAGCGTAGGACCTTCAGTCGTTAGATGATTAGTTGACTTATATTCTTATAGTTGAAAGTTGTTATTATTATGTTTGTATTTAATTAAATAAATTGTTTTTAAAAAGTGAATTTTGAAAATCGTAATATAAAATATATATATATATATATATATTATATTGGATTGTATGGATTATTTTTATTATTATTTTTATTGTTTATTAATCTTTAAACTTTATTTGATTTAATTTAAAATTCTCAGGGTTTAATTTTTACATCTAGCATTCATACTCCTAGCTCAAAGTGGTTCAACAGGTTCTAATATTTAAAATTGATACTTACATTTTTATTTTCCTTATAACTGCTCTGCTCCTATGTTCTTTCACTTGTTCAACACTATTACTCATTTTTATTAATTCAACCCGCTTTAACTTTTAAATTTTTCTGAATTGAATTTAAAATTTTATTTTTTTTATTGAAAAGAATCTATATGATATTCTAAATGTTCAATGTTATTCTTGGCTTACAATAAATGCAACACAACTTTCCATTTCAAATTTCAACAACATCCTTTATTAACATAATATAAATAATTTAACCAAACAAATAAATAAATAAACAAATGAAATCATTCCTACCTACTAAATTTTTATGAGAAATTTCTCTTTTCATCCTATCATTTAAATCTACAATTTGTTATTTTAATATCCTTAACTAGTATACAAATAAATAACTCAATGTTCACTTTATTTACAATTTCAAACAATTATTGTTGCACTAACCTTTTTTTACTCCTTATATTGTGATTAATGTCCATAAGTTCCAAATCTGTTTATTGTCCATTAAAACTTTAATTTTATAAATAAATTTTTATTTTTATTGGTCCCCATTCCATATTGTTTACCAACTTTACATGTTCACCATCTTGTTTAATTCATTATCCATATCAATTAAATAAATTATAATTTACCAAATTATTCTTATTCACTATTTATCAACAACTACCATTTTTGTTGATCTGTACCAATGTTTATTTGAATTTCCCACTTAATTGTCATTTTCGTCGGTCAAATAGGCACTACACTTTAATTTTACCGTCCTAAAAATCTTTAGACACTGCTAACCTAAATGCCATTGGAATTGTTTTTACAATATGTCTAACCACTTTTCAGTGCTTAACCTCTACTAACAAGTTCTTAGGTTATTGCAAAGAAAACAATACATCACATGCTCTGAGAATAATTCTATTAAAAATCATGAACTACAGAGCCTGCTGCTATTCAAAAATCAGGAACGAAAGAGACCGCTGCTATCAAAACGTAAGCTTTTATAGTATTTTAAAAACAACTGCCGGCGTTTAATCTGGCCCCGAACCCTATTTGGATGAAGTTTTCAATTGTTTTGGTGCGTTTTCATTTGTTTTTTTCTTATAGTTTATTTTATTTTAAGAACTTTTTTATTCTTGTGAAATTTCATTTAAATGCTTTGTTTTCTTTTTATTGGTCATGACTTTTTCAAGGTCATTCAACTGTTCTTATCCTTTACACACATTTACGGCAAAATTTTGAATAATTGAAATTTAAGTTATAAAATTTTCTTCCTTATCATCTCTAATGTTTATTGAACAATTTTCTTTTATTTCTATACATTAATTTCAAAGTTATTTACATTTTATTTTTCTCTGCTAATTGTTTACATGATGCTTTTCTTATTAATTTATTTTGTACTGTTGCAATTGCATGTATTTTTACTTATTAATATTGTTTTTGGTGTCTAGCATGGATTTTAATGTTTTCCTCACAACTTACATCAGTATTTTTAAAGTTCTATCTCAAGATAAGCATTCTCGTAATATGATGACTCATCAGAATTTTGAATTACCTTTTATGACTACTTGTAAGTATTTACTGCTTTTAGTATTACTAAAATTATCTTAACTATTTCCTATGTTATACATATTTTCCCTTTCTCAAAGTCCAGATAGTTTATTTACAATTATTTCTTCTTTTTCCTGTCTCGTTGGAATGGCTTGTTTTCGAAATTAAAATATAAAAGTTGTGCTGACCCTTCATTCAATATATGATTTTATTAAGCCTTTTATATCTTAACACCTGAATCTCAGTTAATTCTTGTCAACCCTTACCATATATTTCAAGAAAATTTGCTTTATTATTAATAAAAATTTTCCTTTATTCATTTAAATGCATCTGATGGTTATGCAACCAATATATTTGCTAGTGACATGCTTTTTGTCTACAGTCTATCTTTGACTCTATTTGATATATTTCCTTTTATTTTTGTTTATGGCTATTTTAATTCCATAACAATTTCCCAATTGCAAAATAACCATTTTGATGAAATTGTTTGATTTTCAGCAAAAGATTGTTTTGAAATTTAACTTGTAATTCCTAACTTAACTTTTAATTGGACTTATTTATATTTTATATTTGAATATGCTACTAATGTGAAATACTCCTTTGATTTTTCCTGTTTCCATTTCTTTTAATATATAGCTATTTACTCCTTCTTCATTTTCTTTCTCATATAGTCCATCAAATGGTAACATGAGCTTGGCACATTCATTTTTCTTCTAATTTGGATGTTTTAATGCTATCACCAGTACCCACTCACCTTTCTTGAATTTTGTCCTCTTCTTGTTTTTATTTTCCATTCTTTTTATGTATTTTCTAGCTTGTTTTTCAATGTTCCGGTTGATTTTACTGACGATTTCTTGATGATCTGCTGTATTCTCTATTATCCATGGTCTTGTTGGTCCTTTGTTGTGCATTATCACATAACGTACTTCTTCTGTAATGTTATTATGAGTGTTGTTAACTACTTCCTCAATTTTTTCTAGATGTACATCCCATTGTTTATGGTTGTCTTCACAATATATCCTTAAATATTTTATTATTTCTTGTATGTACCTTTCACTTGGATTTGCATTAGGGTGTCTGATTGATATAAATTTCGAATCAATTTGTTTGTCTTGTAAATATTTAGTAAATCTATCTGTTTTAAAATAAGTAGCATTATCCATTATTATTGCTTCTGGTTTTCCCACGTTTTCAATATAGTTCGTCATTGCCCTTTTTACTTCTGTCACATTTGTTTTCTTACATGGGTACAGTTTAATGTATTTTGAAAATAGGTCCACAATTACTAATATATGTTTGTTTGAAGTAGGGATAGGGTCACTTGAGCCCAGCCCCTCCACTTCCACTTTTGAGTCACGTGACGTCATGCTGCGTTCTGATTGGTCGGTTCATATTTGGCGGGAAATTCAAAATTGAAGAGGTGGCACCATCATACGGCGTTAATCATAAAGAAACAGCCCTGACCGGGGATCGAACCTTACGGCAAGGAGGCTATCATAACGGGACTTCCGGGAGGAGGCGTCAGGACACCTAAGGGCAAGGGCGCTAACCTAACGGGAGGAGGCGTCAGGACTTCCGTCGGGACGCGTCGGTTGGAACGGGGGCGGTCGTAGGGCGGGGTTGCGCGGGTTCGGGAAAGCGGTGCGTAGGGAATGCGGTGGCAAGCGGTGCGTAGGGTATTCGCTGGCTTTCGGCTGCTTCCGTCGGGGGTGGCGAGCCGTGACGTCATTCGGGAGACGGACTGGCTCTTGCCGGGTGCTTGTCGCAGGGTGTATCACAGCCCGGTGCATTGGCCGTGGCAGATATAGTAGCAAAACACATCTTAAGAACATATTCAACGGGATGAACGAAACGTATTTTGAACAACGAAATAAATTATCATATGCGCGAGAGCGGCAACTCGTTCGAGTCTCTGCTTTCGTCGAATAAACCAGGGCCCCTAGTCCGGGCGTTAGATCTCTTAATATAGATAATTCGGCAATTTTAAGCAAAAAAATGTACCGAAAATGCATCGCAAATAATTAATAGGTTCCCATATATTTGGTAATTAGCATTTCATTACAAATAATAAAATAATTCAGATTCAATGAAGGCAATAATAAAAGATAAGCGAAACCGCAACACCATGTTGGTGAACTGATAAACATGCGAAACTCGAGCACTGGTTGAAAGTGCAGTGGCTGGTTGATTGTAAACAAAATCGTTAATTATAAAAGTACATGCGGTTTTCATTGAAGAGATAATGGTAACTAATAATGTAAAAAATAAATACGTAAATGAGGAATAATAATTGCGACATGAATCGTTGGATTTTGTATCGAGCGGCGGGTAATTCGGAAAGAATACCGTTGGATAAATGGTTGGAAACAGTACAAAAGCTAGAAACAGACAGTGAAAACGACTGGAACCGTAAAACTCGCAGTAGGAAATGGTTGGAGCAACTACAAATGCTAGAAACGGCCCATAGAAACGACTAGAACCATAGAAACGGCTGGTTGAAGCCACTACAAAAGCTAGAAATGTCCCGTAGAAACGACTGGTACAGTAGAAACGGCTAGTAGAAATGGTTGAAGCCGCTACAAAAATTAGAAACGTCTCGTAAAAACTACTGGGCCAGTAGAAACGACTGGTAGAATGGTTGAAGCCACTACAAAAACTATAAATGACCCGTAGAAACGACTAGAAACTTAGAAATGGCTGGTTGGAGCCGCTACAAAAGCTAGAAATGGCCCGTAGAAACTACTGGGCCAGTAGAAACGACTGGTAGAATGGTTGAAGCAACTACAAAAACTAGAAATGACCCATAGAAACGACTAGAAACTTAGAAATGGCTGGTTGGAGCCGCTACAAAAGCTAAAAATGGCCCAGTCGTTTCTACTGGCCAGTAGGCCAGTAGAAACGACTGGTAGAATGGTTGAAGCCACTACAAAAACTAGAAACGTCTCGTAGAAACGACTGCGTCAGTAGAAACGGCTGGTAGAATGGTTGGAGCCACTACAAATGCTAGAATCGAACCATAGAAACGGCTTGGCCCGTTGAATGGCTGAAGACCCGTAGAAACTACTGGGCCAGTAGAAACGACTGGTAGAATGGTTGAAGCCACTACAAAAACTAGAAACTTCTCGTAGAAACGACTGCGTCAGTAGAAACGGCTGGTAGAATGATTGGAGCCACTACAAATGCTAGAAACGAACCATAGAAACGGCTTGGCCCGTTGAATGGCTGAAGACCCGTAGAAACAACTTAGCCTGTAGAAACGACTGAAAACGTAGAAACGACTAGAACGATCCATAGAAACGCAAGGAAATACACATAAATACCTTGATGTTGATATATCATATGCTGCTCTGAAATAAAATTGTAAATACAAGACACTGTTTTACTACCAAAAGTACTTCTGATTAGAACATTATTATCTCTCTCTAGCTTCATTTATTAAAGAAAGAGATCGGAAATCTGATAAGAACGCCCTGTAAACAGGGTCTTCCGGTCATGACGTCATAAGCTGCACTCTCATTGGCTGACTACCTGCTAACCAGC
This sequence comes from Octodonta nipae, assembly GCA_034190945.1. Taxonomy (NCBI): domain Eukaryota; kingdom Metazoa; phylum Arthropoda; class Insecta; order Coleoptera; family Chrysomelidae; genus Octodonta; species Octodonta nipae. The sequence goes on along the minus strand of CM067217.1, from coordinate 97,426,642 downwards.
AGTTTGTTTATCTTATATGCTTATAAAAAATAGATATGTCCCGATTTAAAAGTTTCCAAAGTAGGATTCCGTTTCATATTTGAGGAGTGTCTTTATGCCACTAGAAATACTAGAAATGGTGGGAGCCGTACAAAGGGTAGAAATGTTTGAAACCGTTACAAAGGCTAGGGCCATAGAAACGACAGGAACCGTAGAAATGACTGGTGAGGTTAAACAAAGTCACTACAAATGCTAGGAACTGTTGCTATAAATGGTTTGAAACAAATCCGTTGCAAAAAGTAGAGCCCAGGAATGTTGGAAATGGGATAGTGGGAATAAATATATAACTTTTTGTAAGCCAGAGGTAGGAACAAACAAATCTTTTCTAGGTACTCAAAGCGTATTTACTGGTACATAAAAACTTTTTTCTACGTGCACAAAAATTTAGACATCAAAAAGAAAACATCAGTCTACTACAAACAACTGTTTCTATTACATGTAACTTTTTCTAAGACAGAGATCACTACAAATGATATGAAGCAACAAGATGTCCAACTGCCTATCCTAAATTACGACTTTGTTGAAGAATCGTTGTCATCAGCAAGTCGACACGGACAATTGTTACTTGATATGAGAGTAAAGTGTACAAAGTACTGTATAACATTTATTCTTGAACCAGCTGAAACTAAATTAGGTCGATCCGTTAAAAAAATATTTACCAAAGAACGCTGTCTTTAAGAAGAAAGCTTAAAATTATTACTTATATATCTCATATTATATTGTTGAAATAACCTCGTTGATATTCAAATTCTAAGTTTAAAAAAGTTATGAAAAAACAAGATTTAACAAGACGGAGATAACAAAACTATCGTCTCATCAAAAGTTTCTCTTTAAAAAATGCAACTCAACAAACAAGGTAATTTAACGCGCATATGAAACGTAGGAACAATTTATTTGATTTATGAATTACTAATAAATTAAAAATATTCTTGACTGCTAATTTCATTTAAATAATAAACATAAAAAATGTCACTTGACAAAGTTATTATAGAACAAAGACGAAGCTCATACTTACAGCCCTGCCAGACCCCCTAGAAGGCTTTCAGGCAGGATTATGGCTTCCTAGCTTTCGACATGTTGAAAGACAAAGCAACGAACCACCACACGGAGCCGAAACTGAGAATGTGTCACTGGAGAACGCTACTAGGCCCAGTCACAACCAAAAACAACTCCGGTAGCAGAAAGAAGACAAGTTCAATTCATCATTCCACATGCTTTTAACCCTGCTTTGATATACACAATCAAGATAAAATAGCCAAAGCATTCCAACGTTTGTAAACAAAGCCACAACAAAATTCGTAGCATCAAATTAATATGTTTTCAGATATGCGTATTAAATAATTGCAAGTCTTAATGGTTGAGATTTTTTCATTATTTATCTTAGCTGAATATTTAGTTCAAAAGGCAGCCATTCAACATTGCACACAGACAACAACACACCACCTAAAAAGAAAATTATTTAAAAGAAATGTAAAATACTGAGGAGAAATTCTTGTTAAATTGAAATTAATCCTACAAATATTCTAAAGATATACGATGTTTGTGCTTTATTTGATATCTGCATCACTATCAATTATTGCGGTTTTTTAACCTTGGTGAGATGTTAGCGAAAGTTATAATTTGTCAAAACAGAAGTATCCATTAGAAATGAATTTATTCGTATCTTAGAGTATCAATTACTATACATTTGAAAAACTGTTGATATGAGAGTAAAATGAACAAAGTATTTGAAAATTTTCACAGGTGTTTTACCTATATATCTCTAACAGGACCTTATCAACTGTCGATATACAATGTCTATCTTTGAACAATTTTGTTTAATAAAATCCTGGCTACAAAGTTTCGCATCATTTCACAGCTGTATTACGTATAACACTCGTAAACTCATCGTTATCACTGACCGCAAGATACAACGAACAGCTGGGTGAATATATCATCGGTATGTAAAAATAATTTTTATATTCGCGATTTTATTAAAACCAATTTTAAGTATATAACTTATACAATTTTCTTCAAAGAACAATCAAAATATAGGTCAACCTCGCTCAATGCTAGACCAATGTATATACAATAATAGCAAGCAACAAATATTGATGTTAGACACAAGTGCTAAGGAAAATCAAGATTAAACTTATAACTTCAGCAACATATTCACTACTATTAATAGCAAACAGGTGTTAGACTATTGTAGAGATGCTAGAAAAATAAAGGAAGATATCAAGCTATATCGATACTTGTTGACAGCAACCAATCATTTTCAAACCTTTCACACAAACAATAAACTGCTCGATATACAAGGTCTTTGTTTGAACAATTAATACAATATATATAATGCTATACCTCAGGTCAAACATATTTTCTTAATGTCTTTATCGGAGGTATATTAACAAAATATTAGAGGTGTCTGTTGTAATCAGTTTTACAAATATAACTCTTCAGATGTATTTGTTTGTCCATATAATGACCTTGAGGAATGTTGCATCATTGGAAAAACCCATTGTTCTAGAAAATTCCACGCCCCATCCTAAATATATAAAACTGGTTGTAATCATTGTTTTCATTCGGTAGTCATCAGTGCTTCTTGCAGTGAAGACGTGTGTTCCTGAGAGTTGGTGAGCGTTTTTATCATTGTTAACATTTTACATCGTGAAGGTTTCTTAGCGTGTTTTTTTGTTCTAAACCATCTGTTTTTCTATAAATCGAAAATGGAAAGCTATTCGCTAATCAAGGATACAGTTAGAAAGATCAAACGTTTCGGTGTGGAGGGCCGCACTTTAGAATTTAAAATTAAAGATGTCCCCGTCGGAATTGAACCTGTAGGTTGGATAAAAAATGAAATTACCCAGATCATTCTAAAAGGAACAGAGGGATTGGAACCTTCCGATAAGGTAGGGTTCACTTTCTGTTCCAAAGACTTTGCACGTGGTCAAGGATGGATGAAATTTAAAAATGTTTCAGATGTAACCATTGACGATATATGGAACAAAATTTCATCCATATATCAGTCAAATTCAACAGGGTTGTGTACAGAAACGTTTTGTCTCGGTGTTACTTCAGTTCGAATGCCGGTCGGTCGTGGAAAGGCTCATTCATACAATAATTTTGAGGAAGAGTGTAGGAAGAGGCGTGGAATTGTATGCATTAACAATAAGGATTCCCTTTGTCTTCTGCGTTCTCTCGTAGTGGCCATTGCTTTCATTGATAAAGATCCAGAATACGTAAAAGTAAGGAAAGATATTGGTAAAATACAATATCAGAGGGCTTTGCAGTTGTCTAAAAATGCAGGAGTGGTTATTCCTGAAGAGGGTGCAGGAATAGCTGAACTTCAGTTGTTTCAGAGATATTTGTCTTCTTATAAGATCACTGTGTTTACGTACGGTACAAAGGGACGTAATGTCATTTTTAGAGGAAATTCTGATAGGTTAAGCATCAATCTATTGTATCATGAAGGCCACTACAACGTGATAACATCTTTAACTCTTGCCTTTTGTTGTACATATTACTGTGAAGAGTGTCATATTCCTTACAATACTAAGGGAAATCATCGGTGTGGAGGTACATGTGCTGCTTTTCGGCAAACCCCCTCTTGTTCATCTGAGGAAGTCAAGGTGAATTGTGATAATTGTAAACGGTCTTTCAGGGGTATGAAATGTTTCGAAAACCATAAAACTTTCAAAATTTGTGAAATCATTCATCGTTGTAAGAAATGTTTAAGGTCGTTCCTTCTGGTAAATCTCATACTTGTGGTGAAATTTTCTGCAAGATTTGCTACGAACATTGTCCATCTGGTCATCTCTGTTATATGCAACCCGATACAAGGTCTCCCACTAATAAAGGTTTGTTGTTCATCTTTTATGACTTGGAAACAAGACAGGAAATGGTTCTTCTTCATGAACCAAGTCTGTGTGTTTTTCAGCAGCGTTGTGAGGATTGTTTGGAACTGAATGTACAAATTTGTAAAAAATGCGGACTTCGACAACAGGTTATCAAATCCAAAGATGTTATTTCCCCGTTTGTTTGTCATATTTTATCAATTCGCAAGAAATTAAAAAATATTGTAGTGATGGCACACAACGGTGGAGCCTTCGATCATATTTTTATATTAAATCATATCCTCACTAAAACCGACCTAAAACCTGAACCTATCATGCGAGGAACAAAACTCATTTCTATGACTGTTGGAAACGTAAAGTTTCTCGACTCACTAAATTATTTCCCTATGGCCCTGTCAAAATTACCCAAATCTTTCGGTTTAACTGAACTGAAGAAGGGTTACTTCCCGCACCTATTCAATAAAATTGAAAATCAAAACTATGTTGGTCCCATACCTTCATTAGAATATTATGATCCTGATAATATGAAACCCGAGGATAGAGAAAAATTTTTGTCGTGGTATAAAACTAAAGTCAATGAGGTCGTCGATTTCCAAAAAGAAATCACTGAATATTGTATTTCCGACGTAGATATCCTAACTCGTGCATGTTTAACTTTTCGAAAACTTATGATTGATGAAACGAATGTCTGTCCCTTTTCCGAAGCCACCACTTTTGCTTCTGCTTGTAATAAAGTTTACAGGCGTAATTTTCTAAAGTCTCATACTATCGGTATAATTCCAAAAGGTGGTTACAGGTGCAGGGATACTCAGTCAAAGATTGCTCTTCAATGGTTAGTGTGGGAGGAAAATCAACGGGGCTATTCATCACTCTCTAAAAGGTCGAGAATCGCAAGTCGCCGGTGTAAAAGTAGATGGTTATTCTTCAGACAGGAATCTAGTGTTTGAATTTCAAGGCTGTTATTACCATGGATGCCCGGTTTGTTTTCAGCATCAAAGAGATGATCCTTTACATGAGGATAAATCTCAAACTTTAAACTTGAAATACGATGCAACCGTGGCAAAAACTGAAAGGTTAAGGCAACTTGGGTATAAAGTAGTGGAGATGTGGGAGTGCGAATTCCGAAAAATGATTTCCACAAGTAAGGAAATGAAAACTTTTACGGAAAATCACCCTCTCTTACAACAACTACCTCTTGAACCCAGAGATGCCTTATACGGTGGTAGAACAGGTAATACAGTCACGTATTACAAAGCCAAAGAAGGAGAAAAAATCAAATATACCGACGTTTGCTCTCTATACCCTTGGGTATGTAAGTATGGCAAGTTTCCAATAGGTCTTCCTGAAGTGTTTGTCGGAGAGGCATGTCCTAAAGATTTGTCTTCAATTTCAGGTCTAGTCAAATGTAAAATTCTTCCCCCGCAAGATCTTTTCCATCCTGTTCTGCCAGTGAAAATGAATAAAAAATTAATGTTTGTACTTTGTCGTACTTGCGGGGAACAGTACAATTCCAGTGAGTGTAGTCATTCGTCTGACGAAAGAGCTTTAAATGGAGTATGGGTTGCTGAAGAAATTGTAAAGGCTCTCGAAATGGGTTATAAAATTCTAGAAACATATGAAGTGTGGTCCTACAAAACGGTACAATTTGATAAAAATGTAGCGGGCTTGTTCTCTGGTATGATGAACAAATTTATAAAAATCAGACAAGAGTCTTCTGGTTGGCCATCGAATTGTAAAACAGAAGAGGAAAAGGAACGCTACATTGAAGAGTTTCTGCAGAGGGAAGATGTTCGTCTAGAATACTCTAAAATTGTTAATAACCCAGGCCAACGATCTTTGGCCAAACTTATGTTGAATTCGTTCTGGGGCAAATTCGGGCAGAGGGAAAATCAGCCCCAAACTTCCATCGTTAATAAGCCTGCTGAATTTTTCAGCATGATGACAAACCCTGCTATAAATGTCAATACTATACTCCCTGTTAATGAAAACACTCTGGTTGTCAATTGGGAATACAAGAACGAAGCAAGTGATAGTCTTTCCACGGTCAATGTAGTCATTGCGGCTTACGTTACAGCATTGGCTCGTTTAAAACTTTACACCTACTTGGAAAAACTGGGTAATAGAGCAATATATTACGACTCCGACAGTGTAATTTATATTTCCCGTTCAGGAGAATATAATATACCAACAGGTTCATTTCTGGGGAACATGACCAACGAGCTCGAAATATATGGTGTTGGCTCTTATATTGTGGAATTTGTTTCGGGTGGTCCTAAAAATTATGCCTATAAAGTGTGGTCGACTGCTTCCCATTCATTCATTACCGTGTGTAAAGTGAAGGGCATCACCCTGAACTGAAAGGCTTCAGAACTCGTAAATTTTAAGTCTATAAAACAGATGGTTTTGCACAGGGAAGAACCCATTTCCATACTTGGAAAACAAATACGCAGGACAAAAGTTCACGAGGTAATAACTTTGATGAGTGAAAAACGATACCAGCCAAATTCATTATAACGGAAATTTTTTGAAGATTATACTTCACTTCCATATGGATATAAAAAATTCGCACACAAAGCACTCAAAAATAGTCGTTTTCAAGACTAATGTTGATGTACTTTAAGTCAATATATATTTTATAACAACTGATTGATTTCTATTAAAATGCGATAGAATCAATGAACCGTTATATTAAATTATAACATGTGTTCGTGCTATATTGATTTCTATATTGCAAAAAAAAATAAAAAACAGCCAAAAATTATCTGGCAAAATGGCAAAAAAATAATGTGCCAAAAGAAATCAATTAGTTGCTATAAAATGTATATTGAAATAAAGTAACCTTTGGTAATTTTTATATATTACGATATATGAAAATTATTAAAGAAGTGGTTTTTATGTATGCCTATAGGGGAGGACTTTTCCACTATAAAAGAAAAAAGCCAACGCGCCCAGGAACTTTACCTCATTCAGGTGGTGTGGAAAGTTGTTCCAATTTCTTTCAAAAGAACTTACCAAGCTCCATCTGCTATTCCTCTCAAAAATCTATCTCCATCTCTTGTCGTAATCATCTGATAATTTACGCATACGATAACGATCTGCTTTGTTTCTCTCTTCTTCCGCTTGTAGTCGTTCTTTTTGCATTTGTATTATCTCATCCTCAGCGGTATTCTTTACTTTTATCACAATCTGCTTAAGTTCAGCCAACTCAGTCATCAAATGGTTGTTTTGGGCAGATAAATTCTTCGAGGGAAGTTGTAATTGGATCCTATACGTGATTATCAAACCATTCTCCCAAGTCTGTTCCCTGATCAATAATTTCATTTTTAGTATTAAAATATTTATGATTCATAGTATTCACTTTAAGTATAGGTATTTCCTTCAAAATGTTACTAATTCTGAACTTGAACATAATTGAAGCATAGTCCAGAAACATCAATATATCTTTATGCGATTTGTTAGTTATGATCCCAGTTCGAAGTTTTTGAAATCGTGAAGCAATGTCATCCCTTTGAAGTCTACTAGAATGTTTATTATTTAAACCCATTCCAATTTTTAGTGTTTCAGTAGAGTCCGAAAACGTTTTAAATAACCAAAAATGTTTTGTAATTTTTCAAAGTTCCCACACAGAAATTTCCATAGCAAACAGCTCAATTACAAAAGTCTCACATGTTTTCTAATGTTCCTAAGCCCTCCGGTATTTCCGCAGAGGTAATAGAATTAGATTGTATTGTCCATGCTAAAGAATAGATCTTAAGTTTTATATAAAAGCATTAGACATTTTTCAGTCTATATCTAGCCAATATTTCAAAGTTCTTGCTGTAAATTATACAAAAACATCTGAGTGTTATGTTCAGAGAAGCTACATTTAGTTGCTGGCTGGAAAGGGATAGATGGACAAAACACTTTGACTCCAAATCTATAAAATTTATGTGTTATCAAACAGAATTATTTATCACTGTATAGGTTTCCAAGCTAGTTTTGTTTCATTCCATCTCTTTTATATGCCTCCTACTTAGGTCTATGCTAAAGATTTTAATGACTCTGCTTAACTTTCTGTAAGGGAATTATTATAATAACTATCATTGCTGGTTTTGTAAGCGTTATAAAAAGATTTCATTAGTTTACTCATTTAAATTACGAATGCCTGAACAGAATTATTAAAAGTCCAGCGAATTATTTACGTTTGTGTTTGGTATCAACAAACTACCTGAATTATGCATAATGATCTTACTGCATTCAAAATTTTAGAGACGAAACACCGTTCCTATAATGTTATAGACATATTTCTGGTAACCAGTACTCGCCTATTTTTTTATTTAAATAGAAATAGAACAATCTCACTTGAATTATTTGAAACAGGGGCGTTCGTGCAGTGGAAATCTTTTCTCTACATGAAAGTTGGATCGAAGGCTTTTATAATGTAGTTCCAGTGCAAAATGTTTTTGTCTTATATATTTCTCTTTGTCTTAAATCATTTTGAGACAGTTCATCAAAGAGAGTAAGTGACTTTTCCATACATTGTATTCATTATATGGATTACTTTACCAATCATGAGTTTATAACATTACAGAAAATTTTTATTCATATGTTATTCCTAAAGTATGTATGATTGAATTGATCCTGATTTCAATTTATTATATATATATATATATATATATATATATATATATATATATATCATTTGAAGGTAGCCGCTTTGTACGTTGACATTTTTAAAGCAATATCCTAGCATCATGATTCCATATATATATATATATATATATATATATATATATATATATGAGTTACAGCTTTCTTTTGTCTTATATTGCTTCTAGTATGTTCACAATTATAACCCTGTGAGTTGCTAGTTTTAAATTTGTATGTGTGTAGTTTAATAGGTTTGTTACGTTTTCTTAAATGTTATTCATTATGTATACACTCATGCATAGGAATGTGTTTTCTATTATCTAACATTCGTACATCTTACAAACAAATTCGTGTTATTCACATTGATATTGAAGGATGACATGCCAACACATGGTTTAAGGGCTTTTGTTTGTTGCACAACGAAGTCCACCCATTCTTGACCAAGATTTTCTGGCCTGTTGAATGTGACAGACCCTCCATGTTCAATTCTGTATCTACATGATTCAAAACAAAAAATATTTAAACCATATGACTTTCATTTCACAGTTTAGATTGACAACTCTTTCCACCAACAGTAATTTAATTCAGAGCAAAGTGTTATTGGAAGAACAATATTGTTACATCAAACACCCTTACATTATTTCAAATGATTGATTGATACTCTAAGATACGAATAAATTCATATCTGATGGATACTTCTGTTTTGACAAATTATAACCTTCGCTAACATCTTCACCAATGTTAAAAAACCGCAATAATTGATAGTGATGCAGATATCAAATAAAGCACATACATCGTATATCTTTAGAATATTTGTAGGATTAATTTCAATTTAACAAGAATTTCTCCTCAGTATTTTACATTTCTTTTAAATAATTTTCTTTTTTGGTGGTGTGTTGTTGTCTGTGTGTAATGTTGAATGGCTGCCTTTTGAATAATGAAAAAATCTCAACCATTAAGTCTTGCAATTATTTAATACGCATATAATTATCTGAAAACATATTAATTTGATGCTACGAATTTTGTTGTGGCTTCGTTTACAAACGTTGGAATGCTTTGGCTGTTTTATCTTGATTGTGTATATCAAAGCAGGGTTAAAAGCATGTGGAATGATGAATTGAACTTGTCTTTTTTCTGCTACCGGAGTTGTTTTTGATTGTGACTGGGCCTAGTAGCGTTCTCCAGTGACAAATTCTCAGTTTCGGCTGCGTGTGGTGGTTCGTTGCTTTGTCTTTCAACATGTCGAAAGCTAGCAAGCCATAATCCTGCATGAAAGCCTTCTAGGGGGTCTGGCAGGGCTGTAAGTATGAGCTTCGTCTTTGTTCTATAATAACTTTGTCAAGTGACCTTTTTTATGTTTATTATTTAAATGAAATTAGCAGTCAAGAATATTTTTAATTTATTAGTAATTCATAAATCAAACAAATTGTTCCTACGTTTCATATGCGCGTTAAATTACCTTGTTGTTGAGTTGCATTTTTTAAAGAGAAACTTTTGATGAGACGATAGTTTTGTTATCTCCGTCTTGTTAAATCTTGTTTTTTTATAACTTTTTAAACTTAGAATTTGAATATCAACGAGGTTATTTCAACAATATAATATGAGATATATAAGTAATAATTTTAAGCTTCCCCCTTAAAGACAGCGTTCTTTGGTAAATATTTGTTTAACGGATCGACCTAATTTAGTTTCAGCTGGTTCAAGAATAAAATGTTATACAGTACTTTGTACACTTTACTCTCATATCAAGTAACAATTGTCCGTGTCGACTTGCTGATGACAACGATTCTTCAACAAAGTCGTAATTTAGGATAGGCAGTTGGACATCTTGTTGCTTCATATCATTTGTAGTGATCTCTGTCTTAGAAAAAGTTACATGTAATAGAAACATTTGTTTGTAGTAGACTGATGTTTTCTTTTTGATGTTTAAATTTTTGTGCACCTAGAAAAAAGTTTTTATGTACCAGTAAATACGCTTTGAGTACCTAGAAAAGATTTGTTTGTTCCTACCTCTGGCTTACAAAAAGTTATATATTTATTCCCACTATCCCATTTCCAACATTCCTGGGCTCTACTTTTTGCAACGGATTTGTTTCAAACCATTTATAGCAACAGTTCCTAGCATTTGTAGTGACTTTGTTTAACCTCACCAGTCATTTCTACGGTTCCTGTCGTTTCTATGGCCCTAGCCTTTGTAACGGTTTCAAACATTTCTACCCTTTGTACGGTTCCCACCATTTCTAGTATTTCTAGTGGCATAAAGACACTCCTCAAATATGAAACGGAATCCTACTTTGGAAACTTTTAAATCGGGACATATCTATTTTTTATAAGCATATAAGATAAACAAACTGCTGGTTAGCAGGTAGTCAGCCAATGAGAGTGCAGCTTATGACGTCATGACCGGAAGACCCTGTTTACAGGGCGTTCTTATCAGATTTCCGATCTCTTTCTTTAATAAATGAAGCTAGAGAGAGATAATAATGTTCTAATCAGAAGTACTTTTGGTAGTAAAACAGTGTCTTGTATTTACAATTTTATTTCAGAGCAGCATATGATATATCAACATCAAGGTATTTATGTATATTTCCTTGCGTTTCTATGGAGCGTTCTAGTCGTTTCTACGTTTTCAGTCGTTTCTACAGGCTAAGTTGTTTCTACGGGTCTACAGCCATTCAACGGGCCAAGCCGTTTCTATGATTCGTTTCTAACATTTGTAGTGGCTCCAACCATTCTACCAGCCGTTTCTACTGACGTAGTCGTTTCTACGAGACGTTTCTAGTTTTTGTAGTGGCTTCAACCATTCTACCAGTCGTTTCTACTGGCCCAGTAGTTTCTACGGGCCATTTTTAGCTTTTGTAGCGGCTCCAACCAGCCATTTCTAAGTTTCTAGTCGTTTCTACAGGCTAAGTTGTTTCTACGGGTCTTCAGCCATTCAACGGGCCAAGCCGTTTCTATGATTCGTTTCTAGCATTTGTAGTGGCTCCAACCATTGTACCAGCCGTTTCTACTGACGCAGTCGTTTCTACGAGACGTTTCTAGTTTTTGTAGTGGCTTCAACCATTCTACCAGTCGTTTCTACTGGCCCAGTAGTTTCTACGGGCCATTTCTAGCTTTTGTAGCGGCTCCAACCAGCCATTTCTAAGTTTCTAGTCGTTTCTACGGGTCATTTCTAGTTTTTGTAGTTGCTTCAACCATTCTACCAGTCGTTTCTACTGACCCAGTAGTTTCTACGGGCCATTTCTAGCTTTTTTAGCGGCTCGAACCAGCTAGTTCTAAGTTTCTAGTCGTTTCTACGGGTCATTTCTAGTTTTTGTAGTGGCTTCAACCAGCCGTTTCTATGGTTCTAGTCGTTTCTCTGGGCCGTTTCTAGGATTTGTAGTGGCTCCAACCATTTCCTACTGCGATTTCTACGGTTCCAGTGGTTTTTACTGTCTGTTTCTAGCTTTTGTACTGGTTCCAACCATTTATCCAACGGTATTCTTTCCAAATTACCCGCCGCTCGATACAAAATCCAACGATTCATGTCGCAATTATTATTGCTCATTTATGTATTTATTTTTTACATTATTAGTTACCATTATCTCTTCAATGAAAACCGCATGTACTTTTATAATTAATTATTTTGTTTACAATCAACCAGCCACTGCACTTTCAACCAGTGCTCGAGTTTCTCATGTTTATCAGTTCACCAACATGGTGTTGCGGTTTCGCTTATCTTTTGTTATTGCCTTCATTGAATCTGAATTATTTTATTATTTGTAATGAAATGCTAATTACCAAATATATGGGAACCTATTAATTATTTGCGATGCATTTTCGGTACATTTTTTTGCTTAAAATTACCGAATTATCTATACTAAGAGATCTAACGCCCGGACTAGGCGGCCTCGTGGCCCTGGTTTATCCGACGAAAGCAGACTCGAACGAGTTGCCGCTCTCGCGCATACGATAATTTATTTCATTGTTCAAAATACGTTTCGTTCATCCCGTTGAATATGTTCTTAAGATGTGTTTTGCTACTGTATCTGCTACGGCCAATGCACCCGGCTGTGATACACCCTGTGACAAGCACCCGACAAGAGCCAGTCCGTCTCCCGAATGACGTCACGGCTCGCCACCCCCGACGGAAGCAGCCGAAAGCCAGCGAATACCCTACGCACCGCTTGCCACCGCATTCCCTACGCACCGCGTTCCCGACCCCGTGCAACCACGCCCTACGACCGCCCCCGTTCCCAACCGACGCGTCCCGACGGAAGTCCTGACGCCTCCTCCCGTTAGATTAGCGGCCTTGCCGTTAGGTGTCCTAACGCCTCCTCCCGGAAGTCCCGTTAGGTTAGCCTCCTTGCCGTTAGGTTCGATCCCCGGTCAGGGCTGTTTCTTTATGATTAACGCCGTATGATGGTGCCACCTCTTCAATTTTGAATTTCCCGACAAATTTGAACCGACCAATCAGAACGCAGCTTATGACGTCACGTGACTCAAAAGTGGAAGTGGAGGGGCTGGGCTCAAGTGACCCTATCCCTACTGTTTGAATTATTAGTGGTTATTAAATTGCTTAAAAAATCTATTGCTATTATTTGTAATTTTCTGGTGGCTATTATTGACTTTGGAATGTTACTATTTTTATAATTCTTGGGTTTTATCTTTTGACATGTTTCACATTTCCTTGTGATCTCCTTACATACGCTCAAGTCCTTCTTCGATATGTAGTTTTCTCTGAACATAAACCATAATATCCTTGAACCTGTGTCCATATTCCAGATGCAATTGTCTTAAAATTTTTATAGCTAAATCTTTTGAAATTACATACAATTCCTTATCTTCCACTACTTTGAAATAGATTCCATCCTTATTTTTCTGTATATTTTTACTTCGATTTTCTTCCTCTAATACTTGTTGATCTTGTTGGATTTCTTCTAATGAAAACATTCCACTCACATCTTTCATTATATTCACTCCCATCCTTATACATGTATCTTTTCTTCCTCCATCACTCCTTGTTAATGCATCTGCCAATTTATTATCTTTACCTTTTATGTGACTAATTTTGAATTGATATTCTTGAAGTAACAGCGGCCATCTGTGTATCCTACTGCTTTCATATTTATTATTTAATATTGATATCAAACCTGAATTATCTGTTTCTATAATGAATTCACTCCTTAGGATTATGAATCTCAATTTTGTTATACAGAATATAAAACTAGCTATTTCTAATTCTGAAGCTCCATAGTTCTTTTCATGCTTTCTGGTAACTCTAGATAAGAAATATATTGGGTATTCTTGATCGTTATACTTTTGTAATAGTATTCCTGCTAATCTATCTTTAGAAGCATCTGTCCTGATTATAAATTTCTCTTTGTAATTGGGATGATATATCTTTAACTGGTTTTCAAAACAAATTTTTATTTGTTGGAAGGCTTCTTCTTTCTTGTTATCCCAAGACCATTTTTGATTTTTCTTTAGCATCTCTATTAGTGGTAATTCTTTTTGACTTAAACCTTTTGAAACCTTTTGAAATATCCCACTATTCCAAGGAATCCTCTTAACTCTATTGAATTTCTTGGTCTTTCATACTCCCTTATTGCTTTTGTTCTTTCAGGGTCCATTTCAATTGTTTTTGTGGTTAATTTGTAACCTAAATAAATTACTTCTTCCCTGAGGAATTGGCATTTGCTACTGTTTATTTTTAGTCCTGCTTTGTTTAATTCATTTAAAATTATATCTATGTGATTTTTATGCATTTATTTATTTTCAGAGAATATTAATATGTCATCTATATAATGTAAAACATAGTCGAATTTGTCTAAAACTTGGTCTAAGGCTCTTACTAAGGCTGCGCAAGAACTCTGGATACCGAACGGAACTACCTTAAATCTGTATATCACTCCATCTATCTGAAAACCTGTATAATCTCGTGATTGTTCTTCCAATGGAATAAGCCAAAAACTATGCCTCAGATCTAGTTTTGTGAACACTTTAGCATTTGTGATTCTGCTGAATATTGCATCTATGGTAATTGGGGCTTCATATTGAGGTATGCTAAATTTATTTATATTTCTTGCATCTAAGCACAATCTTTATTCTCCATTATTTTTCTTAACTATTACAATCGGGTTTATGTAGCTGGATGTTGACTTTTACTATTATATCTGCCTCTAACATTTTCTGAATTTCCTCCTTTAATTTATTTTTATAATTGTATGGGATTGGATATGTTCTTACTTTGAAATGATCTATATCTCTTACTTGGATTTTATGTACATATTTTTCTGCTACTCTATTTTCTTCAGAGATTAATTCTTTATATTTCTTCAGGATTTTTAATACACTTGTTCTTTCCTCTTTTGGACAATCTATTTCATCTTACCCTTTTCTAAATTTACCATGAGCTTTTCATCTTCTTCTTTTACATTATTTTTATACTTTATTTTACCATTGGATCTCTTGTCCTTAATAGCATTTATCCTTACTTCATTCCCACTTTCTTCTATAACTTCTGTCTCAATGGCAATCCTATTAACCTGCATTATTATTATTCCTTTTTCAATTAGTATCTCTGTTGAATATTTCCTTAATATGTCCATTCCAATTATTCCATGGTACTGTATGTTCTTTCCCACTATGAATTCCATATCCAGTTCTTCTTCTCCAATTCCCACTTTTGTTCTTACCATTGTGTTTGTTTCAAATAATTTTCTATTGTTAGCAGATATTATATTTACTTTCTTTATTTTCATTTTATCCTCTTCTTTGATCTTTATTTTCTCAGCTACTTCTTCACTTAATATGCTTGCCTCTGAACCCGTGTCAATTAACAATTTAACTTCATTTCCATTAATTATTGCTTTTATAAATATTAAATCATTTTCTTCACCTCTTAGCATTTGTTGTTCTTCTGGCTTTATAAATTCACGATGATGTGGATATATACAAACTTGGTTGTTCACTTGGCCTTTTAACTTATAACTACTATTTACATTTTTGGTTTCAGTATCCTGCCTTATTACAAATTTGTCTGTGAGTTTTCTTGAGAAGTTCCAGGGTTTTCTTCTCTTTGCCTTGCATTTCTATCACAACTTTGGCTTCGTTGTGTATTTACATTTGTACTTCTTTCTCTTCTGTTCTCAATATCCTCTTCACTTCTTCTTCTCCTTATGTTATTGATCCTTCTATTTTGATTTTGTGAATTATTCCTTTCATTTTGATTTCTATTCTCTTCCCTTGACCTTTCTCTGCCATTATATCTATTTCTGTCTGTCCATCCTTGTCTTGTATTTCCATAGCTTCCATTATTATTGTACCTGTTATAATTTTCATGGTTTCTTATTCCCTATTATTATTAAATCTTCCATTATTGTTGAAATTATTATTATTATTATTATGGGCAAATCTATTGTTTGTATTGTAGTTTCCTTGTGCATTTCTTTCTCTCTCTGATCTTCTGTAATCTTCTTGATTTCCACTATTTGTTCTTGTTCTTTGGATCCTATTTAAATAATTTATAAATTGAGTAACTGTTCTGATGTTTTGTACACTTATTGTCTTGGATACCCCTTCCTCAAAATGTCTGGCAATATTTAAAACTATTTCCTCTTCTCTCATCGGTGGTGTTAAATACTTGGCTAATGTTACTAACTTAAGTGCGTACTCAACCATATTACTTCTTCTTGAATCGTATTTCCCAAAGTATAACTTCTCTCTGAAGATCGCGTGTTGGTTTTCCCTCCAGAAATACTCAATAAACATTCTTTCAAAATCCTCGAATGTTTCCATGTCACTTTCTACTGATGCGTGCCATATTCCCGCCTTTTCCACAAAATATGGTCTCATCCTCTTTTTTGTTTCTTCAAAACTTCCACAATTCCTGAATTGGCTCTTTATTGTTTTCAAAAATACACTTGGGTGTAATGTTGAACTTCTTCCATTGAATTTTATTCCTATATCTTGTATTATATTGGGATTCCATGTATTGTTATTCGTCCTTGTCTCTTCTAGTTTTCTAAATTCTAAACTGCATTTTTCATTTAGTTGTTTCTCATTTTGCAACAATTTATTTTTAATTACTTCACCATAACTTGTTATGGCTTCTTCCCATTTCATTCCTATTTCATAAACCTGTTGTTCATTTTCCTGTAATCTATTTTCTACATCTTGGAATTTTCTATCAACATTGTTTTCTAGGTTTTCTATCTGCGATTGTCGTTCAGCTCTTTCTACTTCTATCTTGTTGTTTACTCTATTTTCTACTTCTTGTGGTTTCTTGTTAACCTTATCTCCAATTTCTGCATTTCATTTTTATTCTCTTCAAATTTCTTTGTTAATTCTCTTTTCATCTCTTCTTTGTTTTCATCCATTTTCTTGGTATTTTCTTGTATTGACAATTGTATGCTCATTAGAATGTTTCTCAAATCATCCTCTGATTGTTGTTGAGAGCTTCCTATTTGTTCCTGTTACTTCTTGTTGAATTTCTAGTACAGTTTTTCGAGAGACTTTATCTACCAAAACTATATCTGGTCTATTGTGAGCAACAGACCGATCGGTCAGTATCGTGCGGTCCCAGTACAGCTTGTAGTTGTTATTTTCTAAAACAGATTCGGGTTTATATTTATAGTATGGTAATCTTACCGACTGTGATAATTCATGTTTCAGTGCTAGTTCCTGGTGAAGTATTTTTGCCACAGCATCGTGTCGTTCTTTGTATTCAGTTGCAGCGAACGCTTGACAACCTCCTGTGATATGCTGGATAGATTCAGATGTTTGGCAACCGTACCTGCATCTATCATTGTTAATGGAAGGGTCTTTAACGATGTACTTTAGGTAGTTCTTATTTGGAATTACTTGATTTTGGATTGCCAATATAAAGCCTTCCGTTTCAGGGAACATATGACCAGAGATCAACCAGTAGTTCGACACTGCATTGTCGACATAATCTTGGTTGATGTCATTTATATGTCTTCCATGAAGGGGCTTCTCTTTCCATTTCAGCAGTTTCTGATCTGTGGTCCGGTGGTGTAATTGGACATGTTGTTGTGTCAGTCGCAGTGGTGTCAACTTGGCACATGACTCTATGTAGATCAGAAAATTCTGCGAGTTTCTGGAAATGACTACGCAAAATAGAAATTTGTTGATCTAATAGTTTACTTAGATCTGTCAATCCTCTTCCTCCTTCATATCGTGGAAAGTTGTACGTTCGACAGAGCTCTTTGGATGGTGATTTTGAGCTTTTGTTAGTAAAACTCGAACTTTTCGTTGTAATTGTTCAATGTCAGTCTTGCACCAATTAACTATACCGAAAGAGTAACTGAGCACTGAACACGCATAGGTGTTAATAGCCTGAAACAGATTTTTACTGTTTAGTTTGGTTTTCAACAGTCGTCTTACCCTTCTATAAAACTCTGCTGTTAGGTCCTTTTTCATAGTCATGTGATCAATACGTTGAGCTTGCTTTATTCCAAGGTATTTATAAGTATGACCTTCCCCCATAGATTCAATTGAGGTGTCATCTCCCATTTCGAAGTGTCCCTGCTGTATTTTGCCTTTACCTATATTAATAATTAGGCATTTGTCTAGGCCAAATTTCATATGGATGTCACTAGAGAACCCTTCTACTATTTTAAGCATATCATGCAGCTGTTGTTTTATAGCTGCCATCAACTTTAAATCGTCCATGTATAACAAATGGTTTATCTTTAATGCTTGAACGTTGTTGTGTTTGAGACTGAACCCAAAATTAGTTGAGTTCAGTTTGTTTGAGAGAGGGTTCATGGCAAGGCAGAACTACAGCGGGCTAAGAGAGTCTCCCTGGAATATACCCCTTCTGATTGGAATAGGGTCAGTTTGTATCGAACAGTTGGCTTCATTCAGTGAGATTTTGGTTTCCCAGGTGGCCATGGCATGTTCTAAAAAGTTAATAATACAATTATTCTCTTTATAGAGTTTCAGCCCCTTAATGAGCCAATCATGTGGAACTGAATCAAAGGCCTTTTTGTAGTCCACATATGCCATGTAGAGATTTCGTCGTTTGGCGTGGGCTTGATTGCAGACAACGGAATCAATTATCAGTTGTTCTTTGCAACCCATCGAATTTTTCGCGCATCCCTTTTTTTGTTGAGTAATTATGTTGTTCAGTTCACAATGTTTGAAAATGCGATGATTAATGCACGATGTTATGAGTTTGTATAAGGTTGGAAGGCAAGTGATTGGTCGGTACTTTGCTGGACCTGTGCACATACGTTGTCCTTTGGTAAGAGGTATGTAGCACCATGCGTAAGGAAACTAGGCATCTTGTGTGGGTGGGCAATTACGTCATTTATAAGGGCTGTTAGTGTTTCGTGGGTTGCGTACAGTTTCTTTATCCAGTAATTTTGTTCACCATCTGGTCCTGGTGCTTTCCAGTTATGGAGGTTCTTCATTCCGTTGTAAATGTTGCATGGCCTCACAGTTCTGAGATGCAGCCTCCTCCTCATTAATCCAGCTGGGTCTGGAGTTATAGCAGATTGTTGTGGAAAGCTGTGTTTTCCAGAATTCCTCGATGTCTGTTTTACTGGGGTAACTAGGGGCTTCATTATTATTGTTGTTGTTAAGTTTTCTATAAAACCCTTTTTCTGATTGTCGGAAGAGTGTGTTGTCTAGTTTCCGTTGGTTACTGGTTTTGTACCTTCTCAATCGACTTGTGTAGACGGAGAGCTTTTGTCGTAGACTGTCCAGACACTGCTGAGATGTGATGTTTTCTCCATCCTACTGGGAGTGTATTCGGTTATTGTCCATGATAGTCTTGACAAGCCTTTCTGTTCTGTTGTTCCTGACTCCTCGTTGGTACTCGGTCAGTCTTCCAACGTATTTCCGAAGAGAATTGATTTTCCCTTCAAGTCTTCTTTGCCAAGGTGGTATTCGAGGGGTTTGTCTAAATTGGGGAGGGTCTTACTTTGGTTTGACTGCGACCCCAATTATTCTGCAGATGGAAGTTGCAGCACAGTAGATGATTGTGTGTAGCGACTCTAACGTATTAGCACCTAAAACATAGGTTGGCAAGATAAAATTGTTCATAGCCTGCAAGACGATACCCAGTTTCTTAGACGATCTTAGTTTGGGAAGAGCTTGTCTAGTCAGTGGATCTGTTCCATTATACTCTCTAAGAGCTCCTTCCATTTCTGCTTGGATCTTCTCAAGCAGGTCAACGTTGGTTGGCTTTTCTTGCTGTAGTTCTTGAGTCTCGTCCGCTCTTTGTGCCAAAGGTGTTCCAGGCTCTGGATCGATTGTATTTCGACCAAATAATTCGCGCTCCACTTCGCTCTTTATTGTGTCCAGTTGTTCAGGCGAAATAAGGCCATTTCTCAAGATGACACGATATTGATCTGCGACTCTCTGTTCAGTAACTTGAAGCTCTGGGTACTCACGACACAACTCTTGATAGAGTATTTGGCGATATCCAGTCTTGTCCTTCACCTCTTAGCATTTGTTGTTCTTCTGGCTTTATAAATTCACGATGATGTGGATATATACAAACTTGGTTGTTCACTTGGCCTTTTAACTTATAACTACTATTTACATTTTTGGTTTCAGTATCCTGCCTTATTAAAAATTTGTCTGTGAGTTTTCTTGAGAAGTTCCAGGGTTTTCTTCTCTTTGCCTTGCATTTCTATCACAACTTTGGCTTCGTTGTGTGTTTACATTTGTACTTCTTTCTCTTCTGTTCTCAATATCCTCTTCACTTCTTCTTCTCCTTATGTTATTGATCCTTCTATTTTGATTTTGTGAATTATTCCTTTCATTTTGATTTCTATTCTCTTCCCTTGACCTTTCTCTGCCATTATATCTATTTCTGTCTGTCCATCCTTGTCTTGTATTTCCATAGCTTCCATTATTATTGTACCTGTTATAATGTTCATGGTTTCTTATTCCCTATTATTATTAAATCTTCCATTATTGTTGAAATTATTATTATTATTATGGGCAAATCTATTGTTTGTATTGTAGTTTCCTTGTGCATTTCTTTCTCTCTCTGATCTTCTGTAATCTTCTTGATTTCCACTATTTGTTCTTGTTATTTGGATCCTATTTAAATAATTTATAAATTGAGTAACTGTTCTGATGTTTTGTACACTTATTGTCTTGGATACCCCTTCCTCAAAATGTCTGGCAATATTTAAAACTATTTCCTCTTCTCTCATCGGTGGTGTTAAATACTTGGCTAATGTTACTAACTTAAGTGCGTACTCAACCATATCCCTTTTTTTGTTGAGTAATTATGTTGTTCAGTTCACAATGTTTGAAAATGCGATGATTAATGCACGATGTTATGAGTTTGTATAAGGTTGGAAGGCAAGTGATTGGTCGGTACTTTGCTGGACCTGTGCACATACGTTGTCCTTTGGTAAGAGGTATGTAGCACCATGCGTAAGGAAACTAGGCATCTTGTGTGGGTGGGCAATTATGTCATTTATAAGGGCTGTTAGTGTTTCGTGGGTTGCGTACAGTTTCTTTATCCAGTAATTTTGTTCACCATCTGGTCCTGGTGCTTTCCAGTTATGGAGGTTCTTCATTCCGTTGTAAATGTTGCATGGCCTCACAGTTCTGAGATGCAGCCTCCTCCTCATTAATCCAGCTGGGTCTGGAGTTATAGCAGATTGTTGTGGAAAGCTGTGTTTTCCAGAATTCCTCGATGTCCGTTTTACTGGGGTAACTAGGGGCTTCATTATTATTGTTGTTGTTAAGTTTTCTATAAAACCCTTTTTCTGATTGTCGGAAGAGTGTGTTGTCTAGTTTCCGTTGGTTACTGGTTTTGTACCTTCTCAATCGACTTGTGTAGACGGAGAGCTTTTGTCGTAGACTGTCCAGACACTGCTGAGATGTGATGTTTTCTCCATCCTACTGGGAGTGTATTCGGTTATTGTCCATGATAGTCTTGACAAGCCTTTCTGTTCTGTTGTTCCTGACTCCTCGTTGGTACTCGGTCAGTCTTCCAACGTATTTCCGAAGAGAATTGATTTTCCCTTCAAGTCTTCTTTGCCAAGGTGGTATTCGAGGGGTTTGTCTAAATTGGGGAGGGTCTTACTTTGGTTTGACTGCGACCCCAATTATTCTGCAGATGGAAGTTGCAGCACAGTAGATGATTGTGTGTAGCGACTCTAACGTATTAGCACCTAAAACATAGGTTGGCAAGATAAAATTGTTCATAGCCTGCAAGACGATACCCAGTTTCTTAGACGATCTTAGTTTGGGAAGAGCTTGTCTAGTCAGTGGATCTGTTCCATTATACTCTCTAAGAGCTCCTTCCATTTCTGCTTGGATCTTCTCAAGCAGGTCAACGTTGGTTGGCTTTTCTTGCTGTAGTTCTTGAGTCTCGTCCGCTCTTTGTGCCAAAGGTGTTCCAGGCTCTGGATCGATTGTATTTCGACCAAATAATTCGCGCTCCACTTCGCTCTTTATTGTGTCCAGTTGTTCAGGCGAAATAAGGCCATTTCTCAAGATGACACGATATTGATCTGCGACTCTCTGTTCAGTAACTTGAAGCTCTGGGTACTCACGACACAACTCTTGATAGAGTATTTGGCGATATCCAGTCTTGTCCTGGCCAAGGTTCGTGATTCTGTAAAACGTGCGCATTATAAATTCACATGGCGCCAGTCCATTTCATGCGCTGTCTTTTCAGTCCCGCTTGAGTGAGCGCTGGATGTTGATCCTGCGCAACACTTTCTGCGGGTGGAGTTCTCGTTCTCGTTTGACTCCGTTGGTGATGGTCACGTTATTGTTGTGACTGTATTGGTGAGTGTTGTTGTGGTTCTTCTGGTTCTTGGGCTGTAGCTCTTTGGACGGCAGGGACCCGCCTCCTCAGCACCCTGCCACCGACGTCCCACATGCTGTCATGTCCAGCGCCGGCTCCAGACATGTCCTGGCGATCCCCAGGCAGCGGCTTTTTCCGAGGCATCTACTCCTTAGCTGCATTTTCATGGGTGGTGTCACCAATTGACCCTGGTAATCCAGGTAACTCGGACTCGTGGGGTTGTCACTTCCCAGATGAAATGATTTAAACCAGACCATCCCGTGCGGGTTGTGGAGAAGGAAGGAAAGCTAGGTAGTAGGTCAGCGGACAGCTGCCCCTTTAGTCGCCTCATACGACTGGCGGTGGATACCGTGGTGCTATTCTAACCCGGCCACCACACGGGCATTATTTTTATTATTATTTTTATTATTTGTTAATCTTTAAACTTTATTTGATTTAATTTAAAATTCTCAGGGTTTAATTTTTACATCTAGCATTCATACTCCTATCTCAAGGTGGTTCAACAGGTTCTAATATTTAAAATCGATACTTACATTTTTATTTTCCTTATAACTGCTCTGCTCCTATGTTCTTTCACTTGTTCATCACTATTACTCATTTTTATTAATTCAAACCTCTTTAACTTTTAAATTTTTCTGAATTGAATTTATTTTTTTTTTATTGAAAAGAATCTATATTATATTCTAAATGTTCAATGTTATTTATGGCTTATAATAAATTCAACACAACTTTCCATTTCAAATTTCAACAACATCCTTTATTAAAATAATATAAATAATTTAACCAAACAAATAAATAAATAAACAAATGAAATCATTCCTACCTACTAAATTTTTATGAGAAATTGCTCTTTTCATCCTATCATTTAAATCTACAATTTGTTATTTTAATATCCTTAACTAGTATACAAATAAATAACTCAGTGTTCACTTTATTTACAATTTCAAACAATTATTGTTGCACTAACCTTTTTTTACTCCTTGTTGTGATTAATGTCCATAAGTTCCAAATCTGTTTATTGTCCATTAAAACTTTCATTTTATAAACAAATTTTTATTTTTATTGGTTCCCATTCCATATTGTTTACCAATTTTACATGTTCACCATCTTGTTTAATTCATTATCCATGTCAATTAAATTAAATTATAATTTACCAAATTATTCTTATTCACTATTTATCAACAACTACCATTTTTGTTGATCTGTACCAATGTTTATTTGAAATTCCCACTTAATTGTCATTTTCGTCGGTCAAATAGGCACTACACTTTAATTTTACCGTCCTAAAAATCTTTAGGCACTGCTAACCTAAATGTCATTGGAATTGTTTTTACAATATATCTAACCACTTTTCACTGCTTAACCTCTACTAACAAGTTCTTAGGTTATTGTAAAGAAAACAATACATCACATGCTCTGAGAATAATTCTACTCAAAATCATGAACTACAGAGACTGCTGCTATTCAAAAATCAGGAACGAAACAGACCGCTGCTATCAAAACGTAAGCTTTTATAGTCTTTTAAAAACAACTGCCTGCTAATTTGCGTTTAATCTGGCCCCGAACCCTATTTGGATGAAGTTTTCAATTGTTTTGGTGTGTCTTTGTTTTTTTGCGTTTGACAAATTCTGTCTGGCCCGTCCCCTCGCTTATTTAGCCCAAGGGAAACTCCATAAGAAACAAAAAATTTCTTTTATCCCTATTAAATGATGTTTTTCTTATAGTATATTTTATTTTAAGAACTTTTTTATTCTTGTAAAATTTCATTTAAATGCTTTGTTTTCTTTTTATTGGTCATGACTTTTTCAAGGTCATTCAACTTTTTTTATCCTTTACACACATTTACCGCAAAATTTTGAATAATTGAAATTTAAGTTATAAAATTCTCTTCCTTATCATCTCTAATGTTTATTGAACAATTTTCTTTTATTTCTATAAATTAATTTCAAAGTTATTTACATTTTAGTTTTCTCTGCTAATTGTTTACATGATGCTTTGCTTATTAATTTATTTTGTACTGTTGCAATTGCATGTATTTTTACTCATTTATATTGTTTTAGGTGTCTAGCATGGATTTTAATGTTTTCCTCACAACTTACATCAGTATTTTTAAAGTTCTATCTCAAGATAAGCATTCTCGTTATATGATGACTCATCAAAATTTTGAATTACCTTTTATGACTACTTGTAAGTATTTACTGCTTTTATTATTACTAAAATTATCTTAACTATCTCCTATGTTATACATATTTTCCCTTTCTCAAAGTCCAGATAGTTTATTTACAATTATTTCTCCTTTTTCCTGTCTCGTTGGAATGGCTTGTTTTCGAAATTGAAATACAATAGTTGTGCTGACCCATCATTCAGTAAATGATTTTATTAAGCCTTTTATATCTTAACACCTGAAACTCAGTTAATTCTTTTCAACCCTTACCATATATTTCAAGAAAATTTGCTTTATTATTAATAAAAATTTTCCTTTATTCATTTAAATGCACCTGATGGTTATGCACCCAATATATTTGCTAGTGACATGCTTTATATATATATATATATATATATATATATATATATATATATATAATTTTATACTGGGAATGGACCTAATTAGCCAGCATGGATTTATGTTCGACCCGAGAAATGATGTTCTTCGGTTCCTAAATGAGGAAATTGTATTGACACGGCCCGTCAACACATCAGTCACTCCCATAAAAATTGTGGGAAAGTCTTCAGCTAGAATTCCCGGTCGAACGGAACAGATTATTCATGGGCAGCTAGACAGCAATCCTGGGAGCTGCGTTGGAATGGTGGAGCCCGTACACTCAGCTCATGACTACTTGGTTGGACGGGCTAGAGTTAAAACCGGACGAGATATACCAATCAGAGTCCTGAATTTGTCCAACAACGACATCAGAATTACCAATGGTCAAGAGATAGCTTGTTTCGAGCCAGTAGAGGCCATCATCAATTGGGAAGAAGAGTACCAGACGTCGGTGAAGGAAACAGGTCCCGATAAAGAGTTCCTACAACAGTTTGCTGACCATTTGACACACTTGACACCAGAGAACCAGAAGAAAGTCAAACAATTTATCACAAAGCACTGGCAAATTTTTAACAGTCAAGATGGAACCACCGGTCGCACCAACATCATCCAGCATCGAATAGATACCGGAAAGGCTCAACCCATCAGAATACCACCTAGACGACTACCATTGGGGCAACAATAGGCAGTCGAGGAAAACATCGAGTCCATGTTACAAAATGGAGTTATTGAGCCATCCATCAGCCCATGGTCTGCTCTCTTCGTGCTAGTTAAAAAGAAGGATGGAACCACCCGATTTTGCGTGGATTACAGAAAGCTGAATGACGTCACGAAGAAGAACAACTATCCACTACCCCGAATCGATGACACTTTGACCACACTAGCAGGCTCCCGTTGGTTCTCCACACTAGACCTAAAAAGTGGATATTGGCAGGTTGGTCTACACGCAAACGACAGAGAGAAGACAGCGTTCTCCACCAGTAAAGGGCTGTTTCAGTTCACGGTCATGCCCTTTGGGTTATGTAATTCACCCGCTACATTTGAGAGGCTAATGGAGTATGTACTGAGCGGGTTAACATGGAGAACGTGCTTAGTATACCTCGACGACATTCTAGTCATGGGCCAGACATTCGACGACCATCTGAAGAACCTGGGCGAAGTATTCTCCAGAATTAATAATGCCAACCTGAGACTCAACCCAAAAAAGTGCTCCTTGTTCCAAAAAGAAGTAGAGTTTTTGGGCGACGTCGTGTGCGAGTCAGGAATCCGCACCAACGAAGACAAGATAGCAGCCATCCGTGATTGGCCAGTCCCAAGAGACAAGCATGAACTCCGAAGCTTTTTGGGCCTCTGTTCATACTACCGGCGTTTTGTTGAGGGATTTGCCACCATCGCCGCCTTTCTACATCGGCAGACCACTGAGAAAGAGACCTTCCATTGGAATCAGGATTGCGAAACATCATTCAGGCGACTGAAGGCAGCACTATGTTCCAGCCCAATCCTAGCCTTTCCTATACAGTCCGGCAAGTTCATCTTAGACACCGACGCCAGCAACATCGGTTTGGGGGCCGTCCTATCCCAGGTGCAAGATGGTGAAGAGAGGGTGATCGAGTACTACAGCCGTGGATTCTCGAAACCAGAAAGAAATTATTGCGTCACCAGAAAAGAACTTCTTGCAATAATAGGGGCTGTAGACCATTTCCACAAATACCTCTATGGTCGCCATTTCTTAATCCGAACAGATCATGCCGCACTCAAATGGCTGCTGGGAATGAAGACACCGGAAGGACAACTGGCCAGGTGGATAAAGAAATTACAGCAATACGACTTCAAGGTGGAACACCTTGCCCGCCGTTTGCACAGTAACGCCGATGCCTTATCCAGAAGACCCTGTAGAGCGGAATGCGGACATTGTCTGAAGACGGAACAGCGAGAGGGTATCTCCATCAGGCAGATCCGAGTGCAGACCAATGAAGACTGGACAACGGAACAGTGCATCCAGGACCAAATGGCTGATCCAGACATCGAACCAATCTTTTCACTCAAAATGAGAGGGGCACCCAAGCTACGATGGGGCGAGGTAGCTAGATACTCCGGCGTGCTGAAATCGTTATGGGCTCAGTGGGACTCTCTAAGAGTAGACAATGGAATGCTCAAGCGAGTTTGGGAAAGCGCTGATGGGCGAGAAACCAAGTCCCAACTGGTAGTTCCGAAGAAAAAGGTACCAGCCATCCTGACCGAAGTACATGATGGAATTACCGGAGGCCACCTGGGCATGAATAAAACCCTAGACAAAGTTCGCCACCGGTACTACTGGGTGAATTACTTCGAAGACGTCAGAGCTTGGTGCCGCAAATGTGCCACATGTGCCGCCAGTAAGGGCCCGAAGACCAGGACCAAGGGCAGAATGCAGCAGTACAATGTGGGCGTCCCATTTGAGAGAATTGCCATCGATGTCGCCGGTCCGTTTCCCGAGTCTGAGAGGGGGAACAAATACATTCTGGTCGCAATGGATTACTTCAGCAAATGGCCTGAGGCATATGCGATACCCAACCAAGAGGCAACCACGGTAGCGACGGTGCTAGTAGAACAACTATTCAGCAGGTTTGGCGTCCCGATAGAATTACATTCAGACCAGGGGCGTAACTTCGAATCGAATGTATCCCAGAAGGTCTTCACGATGTTGGGGATCAGGAAAACGAGAACAACACCATTACACCCACAGTCAGACGGAATGGTGGAAAGATTCAACAGGACCTTGGAACAACACTTATCCAAGGTCGTCAGCAATAACCAGCGTGATTGGGATGAGCATATTCCCCTATTCCTGTTGTCATATCGCTCTGCTGTACATAATAGTACAGGCCTGACCCCAGCCAGGGTCCTATTCGGAAAGGAGCTGCGATTACCATGCGACTTGGCATTTGGCTCCCCCGAAGAACCTCCCCAAGACATCGACGATTATGCCGACCAGCTCCGACATAACATGCTGGCAATACACGAATTAGCCCGAACGCAGATGTTGGCCACCAGTGACCGGATGAAGACGCGATAGGACCTCAAGGCCAATTCAGTCGGGCTCCAGGAGAGGTACAAAGTCTGGTTGTACAACCCCCAACGGAGCAAGGGTAAATCCCCAAAGCTTGCACCCGCCTGGGATGGTCCATACGAGGTGGTCAAGAGGCTTAATGACGTCGTCTACCCGATCCGTCGAAACCCCCAGGGCTAAATTGAAGGTGGTTCATTTAGATCGACTCGCTCCCTACCATGGAGGGGATGACCCTGTGTCATTTCAGCACAACAAACGCTTTAAGATAAAAAAATATGATTCTCGAAAAGACTCGGCAGCGGAAGGAGCGATGATGATTTTTACTGGAGAATTCGACGCTGGTGTTATAAAAGAAGCACGACACGATCGCCAGGCAGTTATACCGCGACGACTAGCGTATATGGGATTTTTATTGTATTTGAATCAGCTGTATTAATGTAAATAAAGTTCTAGAAAAGTGACAATGAATATTAGTTTTATAATTTTAAATTGAACCCACGAAGTATATTGCAATATAACCAAGCTTAACTATTTAACGCACAATGAAATTCGTTATTAGGGGTTTTAGAGAAATCTAAAAAGAAAAAAAAGTCGTGCTATGTGTAATGCTTTTACCCTTTGATTCCTATGATAGAAGTCACACGAAACAAATTTATATGTTAACTAAAACCCACAAAGCGATTATGTGACAATATTTGTATGTCTAGTCGATAGTCTTCGAATGTTACGCTTCCCTCGGCGATTAAAATCTCGAATAATTATTTATGTATTGCATTTAAGGCTCAATTTAACAGTTTAACTCAAATTGAACATCTAGTAATTTCAGGGAAAACTAGTCCACAGTGATTCTAAATTGAGAGCTGTGCTGTATTTAAAACTCCGCGTCCCTTTCCTAGAATAGTAATCACAAGAAACAAATAACTAATAGATTAACTGTTAATCTGTTGGCTAATTTTCCCTGAAGCTCCAAAATGTCGATTTTCATTTTACGTTAACATGTTAAGTTCGGGTATATGTGCGAAATACATAAATAATTATTAGATCTATCAATCACATGAAAGTTATCGAGTGAAAATAATATATAGTATCATAATTGCTAATCTCCTAGATGAAGATATTCAGTTTTCCTTAACTTAATAAAATCTTAAAAGACATCGTGTTTTGTATTTAAATTAAAATGCTCTCTAGCACAAATCAGATTTTTAATTGTCTTTGCATACCCCTAAATGTTTTACAAAACTGAATAAATTATTGTTTTCTTGTAATACACAACTTTTTATTTTATATTATGAAATATATTTGAACAAAAGTAAATAGGTGTCCGCATCATAAATTCATACTATTAATAATTACATTTCTTTGGTTATTTCTTATGTAGAAAAATATTTTATGAGTGCTTCGAATCTCTGAAATGTATTAATCCTCAATACCCATCTGATGTTCTGCATACACAGTTAGCAATTATCCTTCAAAGTGACAAATTTCATTGTGGCAAAGATAAGTTTTTTTACACAAATTTATTGCAGTAATTCATTATTAAAGACGACACACATCGCCTTCGTAATAATATACTTCCGATCTATTCTAACAATTGTTTTAGTTTGTTAGTTCACCGAATCTTTAAACTGTTGGAATATAAAAACAATTCATGGCAAACTATGAATTTCTTTGGGTTTTTTAATCGTTATTTTATTCCTACAATTAAAATACAAATAATTTCAGAACAGTTCACAATTGTATGAAAATAAACTAAAAATGGGAATATCAAAACGTTGATATATTATTCATAGTGTTAATGAAATTTAAGGATATTTGTAATTTTACATTATTAATTAAAAGCAGTTTAATTCCGCCATATTGGCTATTATAACTTACCTCTGAATAGGAAAACTTGAAAACTGTACCAAAAATACGCCTTTGATGTAGTTGGTCATAAAATCAGTAGGAACATAACCAGGACGTATATTATTAAATTAGTAGCTGTGTACTGGTATTTCAAATTTTTTATTGAATGTTATTTCTTGTGTTTGAAGTGGAATTACATAAAAGTTACAATCAAGTTGGATTTTTTTTTCTCACTATATTATACATAAATTTTCCTGATTAAAAATTGTTTATTATAAACTTTTACTAAGGAAGAAATGTAGTTGAAATGGAATTTTAGATATTGCATGGGTCATACTTTTGTAAAATTTTATTATTATATATCTTTTATATAATTAGTGCTTACATTATCATTAACTAATATTGATACCTTTGGATTTTCTAACGATTTTCACATATTGCTGGCAACAGACATAAAGCCCTTGAAAAGGTTCAAAAAATAATTTCTCATTGTTACTTTTTGAATTGAACAAGACAGCAATACAGATTTTCAGTACGACGTTTCGTTTTATCAGAACAATCAACAATTTGTTAAATTCCATACTATTTGTTTTCACTTTTAAATTTAAATCCACTTTGAAATATAAAATTATGCAAGAAAAATCTCCATGATTCGATACTGAACGGAAGAACATTTATTATCACAGTTGTAAAGTAAACACTAATTAAAAATACTAACAGCAGTATTTGCTGAATTAGTTACAAAAACAGTTCAACAAATAAATATTATATTTTAAGGATAGGTTAGATAGTCTAATTGTGGAACCCAAAACAATATTAGTATGCCCTGGTGTATTTGTTTGAACTGCTTCTAAAACCTGTTACGAAACTGAAGTGGATTCATATTATTTTGAGGTACTCCCATTAATAAAGATCCAGAGAAGTTAGGTTCGGCATTCTTGCAATCCAGGAAATATCTGAATATATACAGGTTCATCCAAAACGAAATCGGATTGAAAATTTCTGAAAAACTCTGAGGAGTCCCGTCTTATTAAAAAGCTATTGGTTTCTACTAGTGCGAATTTATTTTCAAACCATTCTTCCAAAGTGTTGTTGTGTCCAAGCAAAGCCCAGAAGTTTTGTAGAAATAGGGATTTTGTAGACGAATAAGGGAAATATATAAACATTTTCATACGAATTGAACGACTGTGTACCTAATTAAATTTCGTATGGTGACTAAAGTAAATTGTCAATAAAAACAATTGTTGTTTTTCAAATTCATCATTTGTTATCTTCCGACTTTATTTTTTACAGTTTAATGGCCAATATTTATGTTGGATCTTTTTTTGAGCTTGGAGCAATGATATATATTAGATATTTTACAGTTCAAATAGACTTTAAATTTAGAAATAAGCATTAAAACCACATCAAAACTCTTTCATTTTATCAAAATTTTCTGTTCAATACAGTATTGATTCAATTTTTGCCTAATTTGTCCACTATTAGTATTTAAGACAAAATTTAGTTTCTCCTGAGAGAATATTGATGCTTTAAAATCATTTACATTGTCACTAACAAAGATAAAAACACAGATTTGCACTGTAACACCAAACCTTTGTTTAAACACTGAACGCCGTTTCAACAATTCTAAGTTGTCATCATCAAGGAGTAAACCAACCGTTGAGTGTTTAAATAAAGGTTTGGTGTTAGGGTGTAAAACTGTGTTTCTACATTTCTGACACATTAAAGGTTCCATAGCATTTCCATTTTCACTAATAGTTTACTAACTAGATTAAGTGATTATACGAGTATGCAAGAATGGCACCGATCAGTATACTTGTCTATATTGTCTTGCGTTCAATGGAATGAAAAATGTTGAAAAGTTTGTATCGTCATTTCTTTGACAGGTTTTAGTAAACCTCTACGATTTTTTTCGTGTGTTCTATATCCTAGGAATCACAGGGAAACGGCGCAACACACAGTATGACTCCCGATTTGGAGACTCTGTGGTATACATTTTTTTGAAACTGGGTGTAGGAATACATTTAGCGATAAAATAAATAAATTAAGTTATATGTACTATATACATAAATAAGTATTTGAAAATTCAATCAGATGAGGGGAGCGGAACTGAAAGTTCTCTATTAGAAGTCTTGTGTTCAATGGATTGAAAAATCTCGAAAATTTCATTTTGTATGAATAACCGTCATAGGGCTATTTGTATAAGTTTTATTTACAAGTGGAAGTCGTTCAATTGAGATGGAATATAAACTTTATAACAATGAATTGATAGTAGTTTGATGTGTAAAAGTGAAGTTATGAAGACAACGAATTTTGAAACAACTTTTTATTTTAATTCTGTACCACTGTCTACCACAATTGAGTTGGATATTCTACGATAAAAAATATAATAAACAAAATTATTTGCTATCTCTGTAATTGTAAGGGAAGTTACAATACATGTTAGCCCAAAAGCTTAAAATAATAGTTAGAAATTTTGTCCATCTGCTAGTTTTTTTGATAGTGGACGTATCTATCCTTCTGAAAACATTTTCTGTTGTGAACATTCATATTCATAGAGTGCCGTATTGGAGCTGCTGATATATTCAACTGTATTGAACATAATTTCGTATGGAGTTTTTGAAATATGCACTATAGCATTTTAATAATTTGTAAAGTATAAGTAACCTTTGTGAATAAGGTCAATAATATCTAATGTCTCATGAATTTGTTACTTGAAGAATTTCATTTTATTTAACTCATAAACTAATGAGAAATATTAGAATTGTAAGGGTTTACAAAGTTTGACCGAAATTGATCTTCTCTTATTTAAAATATTTGTTTGGAAACTTAGGCATTATTTTCCCCTCTTTTTTCCGATTAGTATAGTGTCTATAGCTGAGTTGAAAAGTAATAAACAAATGAAATATTATTTTAAACTGTCTATAACTTGCAGCATATTCGACAATGGCGATATGCATTAAAATATATCTTAGCTTCTTAGAGGAGTCTTTATTTTCAAGAGAAATATTTTCTTGGAGAGAAGGAATATTTTCATAGTTGTTATAACCAATATCAGACGATATCCGAATTCTTTCTTCTTCCTATTTATACATGTTCTATATTTAATATTATTGTGGTTAACTTTCTGCTTATATAAAAATTTGAATATCAAAGCATAAAAAATTAGACATATTTTTCTCAAGTTGTAAAATAAAAGAATTTTATGATTTTTTTTAAATATTGTAATTAAATATCCGATACCTTAGTCAACGATAGCCTGAAATCTCTAAGCCAATAAGACAAGTCAGAACGTTATGAAACTTAAAGAGTTAAGTTTTTACTTAGGCTATTGATAAACAAAACATGTTCATGTATTGTGCGAAACTGTTATATCTTTAAACAAACTCCTCGTTGTAATCGATACGGGATCTTGAGAATCCACAATCTATTAGGATTTTTAAATTTAGTTCAGGAAAAGTAATATACATACTTAATTGTCTTTTTTGTTTTGAGGTATTTTTTTTTTCATAGCCAGCTTCAAAAATTCCGATATTAAAATTTGGTGTTCTCTGTTTCCTAATCTTTCTTTATCCCACATGAAAATTCGACAAGCCGGGTGATGTGCGTGGTTTCTAAATCACCTCCATGGAAACGAAAACCACGAAAATTGAGAGACATAAAATTAAGAAGGAAAGGAGTGCTAACAATCACAGACGGGAGAAAACAATAAATTGTGAAAAATATATTTAATTTGTATTTTTAAATAATTTGAATAATAGATTTAATAATTTATAATTTAAAACTTGACCTATTTTGCCCTATATATTTTTTATAAATTTAAAACGCTTCTCTTAAAAGGTATTAAGGTAAATATAAGAAAATGCACTCATTCCCTGCTTGTCTGAAACTGGAATATTAGATTCTTGAAGGTGGTACGGAACCCTTAGTATGCGAGTCCAACTCGCACTTGACCAAATTATTTATTAATCCTGATTTGTTGAGAAGTCGTTATTTAGGTTCATACTTAACATCTTACTTGTTAATCTTGTTTGAAACAAATAAATCATTTTCTCCTTATTTACATTCATGTTTTCTTGAAAATTCGATGCGTTAATACATTATTTTCTTATTAATGACTTTGCGACAAATAAATCATGGCCTACTTAGAAAAATTAAGGCCTAACTTCACGAAGTATGATATTTCGTTGATACTCAAATCTTTTATGCACTTATGGTATATTACTAGACTGGAAATTTTACATCCATTCTAAAAATTAAAAAATCTAATATGGAGGAAATAAGAAAAATTGAAGTAGTTTGCGGAATGACAAAAGACTTTTGAGACATGTGATAAAAATGCCATATTTTTCGATTAAAAAAAGTGTCCAAATAATGTCTTGACAGCGATCAAATTAACCGTTTTAGATTTACCGGAGAAAAACAAAATCCGCTATTTTCGGTTTTTGCCGGTTATTTCCAAAACCAATTGAGCGATTGTAAATCCAAAGCCAGATATCGAATGCACTAGGTTTTCTCTAAAACTTTCCCTATTTAACCTTTGCTGTAGGTATAATAGGAGTCAAGATCCTTGTATAGAGAAGCGAATTTCGGACACCCTCTATATTTAATTACATATAAGCAGCTCGATTGTTTGAAACACTACTTGGTGATTGTAAACTATATTGATATAAAATAGCAAAATTTACTTGCTTCCAAAGAGTTTATCTCGCCATTTTTCTGAGTGTTTTACATTAAATTGCAAATATTTGAAAATGATACACTAAAAATGATTATTGAAATTGTAGTGGATTTGATTAAGTGGACTGTAGTTTTTTGTGCTTCTATTTTGATAAAAAACTCAATTGCCCTTCATAAGAAAACTCTTACCTTGTCTATGAGCCGGCCTTAACCCTGGGTTTTTAGGGACAACTAAAGTTTATATTGTTGGGCAATGCGCACTCACGAGGGGGTTTACAATAAGTGAGTAATAGCTGCACACGCACTTTGGGGTTGCACTAACGAGCACATAGGGAAACGTTTTTTCCTTGAGAGTTTCTAGTGAGGTCCGTACTGGACAAGAGGCGAACAGCGAGTTCCTTTTTCTTCTTACTGCGATTCCGCTTAAGGCAGAGGTTTTTCCAAGCAATTGAGAATATACATATGTAAATATAAAGGTTGTCTCTTTTAAACCCAAAAAGACACAGTGTTCTGAACAGAAATAAATTATACACTAAATTTTCTTTGCATTTGTACCGTTCAAATGACCAATTTTTATTTATTCCCCATTCAGCAAATGTTGAACACATTATCAATGTCAAAATGTGAAATTTGGGTATTTATTATTTCAGTAAAGTACCTAACAATGATATTTAATATTATGTTGCCTACCTTACCACGCAATAAACCGTGATATAATATAAAGTGACAGGACATGGATGAATTACACCTCAGATAGTTGCACAATAGTGAACAAGACCCAAATTATATTTATGTTTTAGACTAATATTGATTAAAATGATTATTTCTATAGGTAAAAATTCTGTATAAAATATGTCCAATATCTAAATGTTAGTAAATATAATCAAAATGTCAATTGATTCGCTAGTTTCACGGGGATAAAATTATAGCTATATTATACACACACCAAAATGATAAATAAACTGGCAGAATAGAAATTGGGTCAAATACTACAGATTAAACATTTATAGCATGCTTATTTTATCAAATATATTATAAATTATTCAGTAATAGCAATTCCAAGTAAAACTTGTTTTTTTTGGATAGATCATTTTACTCGTTTTATGAAGTTTATTTCTGACATCCTCTATTTTCTGTTAAAGGTTTTCTTGGGAAATAACACCACAGAGTGAATTTGATCAAAAGCCACTCATTAGTCTATAATAAGCTAATGCGAAGATATTACCCACATTTTTTACTTCTCACAAATTCATGATGAGATACAATTATGAATGTAGTTTTTATCCTGAATCTCTTTTGCCTATTAATGTTTGTGATCCAGATAAGAAATCTTGCGTTGCTTTAAAGTTTTTAATAATTTGCCCTCAACGACTTCCCTGGTCGTAACCAGTTTCACACATGGGATCCTCAACAACCTGCCGAAAGTCCAAATCTGGGAACCCTAATTGTCGTGTACTTTTTATATTCAGCTATTATCATAACTATTAAAAACTTTTACTAAACATTAAATTGTTGTAGACCATGCGATGGAAATAATGATCAGAAACAATTTGATGAGTTTTGTAAGGATGTATTACATGTTCCACAGCGATGTTTTAGAAGTTCCATGTATCAGTCTGAATATTTTCACTGACGGTGTGCAATGTACACATCCATTTATAGTGCATAATTTTACTAATGAGAAGAGATGTTTTATTTCGAGAAACAAAATATAGAAAATGAGATTCAGCCAGGCAAAAAAACATTGACATTTACACAACTCCGGTATTCGCGGATATAGTAAATAATAATTTACAATTATTGAAAATGATTCGTTTTATTCCATTTGTCTATGACAATAAAAAAGCATGGACATCAAAATAAACTATTCCATTCAATATCCATCCCTAGTACATAGTGTTGAGTTCGTTACCAAATTATAGTTACACTCGTCAACAAACTTGTTAATAAGCTGAAATATATACTGAAGGAATATAGGTAAATGTGTTACCCTCTGTAGTCTGTTTACAACTGAAATATCAGTAGCTGTTTAGATGATTTTTTTGGGAATATTTTTATATTAGTACATTAAAAAACAAATAAAATATATTTCAGTTTTTTATTAACCTATGACGTGAGGTCATATACTTAGAGATAAATAATCATTTTTGATTGGACTTTTGCAAATTTTTAAAAACTTCCTGCAGTTTAGACTATTAAAATACTCTAGATATGGTATATTTGAGCTTTTTTATACTACATGTCTTACAGTATCATACTATATGTCTAATATGTATAGGTTTGAGAGCGTTAATACTAGTGTTCTAAATTTTAATTCTTCAACATTTTGTGTCGAACGAATTAAAAAACTATTCGAAAGTATCAATCGTCTTGATCCTGAAGTAGTATTATTAAACCACAAAAAATATTTATTATTATTTAACGATTAATTAAATTAAGCTTAAAATTTAAAATGAAATGAAACTGATTTTACTAGAGTGTTTCTTCAGGCAATGCAATAAGCTTGAATACGTCGTGAAACATTGGTATGTTGCTAATAACATTAACAACTATTCTTCTATTCTTCTTTCTTCTTCGACTATAAATTGTCTATGAAAGTTTTTCCTAAGTGTCGCTTATGGGTTTCGTATCCAGGGATAATGCAGCCAATATGATTGATTCATTCGATTTTAAGGCAGTCAATAAGTGCATTAGTAAAATGCGGTGGAGCATTATTGTCAATGAAAACAACAGATTTCTGTAGCCGAAGATGACATCTCTTACCCTCCAAACTGAATTCAGCATATAAATTATCACTTGGAAGTAACCACGCGCCAAGCATGCCCTTTGTTTGTCGCTACATACAAATTATGCTACAACAGATATTGCTTGAATTTATTAGAAAGCTTAGTATTCATAAACCTTCATATAATTGTATACCTTTTCACCCGATTTCTAAAATTCGTGTAGACACAGTAGTGAACTATTATATTGCAAATTAAATAAGTTTGTTATATTTCTTATCATATATTTTATTTTCAAAATAATAAAAATTAACTAGAGCAAATTATTACGAAAAGTATTGCACCGTGTTGGATTTTCATTTTCCGCAATGGGGGACGTCTACAAAAACGAGTGGACATCAAAGTCCAAACCTTCGTCATGTAGAATCATTAGAGCATGTTTTAAATTGGATTCCGTGAATTAGAGACATTTGGTTAGTTGAGATGAATATATGATTAATATATATTCAATTGAATTTTTGTCATTATTTTTTAAAATGTATTACAACAAAACTAGAAGGCAGGGATAGATGTTGTCGTTTTATTGTTTCACATACATTTAATTCATAATTTCACATCTTTGTTCGTCGATTTTCTAGCCGAAAAAAATTACAATAAACAGCAGGCCTTAATAACAAACCAATATATTTCAGAGAAACACACGTGTATTTACATTTACATTCAGGAATCCCATAGAGACGTCGTAACCCTTAAAACAACTGTTACGTATGGTAAATCAATACCACATTACCAGTCCAATATTTTTTAGCCACTTCCAAATTTTTACCCCCAATAATCTAAACATATTTAAATCAAGTTGTGAAACCAAATGTTAATCCTTCAATTAATAGACCAACAAAATTTCGAAATTATACTAAGTAAAAACACTTCAAAATTTCCAAGTCAGTCGATAAATGTTTAAATTGTTCAAATTCACAAAAATTTTACGACATTCTTCCGACCTATACATACAAGTTTACTACATATATATTAATATTATGGAGCACCACACATCCCCAAAATAATGATTTAAACTTATATATTCAGCTAAGAGTACTCCAAAATTTTCAGATTATGTAACTGAAAACCTCCCTATTTAAGAACAATAATAGCTTTGGAAATTTCTTTAGCTATTCTGTCATATGTTTGAAAAGAAAATTACGGCAATCCAAGTAATTATAGTGGTTCATGCAATTCCTCTACCCAACATAAAATATCCACTAACGCGAATGATACATCATAAAAAAAAATTTTGCTCAACATACGCATAGGTGAAAATCAGCTTCCTACAAGATCAAACTTATTAATGGATTGTAAAAATTTAATTCTTCTTGTGAAATTAAGTATATCATGTATGATTTCCACAATCATTCACCAAAATTGAAATATACTTCGTCATGGGTACCCACAAAATTACTCATTCCCTTAATATTCAAAGAGTTTAGGTGCTACAACCGAAATATCTAAGAATATTGAAAAAACATAATATAATTTTACAGCACACTACCTACAACATGACAATAGTACAGAATTCAGATCTCAACCCTAAGTAAAATTTTCAAACATTGTAAATACATGTTACATCATCAAACTTCATATATATCGCTAAACTATTTACACCACCTGAAACGTAGGTAACGTTTAATTGATCAATTGGTTCAATTTACCAGGGTAGTGTTATTAAGAAAGTTCCAAATTTTGACACCCAACAATCGAACTAAATTTTAATCACCTTGTTAAGCCAAAGTTTAATTATTCTTTAATGGAGTAATAAAATTTCAAAACTACAATAAAAACACTTTAACATTGCCAAATCCGCAGATAAATTATTCAATTAATACCTATTTACAGAACTTTCCCAAAAAGAAACAGTTCCGAACCCACTTAAAAATATTCTGGAATATTACATAAAATGTTTGTTAAATTTTACCAAGCTCCACAAAACCCTAAAAATAGTTAACTAAAATCTTACTTTTATTTAAGAATACCACGAGATTTTTTATTTGAAGAATTTCTCTAGCCTGCATAGAATATAGACAAATGTGAGTGATATATGCTCAAATTACAAGTGTAAGATTTTGCTCTTTCAATTATTAATCAGTATAAGCCTAGAGCAACAGCAGCCATGGGCGAGATTATACTTATTGTCAGTTTAAAGAAATGAATTTTAAAAATGTAATTCTTCTTGTGAAATTATACATATCTTATATGACTTTCACAATCATCCTTTAAGAATAAAATATAGGTACCCACAAAACTACTTTATTTCCCATGTATTCAAAGAATTTAGATTCTGTAAACGACATTTTTAAGAACTCCGTAAAACGATTTATTTACGGTACACTATATTATGTGAACTTATTACCAAATTCAAATCTCAACCCTTAGTAATGTTTTAAATCTTTATAGATACATGTGCAATTTAGATAGATAATAGTGATTTGTTACAGCTTCAAACTTCATATATCCCCACTAAACTGCACCACACTCAATCTTAGGTAACGTTTAATCAATGAATTAATTTAAATTACGAAGTCAATGTTTTATAGAAAATCCTGAATTTTAATCAACCGATGAAACAAAAGTTTAATTTTATTCTACCTAGATAGACTAACACAATTTCAAAACTACATTACTTCAACATTTACAAGTTTACCGATAAATGCTCAATCAAGACCTATTTACCGATTTTTTCAATAGTTTCAATTAAAAATACCACTATATTTTTTATTTGAAGAATTTCGTCAAACAAATATTTCATGTACTTGCCTGTTGAAGAACAATCATTTGATGTAAAAATGCAACAATTTTTTTTGTCAATTTTGAATATATTTTTTTTGATATATATTTCACTTAAAAATTACTGCAAAGCGGAAACTCCCATATTGATTATACAGGTTCAAGTAATTATTCTACCCAGCGTATGATATTATATGACGTGATAGGAACATCCTTATATTGCTAGTAAACTCAGCCGAAATAAAGGTATTCCAAGAATTTAATTTTTCTTGTGACTACCGACAAGTTATAGGTACGATTTCCAATATCAACACTGAATCCTTATATATTGAAATAATTTAAGTTTAGTACATTTTTTAAAAGTTCCAACATTCTCTATATTTTCAGTATACTCCCCATAAAATGTGTCAATAATACCCAATTCACCTCTTAACCATTAGCCGATTATCAAACTCCGTAAGATAATAATTATTATTAAATGTGCAACTCAGACCGATTACTAATCGGCGATTAGGCATGTCTTAATACTCCAAACTTCATATATCGCAAATTTAATTATACCATTTGGATCATTTAACGATAATATCCTAAATAAATATGTCACCAACAAGAACTATACAAAAGCAATATAAAAACTTCAAAGCATAAGCGACTACTATTACGTTGTTTCTATCTATAACAAATGTCTGCAGTGGCCGTATTCTGTAACTCGTTATCTTCGTAACGTTTCGATATGAATATCGACTGTCGTTATGTACTACAGGGTTGCCAGAAGATTTTCGTCTAAGTCCCATGTATGCCCTAAAGTACCAAATAAGCACACTTCTTTCTTATTATGAACATATATTATCATTTATTTTGAATTTGGATATGACTGATTATCGAATGTATAATGTCAGACAACATTTAAAATATTAAAATAATAAGTTGTGGGAACTTGAAAAATTTCGGATGCACCTACCATGTGGCGCAACATTTAAAATATGTTGATAAAAAGTTGAGTATCCCGTACATACATTTTTTTTAATTCAACGCTAGTGAGGTGGTAACAAATAAATACTACTCAACTACACCTCCGAATAATGATTATCCTTTGAGTTTTCTAAATAATCTTAGTAAATCGAATTTGAATTTAACTCAAATTATATATAAATGTAATTAAAAAAGACTTCAAATTAATTGCGAAGACTGTCAGTAAAAAGTGGCTAAACTGCTATTTGTAGACAAAATCGCCCAATTCGCAATAAATAATTCAGTTTGGAAAGTATGTAGTGCAACTTTAAAACATATCGAATGTTTTATCGATACTCAAACCACGTTGTCGTTATCATTTCGAATGAAACAGAATGAACATTCCGTGGTGTAAAATCCTTAGAATGCAAAGTTATTAATTGTTTTGTGATTCCGTGTCTACTATTGTCTTGACTCAAGATTCTTGAGATCAGAGACCAAATTCAAATTTGAATTATTTGTAAAACAGATTTTCAGTTTTTTATTTGCGCTTTCTTACTTTTAACACAATAGTAAATTTTCTTCTAATTTTAAGATCGATAAAGATTAGACTTAAAGGCAACTGTTCAAGATTATTTAATAAATTTGGCTTATTGACAAGTAGCATGTATGGAAGTAAATTGTTTAATCAAATTATTTATTTTCAATACCATATTTTCCACAAATTTTATGAAATATGATTTTTACATATGTTTGTCAACACATTAAAATTAATGGTGGAACATGATAGAGACAAAAATCAAATTTTAAAAGTCTCATGCAGTTCACATTTCTCTAATCGAAGACACTCTCAAAAATAGTCTCATGGATATTAGACTAGGTAAATTTATATATTAGATGGTAATAGAATGTTATATTTGTGATATTAATAAATAGTAGTTTATATTTCGCTGTTTTAAAGGTACATATATATTCTTTGTTGAATAAAAAAACTCTTGAAAAATTGTGTTCATATTTATTTAATAAACAATTTATTGATGGTTTCCAACTAGCACAACTTGCCATAAATATGCAACTGTTGAGAAGACAAAGCAATATGAAATTAAAATAAAACAAAAAATGGTACCTGTTGCTATCAAAGTACTGACGAATCTAGTCTTCATTAGAAAGAATTCACACTTGTACCACAAAAATCAAGTTCTCCACAATCATTATTTGCAAGTCTACACAGCCTAGTTATGGGACTGTGCATACTGTAATTAGTTTAATGGAACTGAACACAACAGAATTCATGAACACATATTTATTGAAACCAGACTTAGTAACTCAGCACAGTTTAATTATTTACAAACTTAATATACATATATCTGTGGCTTTTGAAGCTTGAAATTTAATAAATTGTCAATGACATTACAATTAATTTGGTCTTCAAATTATCCAAATTTGGAACCTATAAATCAAAATAAGCAACTTTCTAACAAATGAGTATTAACTTTACAATATGGGGACCATACAGGACTTGCATTTTCAGAAGAAGTTGCCAATCAATGGGAACTCCTGGGTCCTTGGTATGGTGCACTCTGTCTAAAATTGCATCAATTATACTATAGTTAAACATATATCTTTCTTCTTCCTTGGTATTGTTAAAATTGTATACTTATTGACTCTAATTCCACAGTCATTATTACCCCTTAGCAACAATCGATTCAAGTTATTTTCAGTATTATGCAGTCATTAGGATGTTCAATAATCTTAAACAATATCTTCAGCATATTTTATCATTTTCTTTGGAGGCACAAAAAATAGAATACTGTGTAGATGAAGAGCTTTTTACCCTATACTTTCATTCCAAATATATTCTGGGGATGTGCAATTACCCTCCGTAAATATGCCTTTGTTCATCAGCATAAAGTAAACATTCAAAGTATTCAAATTTATTAACCATATCATTCACAAATATATTAAATAATATTAGAGCTAAATGCACTCCCTGAGAGACTTTCGACGTGAAAGCAATTTTATTGAAGAAGTCAGTATACACAACATCAACTTGTTTTTTCTCCAAAGTCCACAATAGGCGAGTATCAAAACTTGAGGTAGTAGAACGCCTAGCAGCTCTAACATTATTAAACTGAGTTGGTATCCTAATTGCCTTAATATATTAAAAATATTTCCCATAATACATATTTCTGAAATTGGGCGAAAATTTTCAGTAATGGACTTTTCTCCATTGATACATGTTAGTCCGCTTCTGTGTCTGTATAATTCGGAAACCTCTCAGTCATTATTTCTATCCAGTGTCAACGCCCATAGTTCCCGTTGCGCATCATCATCTTTGACGTCGAAAGGAACAACAATAATTTTAATTTATCACGGTAAAGTGTTAACCTTACTTTGTTTGACACCATACGCACTATCGACTATCGACTGGATAGGTAAAAATTACGGTTTCGTTTCGACTCATAACGACATACAGAATACGGCTGCTGGATGGCTTATTTCACGTTTTCAAACTCATACAGTGTCCTAAACTATGCTTTA
Source organism: Octodonta nipae (assembly GCA_034190945.1). Lineage (NCBI taxonomy): Eukaryota > Metazoa > Arthropoda > Insecta > Coleoptera > Chrysomelidae > Octodonta > Octodonta nipae. The sequence goes on along the minus strand of CM067217.1, from coordinate 97,383,243 downwards.
GACACAAATCCTATATATAAATTAATTTATATATAAACCTTTCAACATAATTTAACATAATAAATAGTTTATATATCGCAATATACCCAAAATCTGTACCATAACACCATCTATTGGATTCTATAGAAATTCACTTTGGGCTCAAAATAGGTTGTAGATATAAATTTCAAAATATCCCCAAAGTATGTCTTTTACAAAAACATAGTTTGGGACCAGTCCTCAAAGCCTGCAGATGTCCCCAATTTATGCCTTGGCTAAAAAAATTGTCTCCATAGTATGCGTTCTGCATATATATATATATATATATATATATATATATATATATATATATATATATATATATTTAAGTTTTCGCTGGCACTAAAGGTTTTAGGTGGTTTCCGGGAATTCATCCGCGTAGTTGATAACTGGTTCCTGCCGGGATCGATGGTCGTGGTCATTTTACCATCGATCCCGGCAGGGATCAGTTATCAACTACGCGGATGAATTCCCGGGAACCACCTAAAACATATATATATTTTATATCTTTGATTTCACTTAAGACTTTTTTAAAAAAATTATTTTATTCAAACATAAAAATCAAAAAATTAACACTTTTAAACTTGTAAAAATAATGAAATGTAAATTTAACTTAAAACTAACTGGGCAGAATAAAATATTATAATGACGACCGTGGGATCGCTTCGGTTCTATTTATGATTTAATAAAAGCTGAAGTCAGCGAAAAGATATTCACACGATGCGTTCCCACGTTAACATCGGAGTACCAGGAAGCTGTCAGCTTAATATGATACCGTTGCATCATACACGTGTGTACAATTCACACCTAACAGCTCCCCCTTATAAAGAAAAGTTGATGTTATAACATCAACTTTTAAATCAAACTGGGCTGTCCATCTGGGATCCATCTTGAATCGCAGGCCTCAATTATGGCACGAGTCTGGACAGTGGTTTTGGGAAGGTCCTTAGGTTGTCTGAAGTGTAATTTTCGTCCTTTGGTGGCTTCTTGACGTGTTTTACAATTTTAACTGAAATGAATGCAACAACAGTGATTATGATTGTTGTAATCGTAGCGTATGTAAACCAGGATATGTTTCTGTTTACAAATGGCTGGATGATAAGGTCGTCCAGGTCCCTGGAGTATTGATCCAATTTATGGCTCGCTATGGATAGTTCGTCCATATTCAAGTCATCCAGCTTTAGGGGCTTGAGTTCTGGAATATCTAGTTTTTCGGGGTGAGAACTGCAACAGTTGTAAGGGATTAATACAGGGTATGAATTGTCGGAAATGTTTATAAGTTTTTGAGGTTCCGCTTGTATTTTTGTGATTCCCACGAAAGCACTGCAGTCTGATTGTAGGCGAATAATGGTATTGTTTGTTAAAACTATTGTCTTAGTATCTATTCCCGCACAATTAATTGTCACATGTAAGGGCTCGGACACTATAACAATCCACGTGTTAGTTTCTAGTCTCTGGACATTGTATTCTTCACTGAATACAACGGAGGTTTGGCAATTTTCCGGTACACTACGGATGTTCTTCAGAAGTTGAGCTTCACAAGGTGCGTTGGAGTCTATGGGGTAGGCATATAACTCAGAACACAGTTTTTGTTGTGGAGTTAGTGGCTTGCATACACTCAAGTCCTTAATGGGTATGTACATTAGAGAATCATCGTTTCAGGCAATATATTTTTGTGTGAATGAAAGAATATGATGAAAACCAGTTCTGTCATCTAAGTGGTAAGATTGGGATAGGATATATCTGAAGTGAAACGCTTCTAATTCGTAAGAGGTGTAGAGTTGTAGCAGGTGTGATTATTGAGGAATGAATTATTTTTAAGCGAGCAAATGTTATAGAATTTAAAATATCATTGAGGTTATCCTCAAGAAATAAATAGCTTGCCATTAATTGTCGCACAAGAGGAATTTTCAAAATTGAAAGACTAATTGGAGTTTCTGAATGGTTTCTGAAGTAGTTACGCTTATTTGTTTAGGAGAAACGCTATCTAATTCGTTTCCAGTTACTTGGCAAGTAATTCCTGGAGCGTTTGGACATTTCTTGAATATCTGACGAGTTTGTACATCAATTCAGAATGAACGGTAGATTGTTTTTGACAAGATTTTGCGAAACTAGTAATGTAATTTATAGTTGGAGATGACTATTCTAGTTTCGTCGTGATAGTAAATACCAAGAGTGTTGTTTATTGGTTTGATGTTGAACTGTGAGACTGCTGATCCGAACAGCAGTAGTAACCTGAAAAGAAAGTTAGTTTTCAGAATAGTGTTTCATTCTGTCAAAGTTAACTTTCGTTCGTTGGTTTGTTTTGAGATTTAAGGGTGTGGCTGAATTATTGTGAATGTCTAAAATTTGGAATGGACCGTTGAATTTGTTATGAAGTTTGTCTTTAATTTGGGATTCTTTGACGTAAACTTTATCACCAATTTTAAATTCGGGAAGTTTGTCGGAAACGTGTTTATCAAAACGTTCTTTAGCCTTTTGCTTTTGTAAGTCAGTTTTTTGGCTGGCTACTTTGTAGTAATAGGAGATGCGATTGTTCCAGTTTCGTATATATTTACTAATCAGTTCCTTATGGTTGTAGGTGGTTTCTGGTGGTCTGCTGGACGTATGTCCAAACACTAGTTCGTAAGGTGAAAAGCCATGGGTTTTGTTTGTCGAGTTATTGTAAGCAATAACCTCATACAGGAGTACATTTAGGGGATGTTCATCTGGGTTTTCGGCTTTATGGATTCGAATCATTTCTAACAAAGTAGAATGAAATCGTTCTACAGAACCGTTTGTTTGCGGATGACCTACGCTTGAATAAGTTAGTTTAATGTCGTATAGTTTACACAAGTCTTTGAATATGGCGTTGTCAAATTCCCTACCATAGTCACAATGGATACGCAATGGCGTACCAAAATGTTGGAAATATAACATCATAGTACTGACAACTGATTTGGCTGATTTCTCTGCTAAAGCATAAGCTTGTGAGTATTTTGTCAGTTCGTCTCTTACAGATAAGATATAGTTTCTGTTAGGTATTTCTAGTATGTCAATATTAATTCGCTCAAACGGTGTTTTAGGCGTTTCCGTAATAACGAGGGGATTGTCTAGGTTTTTGCGACACGCTTTAGTTTTTTGACAAATTTCGCAGTTCTTAACGAAATTTTCAATGTCTTTTGTGAAACTAGGCCAGGTATACATTTCCTTAATACGGCGGACGGTTTCGTTAATGCCGCGGTGCAAGTTATTTTTCCCGTTATGATATCGTTCAAGGATCAGCGGTATTTCGTCTTTTTCGGGGGTTTTTGTAACGTTTTGGCAAATTTTCCATTTGATTTCTTTTTCAGCGAAAATGAAGGAGAGCATCTCTAAAATTGGGAGATCGAGATTAATATTAAAGGTTTCGAAGTCAGCGACTTCTTCGAAAATATCTTCGAAGATGTCATGATGAAATTCCTGAAGATTGGATGATTGGGGAAAAATTATAATGTTTTTGTTTGTTTTGTCTAGTAGTTGACAGTTGGAGAATTCGATTTTGCTATAATCAATTAAAGAAGTAGTTTTATAACGTTCTATAAAGGTTTTAAATTCTTCGAACATAGTTTCAAGAGATATTTCATTTTGTTCGGGTTCAGGACTGTCGTTTTCGGATTCGTCGTTTAGGGGTAGGACTTTGAAGGGTGTTAGTTTCGATTTTGACTGAAATGATGAACATTCGTCAAGATGGCTTATTTTAATCCGTGATAAAGCATCAGAGTTCTTGTTAACTTTACCAGGCTTGTAAATAATTTCATAGTCGTATTCTTCTAGTTTGAGTTTCCATCGGGCAAATCTACTACCGGGATCTTTTATAGAAAATAGCCAGGTTAACGAGCGATGATCGGTCAATAATAGGAACTTACGGCCATAGATTACCGGACGAAAATGCTTAACCGCCCAGACAATGACTAAGAGCTCTCGCTCAATGGTGGAGTACCGGGTTTCCGCTTTACAAAGGGTCCTAGAAGCATATCCAATCGGTAAATCTTTACCCATTGGCCCTTGAGATAATGCGGCGCCGATAGCAAAAGTGCTCGCATCTGTAGTCAGTACAAACGGTTCGTCAAAATTTGGGTAAATGAGTATAGGGGTGGAAGTCAATGTTCGTTTTGGTTCATTGAAGGATTTTACGCACTCTTCGTTAAAATTGAAAGGTTGGTCTTTTTGTAATAGTTTTGTCAGGGGTTTGCAGATCTGTGCAAAGTTAGAAATGAACCAACGGTAGTAACCAGCAAGCACTAAGAAAGATTTTATGTCTTTAGGGTTCTTTGGTTGTGGAAAGTTTAAAATACAGTCTACTTTTGATGGATTGGGTTTTACACCGTCTCTGGTTATAAGATGTCCTAAGTAAGCGACCTCCTTGCGGAGAAATTCGCATTTGTCAGGCTGTATTTTAAGGTTAGCCTTTCTGAGTCTTTTAAATACATCTGTCAGTCGTGATAGATGGACATGTATTGTAGGCGAGTAAATGATTATGTCATCCATGTAAACCAGACATCTTTCATTCTGGATTCCCATAAGAATGTTATCCATCACCCTTTGAAAGGTAGAAGGAACATTCTTCAATCCGAAGGGCATCCGGACGAACTCAAAATGTCCGTTCTTGACAGTGAATGCAGTTTTCGCGATGTCTTTTGGGTCTATTTCTATCTGGTGAAAACCAGAGGCGAGGTCAAGAGTCGTAAAGTACTGGCATTTGCCTAGTTGGTCTAGTAGATCTGAGATGTTCGGTAGTGGGTACTTGTCATTGACTGTAAGTTCGTTAAGTTTGCGGTAATCTACTACAACACGCCACTTCTGTTTTCCAGAGGCGTCTAATTTCTTTGGCACCACCCAGACGGGAGAGGACCAAGGCGAATTAGAGGGTCGTATAATGCCTTCATCGAGCATTTTTGCTACCTGGGACTTAACTTCTTGTTTGTGTACTTGGGGATAACGGTATGATTTTGTATAAACGGGTTTCGCGTTGTTGGTATCAATACTATGTTTGATTAATTATTTTGTCTATTCATTGGGTTTTCTCTCCTCCAAATTTTTTCCTGTAACAGATAAGTATTTAAAAATTGTATATGTAGAACAAAGTGTAGTAAGGCAATTTCGTAAAATTGCCCGGATTACTGGCTGTCTGTACAGAGATTCTTCCTCACAGTTTTTCTGAGAGAAAGAGATGTCTATAAAATGATCAACCAGTATTCCTGTATATAAGTAATGTATTGTATATTGTGTAATACTTATCTATGTATTGTATATTACACAATATACAACACATTACTTATATACAGGAATACTGGTTGATCATTTTATAAACATCTCTTTCTCTCAGAAAAACTGTGAGGAAGAATCTCTGTACAGACAGCCAGTAATCCGGGCAATTTTACGAAATTGCCTTACTACACTTTGTTCTACATATACAATTTTTAAATACTTATCTGGTACAGGAAAAAATTTGGAGGAGAGAAAACCCAATGAATAGACAAAATAATTCAAGACCTCCTCAACAATCTTTTCGAACTTACTATGTTTGATTTCGATGATGATTGATGATAAGTGATCGCCTTCGAGGTACAATATGTCTGAAAAGTCAAGGCATAATTGTAAGATTGAGTCTGACTCTTCGTCGTTTAAATGTACTAGTCGGAGTTGTTTAACGATTTCTTCTTGTCTGTCGGGTTCGTTATAGTTCAAAGGAGTATTTTGTGAGAGTGAATTCACAGAAAAGTTTTGTAACGGTTCGAGTTTTAGATTTGAAAAATTTACTATTTTATGGAGGTTAGAAATTGACCTTTGCTGTCTACTGTAACAACAGCGTTAGGTAGATGGACTTTTTCAATTTCCATACCTGTTAGTCAGGCTTCGGTGTTTCTTAGTTCACAGCTAAGTTTAAAGACTTGTTCGGTACGGGGTTCAATCGAAATTGTATTAATGGACGTATAAGAAGAGGGACATTGTATAGATTCAGTGGCATTGATTGTATCGTCTGTCACTTTATACAGAGGAAGTGTCTTAAAGTTCGTTATTAGTTGTTTTTTGTCAAAATCTAAAATGCAGTTGTAGTGCTCGAGAAAGTCAGAGCCTAACAAACCGTCGAATTCTATATCAAGGTTGCAGATGTAAACCTTGTGAGGGTCTTTTATATTAAAAGGGACGAGGGTCGATTCATTTATAAGGATTTTCTGGTTGGTAATTCCCTGAATTACCACATTTTCCTGAAATCTATCTCTGAAACGGGTGCAGGTGTCTGGTCTGAAAATAGAAAGACCAGCATCGGTATCTATTAAGAGTTTATATGTGTTAGAAGAATCTGTGATGTAGTATAGATTTTTAGAATTTACGGTCAGTAGCGGTCTTATGGAAAGCTCTGTTCTGGGAAGTTCAAATTCGGGTCGAAACTGTCTAGATTTAGTGTTTGAATTTGGGTCTGAAGTTCTGTGTTTTCCGGGGGTTCGGTTTGGAAAGGGAGGTTCTGAAAATTTACGGGGGAATATTCGTGTTCGTTTTCAACGTAGTTGTCACATTCTGCGTTACCTGTTTTTGAGTAGTAGTCGTAATCAGTTTGTGTTGAATCGCAGTAATCTTGGTCGTAACTTCCGAAATCAGTATTTTGGTATTGACTTTCGTATAAGTTAGTATTGGGTTGGTCATACTCATAATTATAAGAGTTGTTCAAGTGATGTGTTCGTTGTTGTCGGAAAAAGTTTTGATTAGGTTTATATTGACCTGAACTTTGGGGTTGTGTATTGGTCGAAGGACGAGGTTGTTGGAAGTTTCTGTTCTGCTGGAAAGTCTGAGTATTGGGTTGGAATTGTGGCCTATTCTGGAATTGGCATGGTTGTTGTGAGAATGGGTTAGAACGTATGTTTGAAAAGTTTTGCCCATAGTTTTGATTTTGTTGCATTTGTCTCGATTTAGTGAGACATTCGTTAACAGTATACCCCATTCTTTAACAGAATGAACATTGTTTTTGTACTGGAAACTGGTTGAGTTTTCGAGCAGGTGGACCTTGGTTTCTAAAATTTGAAAATTTTTGAGATTCTAAGTGATGGAGTTGGAGTTCACGTTTAATGCGTGAAACAGCGGTCAGAATGTCTTTAGGATCGTTAGCACGAACTAGTTGTCCTATCTTCGGCTCTAAACCTGTTAGTAGGCTATTTAGTGCCATGGATTCGATCAAGTCGATTTGTGCCTGTTTTTCTTTTTGAGTCAAGTTCTGTTTGTTAACCGCAGCAAGCATTTTTGCTTGGTGGGTTTGTAGTTGGGCTGAAAATGTTATGGGGGATTCAGTATTTAATTGCCTCATTCTTTGAAGATTTTGAATCAAGGCTAAGAGATCTCTAGGATCTCCAAAGTGGTTCTCTAAGAGTGTCTGAATTTCAGTTAATTGAGTCGGATTGCGAGAATTTATAAGTTCGGCAGCTCTGCCGCGAAGTTTATTTTTTATGTGCAATATTAGAAGCACTTGTTGATAGTCGGTTGCCATACTATACGCGGTTTGGCATGAACAAATAAAAGTATTTAAGAATATAGGATTTCCGTCATATTCCGGAATTATTGCGAACATTTCGGATATTTTGTATGGCTCTACAGTAGGAGTCGCAGCACCTTGTCTTGTAGTTGCCATTTCAAATATTCAGGTGTAACGAAAACGAAAATAAAAAATTAATAAGATAGTAAAATGGAAGTAAGCAAAGTCACACAAAATTCAAAATTATGGTATGAGTAAATGGTTAAATAAATTCAGCAGTTTACGAAAATAAAATAAAGCGAGGTAAAATAATGGAGAATAATAATAAATTTGTTTCAAGAAAAATTATTCAATGCTTAAAATATGGTTTGAAGGAATAAGAAATATGTGTATTTTAAACAAGAGAACTGATAATAATAATAATAATAATAATAATAATGCTGCAACTGAATACAAAGAACGACACGATGCTGTGGCAAAAATACTTCACCAGGAACTAGTCGGGCACTGAAACATGAATTATCACAGTCGGTAAGATTACCATACTCAAATAAATATAAACCAGAATCTGTTTTAGAAAATAACAACTACAAGCTGTACTGGGACCGCACGATACTGACCGATCGGTCTGTTGCTCACAATAGACCAGATATAGTTTTGGTAGATAAAGTTTCTCGGAAAACAACTTTAATTGACATAGCAATTCCCAACAACAATAATATCAATATCAAGCAGGCTGAGAAAATAACCAAATATAGAGATTTGGAATTTCAAATAAAGACTCAGTGGAACATGAACAACACACGAACTGTACCAATTGTTATGTCAACAACAGGACTAGTCCCAAAACATCTATTAGACAATTTAAAATACCTCGGTCTGGACGAACATCTGTACAAACAAATGCAAAAAGCAGTCTTGTTAGGGACAGCCCGGACGGTCAGAAAATTCATGGGAAACTGCCGCCACGACTCCAACCACGGGCCTGAAAACCTGGCAAGGGCTCCCACAGAGCTAAACCCTTTTGATATCTAGGATATCTGGGGTTTAGTGAATTTTCCCCTAAAGGCACTCATAGAGTGCCTTAGAGGGAGTGTGATGCCATACATTGTATGGTCAAGTCGGAAATAATAATAATAATAATAACACCCGTGTGGTGGCCGGGTTAGAATAGCACCACGGTATCCATCGCCTGTCGTATGAGGCCACTAAAGGGGCAGCTGTCCGCTGACCTACTACCTAGCTTTCCTTCCTTCTCCACAACCCGCACGGGATGGTCTGGTTTAAATCATTTCATCTGGGAAGTGACAACCCCACGGGTCCGAGTTACCTGGGTCACCAGGGTCAATTGGTGACAACACCCATGAAAATGGAGCTAAGAAATAGATGCCTCGGAAAAGAGCCGCTGCCTGGGGATCGCCAGGGCATGTCTGGAGCCGGCGCTGGACATGACAGCATGCGGGACGTCGGTGGCAGGGTGCTGAGGAGGCGGGCCCCTGCCGTCCAAAGAGCTACAGCCCAAGAACCAGAAGAACCACAAGAACACTCACCAACACAGTCACAACACCAACGTGACCATCACCAACGGAGTCAAACGAGAACGAGAACTCCACCCGCAGAAAGTGTTGCGCAGGATCAACAGCCTGCGCTCACTCAAGCGGGACTGAAAAGACAGCGCATGAAATGGACTGGCGCCATGAATGAATTTATAATGCGCACGGTTTACAGAATCACGAACCTTGGCCAGGACAAGACTGGATATCGCCAAATACTCTATCAAGAGTTGTGTCGTGAGTACCCAGAGCTTCAAGTTACTGAACAGAGAGTCGCAGATCAATATCGTGTCATCTTGAAAAATGGCCTTATTTCGCCTGAACAACTGGACACAATAAAGAGCGAAGTGGAGCGCGAACTATTTGGTCGAAATACAATCGATCCAGAGCCGGAAACACCTTTGGCACAAAGAGCGGACGAGACTCAAGAACTACAGCAAGAACAGCCAACCAACGCTGACCTGCTTGAGAAGATCCAAGCAGGAATGGAAGGAGCTCTTAGAGAGTATAATGGAACAGATCCACTGACTAGACCAGCTCTTCCCAAACTAAGATCATCTAAGAAACTGGGTATCGTGTTGCAGGCTATGAACAAATTTATCTTGCCAACCTATGTTTTAGGTGCTAATACGTTAGAGTCGCTACACACAATCATCTACTGTGCTGCAACTGCCATCTGCAAAATAATTGGGGTCGCAGTAAGACCAAAGCAAGACCCTCCCCAATTTAGACAAACCCCTCGAATACCACCTTGGCAAGAAGACTTGAAGGGAAAATCAATTCTCTTCGGAAAGACGTTGGAAGACTGACCGAGTACCAACGAGGAGTCAGGAACAACAGAATAGAAAGGCTTGTCAAGACTATCATGGACAATAACCGAATACACTCCCAGTGGGATGGAGAAAACATCACATCTCAGCAGTGTCTGGACAGTCTACGACAAAAGCTCTCCGTCTACACAAGTCGATTGAGAAGGTACAAAACCAGTAACCAACGGAAACTAGACAACACACTCTTCCGACAATCAGAAAAAGGGTTTTATAGAAAACTTAACAACAACAATAATAATGAAGCCCCTAGTTACCCCAGTAAAACAGACATCGAGGAATTCTGGAAAACACAGCTTTCCACAACAACCTCCTATAACTCCGGAGCCAGCTGGATTAATGAGGAGGAGGCTGCATCTCAGAACTGTGAGGCCATGCAACACCAACCATTTACAACGGAAGATACATCCAACATAATGAAGAACCTCCATAACTGGAAAGCACCAGGACCAGATGGTGTACAAAATTACTGGATAAAGAAACTGTACGCAACCCACGAAACACTAACAACCCTTATAAATGACGTAATTGCCCACCCACACAAGATGCCTAGTTTCCTAACGCATGGTGCTACATACCTCTTACCAAAGGACGACCTAGGTGCACAGGACCCAGCAAAGTACCGACCAATCACTTGCCTTCCAACCTTATACAAACTCATAACATCATGCATTAATCATCACATTTTCAAACATTGTGAACTGAACAACATAATTACTCAACAACAAAAGGGATGCGCGAAAAATTCGATGGGTTGCAAAGAACAACTGATAATTGATTCCGTTGTCTGCAATCAAGCCCACGCCAAACGACGTAATCTCTACATGGCATATGTGGACTACAAAAAGGCCTTTGATTCAGTTCCACATGATTGGCTCATTAATGTGCTGAAACTCTATAAAGTGAATAATTGTATTATTAACTTTTTAGAACATGCCATGGCCACCTGGCAAACCAAAATCTCACTGAATGAAGCCAACTGTTCGATACAAACAGATCCTATTCCAATCAGAAGGGGTATATTCCAGGGAGACTCTCTTAGCCCGCTGTGGTTCTGCCTTGCCATGAACCCTCTCTCGAACAAACTGAACTCGACTAATTTTGGGTTCAGTCTCAAACACAACAACGTACAAGCATTGAAGATAAACCATTTGTTATGCATGGACGACTTAAAGTTGATGGCAGCTACAAAACAACAGCTGCATGACATGCTTAAAATAGTAGAAGGGTTCTCTAGTGACATCCATATGAAATTTGGCCTAGACAAATGCCGAATTATTAATATAGTTAAAGGCAAAATACAGCAGGGGCACTTCGAAATGGGAGATGACACCTCAATTGAATCTATGGGGGAAGGTCATACTTATAAATACCTTGGAATAAAGCAGGCTCAACGTATTGATCACATGACTATGAAAAAGGACCTAACAGCAGAGTTTTATAGAAGGGTAAGACGACTGTTGAAAACTAAATTAAACAGTAAAAATCTGATTCAGGCTATTAACACCTATGCATGTTCAGTGCTCAGTTACTCTTTCGGTATAGTTAATTGGTGCAAGACTGACATTGAACAATTACAACGAAAAGTTCGAGTTTTACTAACAAAAGCTCAAAATCACCATCCAAAGAGCTCTGTCGAACGTACAACTTTGCCACGGTATGAAGGAGGAAGAGGATTGACAGATCTAAGTAAGCTATTAGATCAACAAATTTCTATTTTGCGTAGTCATTTCCAGAAACTCGCAGAATTTTCTGATCTACATAGAGTCATGTGCCAGGTTGATGACTCAACACCACTGCGCTGACACAACAACATGTCCAATTACACTACCAGACCACAGATCAGAAACTGCTGAAATGGAAAGAGAAGCCCCTTCATGGAAGACATATAAATGACGTCAACCAAGATTTTGTCGACAGTGCAGCGTCGAACTACTGGTTGATCTCTGGTCATATGTTCCCTGAAACGGAAGGCTTTATATTGGAGATCCAAGATCAAGTAATTCCAACTAAGAACTACCTAAAGTACATCGTTAAAGACCCTTCTATTAACAACGACAGATGCAGGTACGGTTGCCAAACATCTGAATCTATCCAGCATATCACAGGAGGTTGTCAAGCGTTCGCTGCAACTGAATACAAAGAACGACACGACACTGTGGCAAAAATACTTCACCAGGAACTAGCACTAAAACATGAATTATCACAGTCGGTAAGATTACCATACTATAAATATAAACCAGAATCTGTTTTAGAAAATAACAACTATAAGCTGTACTGAGACCGCACGATACTGACCGATCGGTCTGTTGCTCACAATAGACCAGATATAGTTTTGGTAGATAAAGTCTCTCGGAAAACAACTTTAATTGACATAGCAATTCCTAACAACAATAATATAAATATCAAGCAGGCTGAGAAAATAACCAAATATAGAGATTTGGAATTTCAAATAAAGACTCAGTGGAACATGAACAACACACGAACTGTACCAATTGTTATGTCAACGACAGGACTAGTCCCAAAACATCTCTTAAACAATTTAAAATACCTCGGTCTGGACGAACACCTTTACAAACAAATGCAAAAAGCCGTCCTGTTAGGAACAGCCCGGACGGTCAGAAAATTTATGGGGAACTGCAGCCACGACGCCAACCACGGGCCTGATAACCTGGCAAGGGCTCCCACAGAGCTAAACCCTTTTGATATGTAGTATATCTGGGGTTTAGTGAATTTTCCCCTAAAGGCACACCACGTGTGCCTTAGAGGGAGTGTGATGCCATACATTGTATGGTCAAGTCGGGAATAATAATAAACTCTTACCAAAGGACGACCTATGTGCACAGGACCCAGCAAAGTACCGACCAATCACTTGCCTTCCAACCTTATACAAACTCATAACATCATGCATTAATCATCGCATTTTCAAACATTGTGAACTGAACAACATAATTGGGATTTTGAAAAAAAAAATTTATTGATTTTTTTCATGTATTTTAAAACTTTATTGTTAATAATATTGATATTTAATGCAAAAAACTAGAAAAAATTTTTTTTTCAATTAATTATAAACGATTAAAAATTGATAAAATTTGAAAAAAAATCACGTGACTATAAACGCGCCATGAGTGGTCGCCATAGTTGTGACGTCATAATGTTATAGCTATTTAATAACAGTACAGAGTTTACGGCTATTACACGTGACTAGACAATAATATTGAAAATTTATTGTTAAAAAACGTGTCGTTAGTTGATTCCGATTAGCTATGTGTGATAAAGGATTTATAAAGGCAAAGTCTGATAATATTCCTGATGTTGATATATTTATGATAACCAATTTTTTAAAAACTGACGTTCGGTTTAATTCTGCTGAAGTTCGAGGTGCCAAGGCATCAAGGTAAGTCTGTTAAAAAATAATATAATAAATGAAAATATTTAGGGGTTTATTTTTCATTATATTAATTATAATTATTTATTTTATAAATTGTAGAGCGTCACGTGAGAGTTACGGCGATAAAGCTATAGGTTATGTTCAACTAAGTCGTAAAAATAATATTTGCATTGTAAAAGGACGGGTATTTACCTTTACCTCCTTTACCTTTACCTCCCATTGTTGTATAATAAGTATAATTTTCCATATCATCTTTCAACTAGAAAAAAAACAGAAATCATAAGAATTATTTAAATATTATTATAACAACAGAACAACCACTTTAATATAAAATTAAAAAATTTTGATCTAGTTAAATACATAACCTAGAACGTTATAAAACTATAAATATATCAAATTGAATCCCAATCATTAGATAAAGCGATATGAATTTATTATTTAAGCACTTTAAATTATCAATAAAAAATTTTTTTAATGCTATGATTTTAAAGGTTATGATTTAGAGTCCAGTTCAAAAAATTTATTGACTGAACTCTACTTGTTTGATTTGTATACTTAGATAAATAATAATTAATAACAATGGTATTAAGAAATACTTACATCGAAATGATCTTCACAACAAAAAAATTCGATTTTGTTTTGGGATTATCACGGTGCACTGCTTGAAACCATTTATTTCGACGTTTGCTATCTTGGGGAACATTTAAAAACATTTTGTTAGGAGTTGTTTTTGTAGTATTCGTACATAATGGTACAAAACAAGAACGATAACTTTTAAGGTTCGACATTATCAATATAAATTTGAATATTTAACTATGACAACAGAATTAAATCAATCAATACACTGTCCTTATTATTTCTGTATCAACTGCAATGAGTGACAACTAACATTATGACGTCACACGCGCTCGGGTTTGTTCGGGAGCTGTCGGTGTGTCTTCGGTACTGGATTCAAAAATTAATTTTTATTTTGAAATAACTTTTAAACTATTGCGAAAAAAAAAGTAGTTTCCTTATAAAACTTATATATGATCTTTCCATTTATCGCAAAAAAAAAATTTTTCAAAAACCCAATTACTCAACAACAAAAGGGATGTGCGAAAAATTCGATGGGTTGCAAAGAACAACTGATAATTGATTCCGTTGTCTGCAATCAAGCCCACGCCAAACGTCGAAATCTCTACATGGCATATGTGGACTACAAAAAGGCCTTTGATTCAGTTCCACATGATTGGCTCATTAAGGTGCTGAAACTCTATAAAGTGAATTGTATTATTAACTTTTTAGAACATGCCATGGCTACCTGGCAAACCAAAATCTCACTGAATGAAGCCAACTGTTCGATACAAACAGACCCTATTCCAATCAGAAGGGGTATATTCCAGGGAGACTCTCTTAGCCCGCTGTGGTTCTGCCTTGCCATGAACCCTCTCTCAAACAAACTGAACTCAACTAATTTTGGGTTCAGTCTCAAACACAACAACGTACAAGCATTAAAGATAAACCATTTGTTATACATGGACGACTTAAAGTTGATGGCAGCTACAAAACAACAGCTGCATGATATGCTTAAAATAGTAGAAGGGTTCTCTAGTGACATCCATATGAAATTTGGCCTAGACAAATGCCGAATTATTAATATAGTTAAAGGCAAAATACAGCAGGGCCACTTCGAAATGGGAGATGGCACCTCAATTGAATCTATGGGGGAAGGTCATACTTATAAATACCTTGGAATAAAGCAGGCTCAACGTATTGATCACATGACTATGAAAAAGGACCTAACAGCAGAGTTTTATAGAAGGGTAAGACGACTGTTGAAAACCAAACTAAACAGTAAAAATCTGTTTCAGGCTATTAACACCTATGCGTGTTCAGTACTCAGTTACTCTTTCGGTATAGTTAATTGGTGCAAGACTGACATTGAACAATTACAACGAAAAGTTCGAGTTTTACTAACAAAAGCTCAAAATCACCATCCAAAGAGCTCTGTCGAACGTACAACTTTGCCACGGTATGAAGGAGGAAGAGGATTGACAGATCTAAGTAAACTATTAGATCAACAAATTTCTATTTTGCGTAGTCATTTCCAGAAACTCGCAGAATTTTCTGATCTACATAGAGTCATGTGCCAGGTTGATGACTCAACACCACTGCGACTGACACAACAACATGTCCAATTACACCACCAGACCACAGATCAGAAACTGCTGAAATGGAAAGAGAAGCCCCTTCATGGAAGACATATAAACGACATCAACCAAGATTATGTCGACAGTGCAGCGTCGAACTACTGGTTGATCTCTGGTCATATGTTCCCTGAAACGGAAGGCTTTATATTGGCAATCCAAGATCAAGTAATTCCAACTAAGAACTACCTAAAGTACATCGTTAAAGACCCTTCCATTAACAACGATAGATGCAGGTACGGTTGCCAAACATCTGAATCTATCCAGCATATCACAGGAGGTTGTCAAGCGTTCGCTGCAACTGAATACAAAGAACGACACGATGCTGTGGCAAAAATACTTCACCAGGAACTAGCACTGAAACATGAATTATCACAGTCGGTAAGATTACCATACTATAAATATAAACCAGAATCTGTTTTAGAAAATAAAAACTACAAGCTGTGTACTGGGACCGCACGATACTGACTGATCGGACTGTTGCTCACAATAGACCAGATATAGTTTTGGTAGATAAAGTCTCTCAGAAAACAACTTTAATTGACATAGCAATTCCCAACAACAATAATATCAATATCAAGCAGGCTGTGAAAATAACCAAATATAGAGATTTGGAATTTCAAATAAAGACTCAGTGGAACATGAACAACACACGAACTGTACCAATTGTTATGTCAACAACAGGACTAGTCCCAAAACATCTATTAGACAATTTAAAATACCTCGGTCTGGACGAACATCTGTACAAACAAATGCAAAAAGCAGTCTTGTTAGGGACAGCCCGGACGGTCAGAAAATTCATGGGAAACTGCCGCCACGACTCCAACCACGGGCCTGAAAACCTGGCAAGGGCTCCCACAGAGCTAAACACTTTTGATATCTAGGATATCTGGGGATAAGTGAATTTTCCCCTAAAGGCACTCATAGAGTACCTTAGAGGGAGTGTGATGCCATACATTGTATGGTCAAGTCGGGAATAATAATAATAAACCCTTTTGATATGTAGTATATCTGGGGTTTAGTGAATTTTCCCCTAAAGGCACACATAGTTAGAGGGAGTGTGATGCCATACATTGTATGGTCAAGTCGGGATAATAACTTTAATTGACATAGCAATTCCTAACAACAATAATATAAATATCAAGCAGGCTGAGAAAATAACCAAAATAGAGATTTGGAATTTCAAATAAAGAATCAGTGGAACATGAACAACACACGAACTGTACCAATTGTTATGTCAACGACAGGACTAGTCCCAAAACATCTCTTAAACAATTTAAAATACCTCGGTCTGGACGAACACCTTTACAAACAAATGCAAAAAGCCGTCCTGTTAGGAACAGCCCGGACGGTCCGAAAATTTATGGGGAACTGCAGCCACGACGCCAACCACGGGCCTGATAACCTGGCAAGGGCTCCCACAGAGCTAAACCCTTTTGATATGTAGTATATCTGGGGTTTAGTGAATTTTCCCCTAAAGGCACACATAGTGTGGGAGTGTGATGCCATACATTGTATGGTCAAGTCGGGATAATAATAATAAGACCAGATATAGTTTTGGTAGATAAAGTCTCTAGAAAAACAACCTTGATTGACATAGCAATCCCTAACAACAACAATATAAATATTAAGCAGGCTGAAAAAATAGCCAAATACAGGGATTTAGAATTTCAAATACAGAGACAATGGGGACATGAACAACACTCGAACAGTACCAGTTGTTATGTCAACAACAGGAGAAGTCCCAAAACATCTATTAAACAATTTGAAATACCTCGGTCTGGACGAACATCTTTACCAACTGATGCAAAAAGCCGTCCTGTAAGGAACAGCCCGGACGGTTGGAAAATTCATGGGGAACTGCAGCCACGACGCCAACCACGGGCCTGATAACCTGGCAAGGGCTCCCACTGAGCTAAACCCTTTTGATATGTAGTATATCTGGGGTTTAGTGAATTTTCCCCTAAGGGCACACTATGTGTGCCTTAGAGGGAGTGTGATGCCATACATTGTATGGTCAAGTCGGATAATAATAATAATAAACCCCGTGTGGTGGCCGGGTTAGAATAGCACCACGGTATCCACCGCCTGTCTTATGAGGCGACTAAAGGGGCAGCTGTCCGCTGACCTACTACCTAGCTTTCCTTCCTGCTCCACCCGCACGGGATGTTCTGGTTTAAATCATTTCATCTGGGAAGTGACAACCCCACGGGTCCGAGTTACCTGGGTCACCAGGGTCAATTGATGACACCACCCATGAAAATGGAGCTACGGAGTAGATGCCTCGGAAAAGTGCCGCTGCCTGGAGATCGCTAGGGCATGTCTGGAGCCGGCGCTGGACATGACAGCATGCGGGACGTCGGTGGCAGGGTGCTGAGGAGGCGGGCCCCTGCCGGCAAAAGAGCTACAGCCCAAGAACCAGAGGAACCAGAAGAACCACAACCAATACAGTCACAACAACAACGTGACCATCACCAACGGAGTCAAATGAGAACGAGAACTCCACCCGCAGAAAGTGTTGCTCAGGATCAACAGCCAGCGCTCACTCAAGCGGGACTGAAAAGACAGCGCATGAAATGGACTGGCGCCATGAATGAATTTATAATGCGCACGTTTTACAGAAATACGAAACTTGGCCAGGACAAGACTGGATATCGCCAAATACTCCATCAAGAGTTCTGTCGTGAGTACCCAGAGCTTCAAGTTACTGAACAGAGAGTCGCAGATCAATATCGTGTCATCTTGAGAAATGGCCTTATTTCGCCTGAACAACTGGATAGAATAAAGAGCGAAGTGGAGCGCGAACTATTTGGTAGAAATACAATCGATCCAGAGCCTGAAACACCTTTGGCACAAAGAGCGGACGAGACTCAAGAACTACAACAAGAACAGTCAACCAACGCTGACCTGTTTGAGAAGATCCAAGAAGAAATGGAAGGAGCTCTTAAAGAGTATAGTGGAACAGATCCACTGACTAGACCAGCTCTTCCCAAACTAAGATCGTCTAAGAAACTGGGTATCGTCTTGCAGGCTATGAACAAATTTATCTTGCCAAACTATATTTTAGGTGCTGATACGTTAGAGTCGCTACACACCACCATCTACTGTGCTGCAACTTCCATCTGCAGAACAATTGGTGTCGCAGTAAGACCAAAGCAAGACACTCCCCAATTTAGACAAACACCTCGAATACCACCTTGGCAAAGAAGACTTGAAGGGAAAATCAATTCTCTTCGGAAAGACGTTGGAAGGCTGACCGAGTACCAACGAGGAGTCAGGAACAACAGAATAGAAAGGCTTGTCAAGACTATCATGGACAATAACCGAATACACTCCCAGTGGGATGGAGAAAATATCACATCTCAGCAGTGTCTGGACAGTCTACGACAAAAGCTTTCCGTCTACACAAGTCGATTGAGAAGGTACAAAAGCAGTAACCAACGGAAACTAGACAACACACTCTTCCGACAATCAGAAAAAGGGTTTTATAGAAAACTTAACAACAACAATAATAATGAAGCCCCTAGTTACCGCAGTAAAACAGACATCGAGGAATTCTGGAAAACACAGCTATCCACAACAATCTCCTATAAGTCCAGAGCCAGCTGGATTAATGAGGAGGAGGCTACATCTCAGAACTGTGAGGCCATGCAACACCAACCATTTACAACGGAAGATAAATCCCACATAATGAAGAACCTCCATTACTGGAAAGCACCAGGGCCAGATGGTGTACAAAATTACTGGATAAAGAAACTGTACGCAACCCACGAAACACTAACAGCACTTATAAATGACGTAATTACCGACCCACACAAGATGCCTAGTTTCCTTACGCATGGTGCTACATTCCTCTTACCAAAGGACAACCTATGTGCACAGGACCCAGCAAAATACCGACCAATCACTTGCCTTCCAACCTTATACAAACTCATAACATCGTGCATTAATCATCGCATTCTCAAACATTGTGAACTGAACAACATAATAACTCAACAACAAAAGGGATGCGCGAAAAATTCGATGGGTTGCAAAGAACAACTGATAATTGATTCCGTTGTCTGCAATCAAGCCCATGCCAAACGACGAAATCTCTACATGGCATATGTGGACTACAAAAAGGCCTTTGATTCAGTTCCACATGATTGGCTCATTAAGGTGCTGAAACTCTATAAAGTGAATAATTGTATTATTAACTTTTTAGAATATGCCATGTCCACCCCATTCCAATCAAAAGGGGTATATTCCAGGGAGACTCTCTTAGCCCGTTGTGGTTCTGCCTTGCCATGAACCCTCTCTCAAACAAACTGAACTCAACTAATTTTGGGTTCAGTCTCAAACACAACAACGTTCAAGCATTAAAGATAAACCATTTGTTATACATGGATGACTTAAAGTTGATGGCAGCTACAAAACAACAGCTGCATGATATGCTTAAAATAGTAGAAGGGTTCTCTAGTGACATCCATATGAAATTTGGCCTAGACAAATGCCGAATTATTAATATAGTTAAAGGTAAAATACAGCAGGGGCACTTCGAAATGGGAGATGGCACCTCAATTGAATCTATGGGGGAAGGTCATACTTATAAATACCTTGGAGTAAAGCAGGCTCAACGTATTGATCACATGACTATGAAAAAGGACCTAACAGCAGAGTTTTATAGAAGGGTAAGACGACTGTTGAAAACAAAACTAAACAGTAAAAATCTGTTTCATGCTATTAACACCTATGCGTGTTCAGTGCTCAGTTACTCTTTCAGTATAGTTAATTGGTGCAAGACTGACATTGAACAATTACAACCAAAAGTTCGAGTTTTATTAACAAAAGCTCAAAATCACCATCCAAAGAGCTCTGTCGAACGTACAACTTTGCCACGGTATGAAGGAGGAAGAGGATTGACTGATCTAAGTAGGCTATTAGATCAACAAATTTCTATTTTGTGTAGTCATTTCCAGAAACTCGCAGAATTTTCTGATCTACATAGAGTCATGTGCCAGGTTGATGACTCAACACCACTGCGACTGACACAACAACATGTCCAATTACACCACCAGACCACAGATCAGAAACTGCTGAAATGGAAAGAGAAGCCCCTTCATGGAAGACATATAAATGACGTCAACCAAGATTTTGTCGACAGTTTCCCTGAAACGGAAGGCTTTATATTGGAGATCCAAGATCAAGTAATTCCAACTAAGAACTACCTAAAGTACATCGTTAAAGAACCTTCTATTAACAACGATAGATGCAGGTACGGTTGCCAAACATCTGAATCTATCCAGCATATCACAGGAGGTTGTCAAGCGTTCGCTGCCACTGAATACAAAGAACGACACGATGCTGTGGCAAAAATACTTCACCAGGAACTAGCGCTGAAACTCGAGCTATCACAGTCGGTAAGAACACCCTACTATATATACAAACCAGAATCTATTTTAGAAAATAACAACTACAAACTGTACTGGAACCGGACGATATTGACCGACCGGACTGTTGCTCACAATAGACCAGATATAGTTTTGGTAGATAAAGTCTCTAGAAAAACAACCTTAATTGACATAGCAATCCCTAACAACAACAATCTAAATATTAAGCAGGCTGAAAAAATTGCCAAATACAGGGATTTAGAATTTCAAATACAGAGACAATGGGACATGAACAACACTCGAACAGTACCAATTGTTATGTCAACAACAAGAGTAGTCCCAAAACATCTATTAAACAATTTGAAATACCTCGGTTTGGACGAACATCTTTACCAACTGATGCAAAAAACCGTCCTGTTAGGAACAGCCCGGACGGTTAGAAAATTCATGGGGAACTGCAGCCACGGCGCCAACCACGGGCCTGATAACCTGGCAAGGGCTCCCACAGAGCTAAACCCTTTTGATATGTAGTATATCTGGGGATTAGTTAATTTTCCCCTAAGGGCACACTATGTGTGCCTTAGAGGGAGTGTGATGCCATACATTGTATGGTCAAGTCGGTAATAATAAGAACCAGAAGAACCAAAACAACACTCACCAATACAGTCACAACAACAACGTGACCATCACCAACGGAGTCAAACGAGAACGAGAACTCCACCCGCAGAAAGTGTTGCGCAGGATCAACAGCCAGCGCTCACTCAAGCGGGACTGAAAAGACAGCGCATGAAATGGACTGGCGCCATGAATGAATTTATAATGCGCACGTTTTACAGAATCACGAACCTTGGCCAGGACAAGACTGGATATCGCCAAATACTCTATCAAGAGTTCTGTCGTGAGTACCCAGAGCTTCAAGTTACTGAACAGAGAGTCGCAGATCAATATCGTGTCATCTTGAGAAATGGCCTTATTTCGCCTGAACAACTGGACACCATAAAGAGCGAAGTGGAGCGCGAACTAATTGGTCGACATACAAACGATCCAGAGCTTGAAACAACTTTGGCACAAAGAGCGGACGAGACTCAAGAACTACAGCAAGTATCGTCTTGCAGGCTATGAACAAATTTATCTTACCGACCTATGTTTTAGGTTCTAATACGTTAGAGTCGCTACACACAATCATCTACTGTGCTGCAACTTCCATCTACAGAATAATTGGGGTCGCAGTAAGACGAAAGCAAGACCCTCCCCAATTTAGAAAAACCCCTCGAATACCACCTTGGCAAAGAAGACTTGAAGGGAAAATCAATTCTCTTCGGAAAGACGTTGGAAGACTGACCGAGTACCAACGAGGAGTCAAGAAAGTAGTTAAACAAAGAGAGTTCTGGACCGGAAGTGGGCATAAAGGTAACCAGTCATCGAGTTCTCGCCGGGAGCTGCTGCCGAGCTGTTGGTAGTTGTTGTTTGGATAAGAAGAAGAAGACATTGGGAAGAAGAAGACATTGGGGGTGGTCGTAGGGGTGCGCGAAAGACATTTGGGTGTGTCGCAGAGGTGCGCGCCATCTGTTGTTAATAAATGAAAGCAATTGTTTTGTGGGTTGCGTGTGTTGCAGAGGTTCGCGCCATCTGTTGTCAATAATTGAAAGCCATTGTATTGTGGGTTGCAGGGTACACGCCATCTGTTGTTGGTTGTGGTGGTTACAAAGAAAAAAAGCTAAATACTTGGCCGGGTATCGAACGCGGTTTGCCTGATTACAAAGTCAGGTGTCCAACGAGCTGCGCTAATGCGGTTAATCGAGAAATGTTTATTTGAAAAGGTATAGTACATGCCCGTTGCGCGGGCGCGGGTTTTTGGGCGTTGTTCGGTTAGATATTTGGGGGCTGGATGGTGGGATATAGTTGGCTGTAAAAAGGCGCAAGTCCGTTGCGCGGCAACTTTCGTCGGACGTCGAGCTTTGAGACTTAGAATTTTTTTTAATGTTTCAAGCGTCTGAAAGATATGGTGTGTTGTTGCCTGTAAAAAAATTTAAAATCTTTTGCTTAAGCCTGCATGCGCGAGAACGTCCACTCCTTCGAGTCTATAGTTTTCGTAAGCGACCGCCTACCTGCGCAAGAACGGCAACTTTCGTCGGACGCCGAGCGACTATTGTTTAAATAAGTTAGCATATAGTATATTAAGGCATATTCTGAAAATCTCCAAACAAGATGAACCCAAATAACTCTTAATTTGTGATCTTGTCTTTGTACAAGTAAGGCCGCCATCATCCAACCGCATATTCAGATTCAAAGAAATAATAATTTATCTAGCGACTAGTTCAAGTATGCCTTTAATACCGTCAACGGAAATGGTAAACCGCAACGAAAAGACACTGTGATATCATGTTTACGCTAAAGGATTTTTTCTTGTGAAAATAAACACCATCAAATATATCGTTAAAACAAAATACCCGAGATTAATACTATCCAAATGTAATGCTCCCATAATATACTTAATAATGGTCTGTTATAATATTTTATTTCATACCGAAACACAGCCCAATATATATACAAAAATACCTGAGAATACCATCGCAATAGCATTCTCCAATTAATTTACTGTGTGTATATAGAACATTGGAAAATAAATAGCTCCGATTATAAATATATCTGTCTGACCTGAAAGAATTCAACGATGATAATAACAAAAGATAAACTAAACCGCAACTGTAAGATAAAAAAATGTGTTGTCACATTTAGAACAGAAAATGCGATATAAAAATTCAATAATTTTTAAGAAATTATGGAAATATACTGGGAATAGACAGCCAGGTTGGTTTAAATAAAAAATACTGTTCTGAATGGTAGAAATAGCTGCAAATACGTTGGTGAGTACAGACATAAAAAATATCATTTTATGGATTTGCTCAAGACTCAGCAACCAACTATGGAATACGAAGAAATTCAAGATGCAATCATAACTCAAAAGAAATACATTTGCATGAGCGCCATCGACCTTGAAATGCTGCTTATGCAGATGCGTAGCATTCCAGTCGATGAACAAGGCAATTTCGACAAGATCATAGCCATCCTAGACAAACGATACGACAATCAATCCTTGAGCCAAGTATACCAAGTCCAACTGAGTGGAAAAACGCAAAAATCCGGTGAAAGCCTCCAAGAATTCGAAGCAAAGATTAGACGGTTAGTTCACTTGTCCTATCCAGACCTGCCAGAGGAAACGAAAGACCTCTATACTTTAATTTAAGGAACGAAGTAGTCCATCGTGTAGCTCCCAAGTCCATCAACCACGAAAAACAGAGATGTATGGCTCTGTTAGCTCTTAGTAAGAGTGAATGGTACCTCATACGTAGACAGCGGCGGTCTTTCCAAGCAGCTATAAAGGCAGTGCTGAAGAAACATCCAAATGCTCAACTTGTTAAAGAATGGTTTGATGTCTCACATCCCATAGATATAGGTAACGCTCTCAAGTTCCGACTTGTGAACTTAAAAGTGTTTGCTAGGGGCAACACACTGCAAAATCAGAACCATTGTCTGATTCTGACCTGGTTGATAATATAGAATCTATCATGAATGAAAACGTTGCCATGGAGATTTCCAGAGATGCTCAACAAATTACCAACCCCAGAATAAAGTATTTTGTATAATAGTGTTATTTGTTTCCCAATTATATTGTAAATATTATATGTTTAAATAAAACAAAATATGTTCAAATTAGCATTTTTATTTTTAGCATACATATATTTTTAAATAACCTGCAATTTTCTGTCTACATATGCAACAATGATCTATTTTCAGTGAACAATCAAAGCAACTAGCAAAGTGTCTGCATGGCATAAAAACAATTGTCATTTCATTAGTTAAGCAAATTTTACAAGTATTATGATTAGAGTCAGTGTGGGGATTTGGTGGGCAGTCTCTAAGCAATAAACATTTAGCTGATCCCTTTTTGTGAAGCTCTGTAATATCATCACAAGGTAAGAGATTCTTGAGCTCTAAGCCACAACAATGACAAGTGATCCTGTCGCCGTAGCCCGTGTAAAAGAAGCCGGCGTTGACCAGCTCGGTGGGTGTCTGCTTCAAGGCAATAGGCCAGTCTTTGAACGTCTCAAGTCTGCTCTCAAATGTCACTTTGCTTTTATGTCTGATAAGTCTGGTGATGTGGTAAGTGTCATCAAAATCAAAAAAGCGACAATATGGATTCCAGTCCAGATGATCGGCAACAGGGTCATCACCATCTTCCCAGTTGAAACCACGTGTATCACAAAATGGACATTCAACAGCATCATTTAAGCTGCCATCGGATTCTATTGCATCTTGTCGGTAGATAAACCCTGCTCTAGCTAACTTTTCAGCAGGAAAGTCGGAAGGCCAGTTTTCAAAGGTACATAATCGATTTTCGTATATTTGGAAGTATTCTCGACACTCCATGGTGTAGATCTGATGAAATAAACAACAATGTTTTTAATTTATAAGTATTTATTGAATTTTTCTAATGTCAATATCTCTTAAAATAATGTTTTTATAATAATAAATATGTTCTTTTAATGCAATACATAATGGAGACCCGTCATCTAAACAAAATGGTTTTAACAATTTTTCAATCGGTAAACGATTTAGTCAATTTGACCATAAACATATTTCATCTATTATTTTATAATAAAAAGTACAGAAATTTTAGCGCTTCAAATAAATTATTTTACTTGAGATAATAGGGTTAATAGCTAAGAGTTCAACCACATCACTATAATCCAAATAGAGCGCGCAAATGTTTTTCATCACCAACACTTGTTTGACGTCTTCATACTGGATCTGGGATAGATGGAGACAATCTCCGCAGGTCACTGGGGCAGCAAACTCTGGAGGTGTGGCATTTTCAAAAAAGTTTGTTTTCAGGAGCTTGAGCTCAATGATGACATCTTCCCACTCGTACATAGTCATTACAATTTTCGTTGGTGTTCCAGCGGCTACAGGTGTTTTTTGCAAGATAACCACTGGAGAATAGGATCTTGCAGGACTGAGTGCACATTGAACATCATACTCTGAACTCAGTAATGGAAATCTCGAATGCAGCAAGTAATAGTCTTCCTTTTTCGCAGCTTCATCATACATTTGTAACACTCTATTCAAGTCCGCACTGTAATTGATAGTGGAATCACTACTATAACCACTATCCATGGTTTCAAAACTGCTGATACTACTCATTTTCACAAATCACTCGAGAAGTAAACTGGAACTGGGAATATATGTAGGGAATTTTCACAATTTCATAGTTGTACCCTTTCCACTACCTGATTGCGGTTGATTTCAATTATGTCAAAGTGGAAAAGTAGATCTCTTGTTGCTAAGAGCTCCTCTGTTCCCCATCACCATTATCATATATGTAAGGCTTTTAAATGTTGCATCACTTGTTGTTTTTCACAATAAAATTTGATATCTTTCTGTAATCGTTTAAATTTGATGATATGTTGACTTAAAATTTTCGAATACTTTACAGTGATGTTTTCACCCTGAGTATTCATTAGGCAATGCAAGCACATGTCTATATTTATGATAATTTATTATCAATTTATGATTGACCTTGGTGCTATAGTCTGTTTTCAGTGCCAATCCAACTGTCGTGGCTCGAATCAAACCCAAGCCACCGAACTTTAACCTTGTTGCCTTTTCGTTGCAAAATTTTCTCAACGAGATACACATCAGGATAGGCAGCCTTTTGCAATTCTTCTTTGTAAAAGCTCCCTTGAATCGGTGTACCAGACATATCTTCCAAAATATACGTAACTGGATTAGTTATTTTAACCTGCGTAATTTTAAACAATTCCGTACTCCAGCTGGGAAGGTAACCTTTATCAAAAACGTGTTTGGTTTTACTTATTCGCACAACATCTCCGACTTTCAGTTTTCTTGGTCCAGCAATTTTCAGGTTATTGTATACTTTAATATCTCGAGCGTTTTTTCTATTAATGTCCGCAGGTCTCATCTTTGTCTTGGAATGTTTTTGATGGTTGTAGTCCTTAACGATTTCCTGTAGAATATCTATCCATTTGTAGGTGCCGTTCAAACTAAAGTACTTGTAGAGCCGTTCTTTCAGCGTTCTAATTACTCGTTCAGCTATTACGGCTTTCAGTTCACTAAATGTACTATAATGATTGATTCCGTATGACTTCATTAGTTTCTGAAAGCAAGTATTGTAGTATTCCTTACCCTGGTCGGTTTGTAGATTTTTCGGGTGCCGTCCTTCCTTGAGAATACTCTCAAAGACACGAGTTACCTCTTCACCGGATTTCGTTTTGAGCGGTCTCGTCCACACGTACTTTGAAAAACAATCAATCACCACGAGGAAGAACTTGAAATTCCGATTGGATTTTGCATAGAGATCCATTTGTGCGAGGTCCGACTGCCAGGAGTCATCGAAACCTTTGATTATTACACGTCGGCGAGGAAACTTTCGTCTCACAGGTCTATGCAGTTCCTTAACAACTTGAACTTTTTCTTTGGAATGTTTCGCTATAGGAGCCATCTTGTATACTGCTTAAAAATAGACAAAGGCATGTTTTTATTGATCCTAATGATGCTTTTTAATTGCAGCAATACTGTCTGCGATTGCTTCAAGTTTTTGATTTTAGTCCAACATTTGATTTGCAATATCATCATGTAGTTTTTGCATGTCTCGGTATAGCTCAGGCACTACTTTTGTCATCTTGTCTCTAAGTTCAGTTAGATCAGAAAGATCTTTAGCCTTATCCTTTCGAACAATATTTAATACTTCTGCTGCATCAACTCCTTTAGGACCTTGTTTCATAGAAAGTTCCAGATCGTTTATACGTTTTTCCTGTGATATACGGTTGTCATTAAACGAGGATTCAAATTTTGTGATGGTTTCCTTATATTCTTTCCGAGCAGATTCCAACTGAGCTTCTAATGTATTGAATTTTGAAATGAGAAGCGATATATTTTGTAGTTGGGTTTCCATAGCTTGTTCGGTTTTCAACATGCGAGTATTCATTGCAGCAAAGTTTTGAGCTCCACGTTCCTCGCTAACCTTTTCGTTTTGCTTAAACATAGATAAGGTTTGCTGAACTTCACCAGTGTAGTTGCTGAAAGCTATTTGAAAATCACTATGTAGTTGCTGAAGTCCGTTTGCTATTTTCTTATCAACGTACTGCTTGTTGGCGGCATCCATAGCCTTCGTCGGTACTTCGACATTGGTAATTTTCAGCTTCTCAGCATCGATATTTCCCTCCGCGGTAAAAGAAAAAGGTACTTTCATAAAAGCTAGGTTATGTGATGTTGATGACATTAGTTGCTGATGGGCACTACGCCCAAACTTGTTTAAAGTCATCATGAAACTGACATGTTTGCCATAAGATAAGGAATAATATACACTTTCAATTTCGAAATTTATTTATCTCGTATAATATTAGCTTCCTTAAGTTCATTTAAAATGGCAATTATTTCGTTGTCGTGAGAGGTGTTGCCTGCTTCCTTGGATGCAATCAGTAGTTTCAGCCGTTCAACCAATTCTTTGGGATCATCCCAGTAGACGTATTCCATTGGCTTGTTATTATAAGTTAATTCCATACCAGTTCCAGCAAAACGTTGCTTCTTTGTCAAGGGAGGAAACATTGGCTTTATAATTTCAGTATATTTATATAGACTTGAAGCTTTCAAACGACCTGCTGCATTCTTGTGTGCTGATGTCATTACCAACACTCTTCGGTATGCTTCTAAATCATCGGGAGCATAATCAGGTGATTTGTAAAATATTAGTTGATATAACCCTGGAGTACCTCGAAACTGTAACCCATCAACGATAATGTGACCTGTACTACGACTGAAATTGATTTCCTTTTGCCCAAGAAACCATTTGGAACTTGCAGC
Source organism: Octodonta nipae (assembly GCA_034190945.1). Classification (NCBI taxonomy): domain Eukaryota; kingdom Metazoa; phylum Arthropoda; class Insecta; order Coleoptera; family Chrysomelidae; genus Octodonta; species Octodonta nipae. Next base: position 97,354,526 of record CM067217.1, on the reverse strand, counting down.
GTCATATATAGGTCCATATATGTTGTCAATATCATCGCTTTTAGTGATATAGTCTTCAAGATATTTGTGTGCAACTGGAGGATACTGATCCATGTAGTCCTCTATTGCTTCTTTAGAGAGATTACCGGGATCCTCGTAAAAGGTTTCGTTCTCCACCTCATCATCATCATCATTGGTGTGCATACTAGTTTCAGCGATTGGTTCTTCATCGAGGTATTGTATCTCTTCCAACTCATGCTTTTTGACTGATGGCAGCTCCTGCACTTCTTGTTTAATTACTTCACGTTTAATGGTCTGTGTTGGTATCTTAGTGAGAACTTTTGCCGTAGTTGAGGCAATATCTTGTAGCGGTGTCATTACCGGTCTAAAAAGTTTATTCAATGTTTCATCATGTTCCGACTTTCCCAGCTTCAGACTAAGATATTTCTTGCGAATAGAACGTGCCAATTACTTGATCTTTTTCTTTCGAGCAGTGGCAGCAATGTTGCTACTCAATGAAGACATTTTTATCAACTAACAGCAATCATCTTTATTGAACCTTTATATATTTATCGAATACTTTATGGTAGCGACCATCATTCAAGTTGAAGTCCTTAGCTATTGTAATAAAGCCAAAACACATTGTCTTAAATTTATCATAGTCCATGTCGGGAGACACGTGCTCATCAAAGACGTGCTTCAAATTTACCTCATCTTGTCTGAATATGACAATTACGTTGCAATTGTCTCGAATCAGTTGTTTAGGTATTTTGCTATACGTTTGGCATAAATATATTGAATCGATATTCCTGTGCCTTCCCATCGAAAAAAAAATTCTGAATCTTGTTTTGTTTATCACCATTCACATCATCGAAAATGAATACTGAACATTCGCGTGCCTCACTCAGATCAATTACTTCTTCGTTGTCTTTAAAGGGAAAATACGATACACCTTTAACCAGCTTGAGAACGTCTTGTAAGAGCTGGTACTTTGGTTGGTAGAGTGACTTGGAATAGATGTAGACGTTCTCGAATCGTAGGCCGTTTTCATTGAATAGCAGTGATAACGATGCGTTGGTCTTTCCGCAACCACTAGGTCCGCAGAATGCTGCTCGTAGGGAATTTGGTAACAATTGTCCGTGTCGACTTGCTGATGATGGTGATTCTTCGACAAAGTCCAAATTTAGGCAGTTGGACATCTTGTTGCTTCATATACATCTTACGATATACTGACATCATCCTTATTGTGTATACTAATTAAATACAGCAGTCTATCTCAGTTTCAATCAGTATCATGCTAACTCCCAAAGGAGGTAGTCTACTGAATAGCGCAATCAATAAATTACCATTTGAACTACATCTACCTGGTTATCAGTTTTGTGGACCCGGTACAAAACTTCAAGACCGTCTCTCCAAGGGTCAGCAGGGAATCAATAAGACAGACGCTGCTTGTCGAGCGCACGATATCGCCTACAGTAAATACAAGTCTTTGGCGGATCGTCATAAGGCTGATTACGAGTTGGAAAATCGAGCCTGGGAGAGATTCAAGTCAAAGGACGCTTCACTTGGAGAAAAAGCAGCTTCTTGGCTTATAACAACAGGCATGAAGGCTAAACGCAAGATGGGGCTTGGAATCAAAAAAGGATGTGGAAAAAAATCTTTTCGACAGAATTTGGTTCTACCAATCAAGAGAGCTATTGCCGGATCTGGAAGTGATGTCCGTAAGACATCGTTATTGGCGTTGAGAGCAGCCCGAGCAGTCATTAAGAAGGCAGGTGGTCGCAAGAAAATCCGTGTACCTCGAGTCATTCCTTTTGAGTCGAAAATTGATGGTTTTCTCCCACTAATACCCCTATTTGCGGGGTTGTCAGCACTTGGAGCTCTTGCCGGGGGTGCCAGTGGAGTAGCCAAAGCCGTTATAGATGCAAAGAACGCCCGCAAGAAGTTGGAGGAGGACCAGCGCCATAATCAAGCCATAGAAGAGCTTGCGAAGAAAGGAAGCGGTATTTTTCTTAAAAAGTCCCGCAATGGCTTCGGGCTTTACTTAAAGAAGCACAAAAACTCCCAATAAAGCTACCCAATCGAGCACTTTACAATCACGAGCTTGAGCAATATGCCAAACATTTGAAGATCCCCTACTTTAGGGGAGTATTTATGCGAGACGCCTTACCTAAACATTCACAAACAAGAGAGTCTGCCATTGTTAATTTGGATACCAGCAGTCATCACGGTACGCATTGGGTAGCTTATGTGCGAAATGGAAACACTGTTCAGTACTTTGATAGCTTTAGATGTTTGAAAACACCTCGAGAATTAGCCAACTACATTGGCAATGGAGTGAAAATCCTCTACAACAATGACTCTTATCAGACGTACAATCAATCAAATTGTGGCCATTTATGCTTGAAATTTCTCTATAATAAAAAATAAATATTTTGCATTATTGTTGTTTTACCTTAACCTATATTAGCAGCTAAGAAGCAGCCAATTTTCAGTCATGTCTGTGATCATCACATTGAAAGGTCGCAGCTCAATACTGTCGATTGATTTTCAACCACCTATTCAGTTGGATCCCAACTACAACTACGGACTAGCTTTATTGAGTTTTCACTCGTACAACAGCATCCCCAACATTGAGAGAGGTGACAAGATCTACCTGTTTGACGATCAAAACACGCAAACATTCATCGACTTGCCCGAAGGTTCATACGAAATTGGTGACATCGAAGCTTATATTAGAAAGGCACTTGACATTCATTTGGCAAAGGACGTTGAGAATATTTTCTCATTGAAACCCAACAACAATACTCTCAAGTGTGAGCTTTTCAGCAGCAAGTACGCTGTGGACTTTCAACCGCAAGACAGCATCGATGATATTCTGGGCTTCTCTAAACAGCTGCTACCACACAATCAAGTTCACAGTTCCGATTTACCAGTGAACATTATAAAAGTTAGAACGATTCATCTCGATAGCAACATCACATCGGGAGCCTTCTACAATAACACTCCTTCACACACCATTTACGAGTTTGCCGTTGCAGTTGCTCCTCGTTTTGCCATCGACGAAACACCTCAGCATTTAATCTAATTGCCGATTAACAGAAGCGAAATACATAACCTCACATTGCAAATTTTGAATCAAGACTCTGAACTTGTGAATTTTCGTGGTGAAGAAATCATCATTCGACTTGAGCTGAAACAACTACAATAATAATGGGTCGACTTGTATTTGATGAAGAACCATATAAGAGGTCAACCGCTCCTCGTCCATCATCAGTTTCTATGAAACCTCTCAAGAGATCACTCACGCTCTCAAACAGATTGTTTCTACAAACGCTCGGCTACCATGTCAACTCCTCAAATGTTCGATATCTTCCGCAAACCAAATTTTGATGATAGTGTAAGACGCGAGGAGTTGCGAACCTACTATCCATACGTCAAGTCATTCGGCAACAATGATATCGTTGAAATCACCGTCAATCAAACAGATTGTTGGTTTTCCATGGCTGATTCCTGCATCTCAATCCAGGGACAAGTGGTGAAGACAGCAGGCAATGGAGATGTTTCTCTATCATCAAATGCTGGAGCTTTCTTCTTCGACAGCGTTACATACGAGTTGTGCGGCAAGGAAATTGAAACCGTGAGAGACCCTGGTCGCGTGAGTACAATTCGTGGATACTTGTGCTACGACCCCAACAGTTCAAAGGACCTATTCATAGCCGGGTGGAATTTTCCACATAAAGCGTATATGAATGCCGCCGATAAAACTTTTCACATGTACATTCCATTGGGACATTTGTTTTTTTATCTTCAACGACTACAAGCAGGTGATGTGTGGTAAACAAACAATTAGTCTGGTGCGAAGCCGTAGCGATGATGATTGCCTTATAATCACGGATGCTGCAACCAAGGGCAAAGTGACAATAAACAACATCGATCTCAAAGTCCGTCACATTTTTCCAAACGATGACGTTAAATTGGATTTACTGCAAGCCGTCAAAGCGGTTTCCAGTATAATTTTACCGTTTCGTAAATGGGAGCTAAATGAGTTGCCTGCTCTCAAAACAGGTGCTACTCGTGAAATTTGGGCTGTGAAGACGTGTGCCGCACTGGAAAGCCCTCGTTACGTTATCTTAGCCTTTCAAACGGATCGCCACAGCAACATCAAAGAAGATCCCACGGAATTTGACAATATTCACATTTCCAATATTCGTCTAAATTTAAACAGCGAATTTTGGCCTATGGAGAGATTTGATTTAGATTTTTCAAAGAGTGAGTACGGTGAGGCGTACAAAAGGTATACGGACTTTTATCCCAGCTTTGGCGGCGGCAAACACCCTCTACTGGATTATGTTGCATTCAAGACGCACACCCTATTCGTCATCGATTGCTCCCGACGTGAGGACACCATGAAATCCTCGACTGTAGATATTCGCCTGGATATTGAAAGCCAGACGGGATTTCCCGATAAGACCCGAGCCTTCTGCATAATTATCCACGATTGCCTAATGGAATTTCTCCCACTCAGCGAAATTGTCCGAAGCTTATATTAGATCACTCAGCTGTTTAGAAAATCAGTTTCGTTATAGCTTTTCAACGGTTCACCATGGAAATTGCAATTGTCGACATTCAAGGTTTCGAAATCGAGGGAAGATTTGTTCCCAAGGAATTGGTTATCAAGACACGTAAACGCACAGGAGTGTTTTTGTTTAAACCACCTAAACCGTTTAACTATCTATCAGCAGCAGACAGAAAGCAACTACGATATTTGGAACAACGGCTACATGGACTCCACTACTCTGATGGCCACTATGATTTGAATACTATTAACGACATTTTGAGAATTTTCCTAACCAAATGCACGCACATATATGTACGAAGTCATCAGAAATATGACTTTTTATTTACCAAGTTATTTGAAGAGCTGAAAATCAACAATTTGAGAAAACTGCTTAACGAAGATGGGGAATCACACTATCACCTAATCAATCTGGAGAACTTCAATGGCGCTGTTGAACTGAAACCTTCTGACTCTCCATGCATTTTTCACTGCCGCTGCAATGATCCAGTACGATGTGCAAAAGAAAATGTTGATGTAGTTTATTATTGGCTTCTGAATAGTGTTTTGCATAAATAAAACATTGTATATAACTATGTGTTTTAATTATTCATTCTTTTCCTTATACATTTCACAATTAATTTAAGTAATAATATTGTAATTGTAGAGAGTGTTACACAAATAAGAATTAGCACTTTGTGGAGCTCCTCTTGTAGGTTAGCATCACGTAAAGTCATTGAGCTGTTCGATAGTAAAGTTTTTTCATCTTGGCAAGAAGCTGCTGAAATCCAGTCAGTGTCACCTTCAGTGTCATCAGAAAATATCAGCTTCAATTTGAAATTTTTTGTTGTGTTTGACAGGCGAGCAAAATATACAGGCAACCGTCCATCGTTTAATCTATCTCGAGCCATCAATGTATAGTTGGAGCGGTTCAAACAGTTCCCTGAAGGGCATACAGCCATGTCCTTGGTTCCATAAGGTATATTAACATACAAGACATTTTTCAAAATTAATGTGAATATTATAAAGCTTGATTTAAGTAAAGTCATTTTTATCGATCTGCATTCAACAGTAGTTGGTGAGACACTATGCTCATCTTCCACCTCGTTCGTCACTTTATTCTAAAAATTATTAGCAGACTACTAGAAACCATAACATCAAATTCTTGATTCATCATTAAAAATTTTCTCAAAATTATTACGCTCGGCCTTGAATCATCCGACAAAATCAGAGACTCGAAGGAGTTGCCGTTCTTGCGCAGGTAGGCGGTCGCTTACGATAACTATACACTCGAAGGAGTGGACGTTCTCGCGCATTCAGGCTTAAGCAAAAGATTTTAAATTTTTTTACAGACAACAACACACCATATCTTTCAGACGCTTGAAACATTAAAAAGCTCGACGTCCGACGAAAGTTGTCGCGTCACGGACTTGCGCCTTTTTACAGCCAACTATATCCCCCCATCCAGCCCCCAAATATCTAACCGAACAACGCCCAAAAACACGAGCCCGCGCAACAGGCATATACTATACCTTTTCAAATAAACATTTCTCGATTAACCGCATTAGCGCAGCTCGCTGGGTACCTGACATGTAATCAGGCAAGCCGCGTTCGATACCCGGCCAAGCTTTTTTTTCTCTAACCACCACAACCAACAACAGATGGCGTGCACCCTGCAACCCACAATACAATGGCTTTCAATTATTGACAACAGATGGCGCGCACCTCTGCAACACACGCAACCCACAATACAATGGCTTTCATTTATTAACAACAGATGGCGCGCACCTCTGCGACACACCCAAATGTCTTTCGCGCACCCCTACGACCACCCCCAATGTCTTCTTCTTCCCAATGTCTTCTTCTTCTTATCCAAAAAACAACTACCAACAGCTCGGCAGCAGCTCCCGGCGAGAACTCGATGACTGGTTACCTTTATGCCCACTTCCGGTCCAGAAACCGCTCCATAACTAGAAAGCTCCAGGACCAGATGGTGTACAAAATTACTGGATAAAGAAACTGTACTCAACACACGAAACACTAACAGCCCTTATAAATGACGTAATTGCCCACCCAGACAAGATTCCTAGTTTCCTTACGCATGGTGCTACATACCTGTTACCAAAGGACAACCTATGTGCACAGGACCCAGCAAAGTACCGACCAATCACTTGCCTTCCAACCTTATACAAACTCATAACATCGTGCATTAATCATCGCATTTTCAAACATTGTGAACTGAACAACATAACTACTCAACAACAAAAGGGATGCGCGAAAAATTCGATGTGTTGCAAAGAACAACTGATAATTGATTCCGTTGTCTGCAATCAAGCCCACGCCAAACGACGAAATCTCTACATGGCATATGTGGACTACAAAAAGGCCTTTGATTCAGTTCCACATGATTGGCTCATTAAGGTGCTGAAACTCTATAAAGTGAATAATTGTATTATTAACTTTTCAGAACATGCCATGGCCAACTGGCAAACCAAACTCTCATGGAATGAAGCCAACTGTTCGATACAAACTGACCCTATTCCAATCAGAAGGGGTATATTCCAGGGAGACTCTTTTAGCCCGCTGTGGTTCTGCCTTGCAATGAACCCTCTCTCAAACAAACTGAATTCAACTAATTTTGGGTTCAGTCTCAAACACAACAACTTACAAGCATTAAAGATAAATCATTTGTTATACATGGACGACTTAAAGTTGATGGCAGCTACAAAACAACAGCTGCATGATATGCTTAAAATAGTAGAAGGGTTCTCTAGTGACATCCATATGAAATTTGGCCTAGACAAATGCCGAATTATTAATATAGTTAAAGGCAAAATACAGCAGGGGCAAATCGAAATGGGAGATGGCACCTCAATTGAATCTATGGGGGAAGGTCATACTTATAAATACCTTGGAATAAAGCAAGCTCAACGTATTGATCACAGGACTATGAAAAAGGACCTAACAGCAGAGTTTTATAGAAGGGTAAGACGACTGTTGTAAACCAAACTAAACAGTAAAAATCTGTTTCAGGCTATTAACACCTATGCGTGTTCAATGCTCAGTTACTGTATCGGTATAGTTAATTGGTGCAAGACTGACATTGAACAATTACAACGAAAAGTTCGAGTTTTACTAACAAAAGCTCAAAATCACCATCCAAAGAGCTCTGTCGAACGTACAACTTTGCCACGGTATGAAGGAGGAACGGGATTGACAGATCTAAGTAAACTATTAGATCAACAAATTTCTATTTTGCGTAGTGATTTCCAGAAACTTGCAGAATTTTCTGATCTACATAGAGTCATGTGCCAGGTTGATGACTCAACACCACTACGACTGACACAACAACATGTCCAATTACACCACCAGACCACAGATCAGAAACTGCTGAAATGGAAAGAGAAGCCCCTTCATGGAAGATATATAAATGACATCAACCAAGATTATGTCGACAGTGCAGCGTCGAACTACTGGTTGATCTCTGGTCATATGTTCCCTGAAACGGAAGGCTTTATATTGGCAATCCAAGATCAAGTAATTCCAACTAAGAACTACTTAAAGTACATCGTTAAATACCCTTCTATTAACAACGATAGATGCAGGTACGGTTGCCAAACATCTGAATCTATCCAGCATATCACAGGAGGTTGTCAAGCGTTCGCTGCAACTGAATACAAAGAACGACACGATGCTTTGGCAAAAATACTTCACCAGGAACTAGCACTGAAACATGAATTATCACAGTCGGTAAGATCACCATACTATAAATATAAACCAGAATCTGTTTTAGAAAATAACAACTATAAGCTGTACTGGGACCGCACGATACTGACCGATCGGTCTGTTGCTCACAATAGACCAGATATACTTTTGGTAGATAAAGTCTCTCGGAAAACAACTTTAATTGACATAGCAATTCCCAACAACAATAATATAAATATCAAGCACGCTGAGAAAATAACCAAATATAGAGATTTGGAATTTCAAATAAAGACTCAGTGGAACATGAACAACACACGAACTGTACCAATTGTTATGTCAACAACAGGACTAGTCCCAAAACATCTATTAAACAATTTAAATTACCTCGGTCTAGACGAACATCTTTACACACAAATGCAAAAAGCCGTCTTCTTAGGGACAGCCCGGACGGTCAGGAAATTCATGGGAAACTGCCGTCACGACTCCAACCACGGGCCTGAAAACCTGGCATGGGCTCCCACAGAGCTAAACCCTTTTGATATCTAGGATATCTGGGGTTTAGTGAATTTTCCCCTAAAGGCACTCATAGCGTGCCTTAGAGGGAGTGTGATGCCATTCATTGTATGGTCAAGTCGGGATAATAATAATAATATAAAAATAAATATAAAAATCGTTTCAATTGATAAATAATTAAATCAAAAACGAGATGTTTCTACATACGTTATTAGTACCCTAGGCATAGAACTTGTTCTGCGGAAGCGTCGACTGGTTAGCTGTATCGTTGCTTGTTCCTGGTCTCTGCTGCTACAGTTGTTGTGTCAAACAGGTAGGTATTGTCCACGATGATTTGGAAATCTCCACAGTCAGTTAGTATACACGTGTTCTAACTGTGTTGGACAATCCTACTGACTGCGCCCATTTTATATCTTTGATGTCACTTAAGACTTAAAAAAAATTATTTTATTCAAAACATAAAAATCAAAAAATTAACACTTTTAAACTTGTAAAAATAATGAAATGTAAATTGAACTTAAAACTAACTGGACAGAATAAAATATTATAATGACGACCGTGGGATCGCTTCGGTTCTATTTATGATTTAATAAAACTGAAGTCAGCGAAAAGATATTCACACGATGCGTTCCCACGTTAACATCGGAGTACCAGGAAGCTGTCAGCGTAATATGATACCGTTGCATCATACACGTGTGTACAATTCGCACCTAACATATATATACAGGGTGTAAACGGTTTGAGTGCAAAGATTTTGAAGAACAATACTTCAGGCAAAAACAAATCAAAAAGCTTTATAACATTTTCTAAAATAAACTATAGTTTTGCCAAAAAGAACACAAAAAGTTAGATTTTATGTAGCCCTTGCTACAGTGAATAATACAATAATTTCGATTTCAAAATGTCGGTAAATCTAAATATGTAAATACTCAATAGCTTATACATCTTTAATAGCAACATTAAAAATGAAAATTGATTATTTAAACTCAAAATATGCTTTTATATTTAGTGTAAGTTTCTCCGAATATATATGGCAACGTGGCATACAGACCAACTTGTTTACTGCATTTTTTACTTTAACGACGACTGAGAGTTACGAATGTTTTTTGCGATTTCGATTCTTGTAAATAAGAATAGATAAACGGTAAAGTGATTTGAATGATATCTATTTGATGTAGGCTTCGTGGTTTGCTTTCCATTTAATATATTTTTTAAATAAATAAAAACGGTTGTGATTAGTGTGTAAGTTCGAAAATTAAGAATAGTGCGACAGTATTTATTTGTGATAAATAATGGCCGATTATACAATTAGGGAAAGACATGACATGCTCTTAATTTATGGGAAAAGCAGATGTAATTGCAGAATAGCAAGAATGTTATACAGGGAAAGGTTTCCAAACAGACGCCTGCCCAATGTTAGGACATTAGTAGCTGTTTCGAAGAGGCTTCTGGAAACAGGTAGTGTAATACCACAAATAAACAATTGCGGACCACAGCGACATAATCGTATCTTAGATGCCGAGGATCAAATACTAGACCTTATCGACATCAACCCATATCATAGCACACGGAGTATTGGAAGTGAGCTGCAAATTTCTCACACTGTTGTTCATAGAACATTACGGGAACAATTGCTCTATCCATATCACATGCAGCGGGTTCAAGGGCTTTCAATTGATGATTTTCAACCAAGGTTCAATTTCTGTCGTTGGTTCCTCAGAAAACATCGACAATTTTTTAATTTTGTGAACAATATTTTAACAACAGATGAAGCAAGTTTTAATAGGAATGGTATAATAAATTTTCATAATACGCATTCGTGGTCTGAGGTAAATCCGCACGAAATACGCCAGTCAGTATTTCAACACCAATTCTCAGTTAACGTGTGGGCTGGAATAGTTGGTGAATACTTGGTTGGGCCATTTATACTGCCTGCACGTTTGACAGGTGAGAATTACCTTTATTTTTTGAACAACACGCTACCTGATTTGTTAGATGAAGTGAACCTAGAAACACGTTCCAATATGTCGTCCTTACATAACGGAGCACCTGCCCACGCAAGTCATCTAGTTGTCGACTTCTTAAATAGAACATTTCCCCGTCGTTGGATTGGTCGAAACGGACATATACGTTGGCCAACAAGATCTCCTGATCTCAATCCTTTAGATTTCTACTTATGGGGACACATGAAAAGTAAGGTTTACACGACTCCTATTATTGACGAGAATGACCTTAGACAACGTATTTTTGACGCTGCTGACGAAATCCGAAATATTCCAGGAATTTTTTCTCGCACACGTGAACATTGGATTAAACGGTGTCGTGCTTGTGTCGATAGTAATGGTGGGCATTTTGAACATTTGCTGTGAATAATCCGTTGTTTCAGCTCAGTTCTATCATTATAATAAATTCGGTAAGTAGGATTACATATTTACTTGACTAATGTAAATAATATTAATTAAATCAGTACTAATGACTCTTCGAATAATTTAACTGGTAAAAAACTACATATGCAGATCTCTTGAGTTGAATATCATATTTACCCAACTTTGTATAATTGCATAAAAGAAACCGCCAAATACAAATTCTAATTGCAATACCTTGCATTAAAAACGTAAATATTTTCAACAAAATATTTCATACATTTTTATTTAATTCTAAGGTCAATATCATCAGTCAATACAAAAACACAGGTGTTTATTTTTTTGTCGGCGTAGTCATTCCTTTATTATTCGCGCTAAGAGTGGATCTGCTTCGATCGCGAGCGACGTTGCCGGATTGACAATAATTTACTTAATATGTTTTAGGGATTTTCTTGGTTATTAAGGCCTACTGACCATAGTGGTATAAGAGTTTTTTGTTTAATTTGGTGTATACTACCTCCACCTAAAATATATGCACTCAAACTATTTACACCCGGTATATATATATATATATATATCGGTATCGGTATCGTTGTGGCCTCAAAAGCAGGTATACGATATAGGTTGTCACCTCATATATGAAGCTACTACCTCCGATTTTGGAGGTCACAACGATTTGCCTTTATTTGAGAATATTTATGGATTGTATGGTAACAGAATGTAAAATCAGCAAAATTTTAGTGGAGGCTTAAACGCATCTACAATATCCTCGAGTCGTCCATTTAGTTCAAGGGTTCACCACTGGAGCTAGTGTTGCCTAAGAGTGATACAAGTGAGTTCTGACCTCCGGGTTGTACGTTCGTCGTTGTAACCTCCAAATTTTAGCAACGCTGTGAACTTGAACGGTAACCTGTTATCAGGTCTTCTTCTTCTACTTCTTGTGAATTCCAAAATGTGTAACAGAGGATCCCTGTTACATCTCATATTGAAATTCGCTGTGGGTACAGAATTTCATGATAGTAATTTGTATTTTAGAGAACTCAATGATCTAATTAAATGTAAAATTATTCAGTAGTTTAATAAGGTTTTGGGGTTTTTATTGCAAATTTCGATTTCATGGGTTATGCTATTTTATGAAAATATTCAACTTTTTCGATTTTGAGTGGGATTTATGATTGTAGCTGGGTTAATTTTAGTTGTTAGGAATTTATTTATATAATTGGGGCTGACTGAATATACCTAAGAGCGAAATCAAAGGAGGGCACATTGTGGAAACAAACATTCTCTCGCTGTTTATTCACCGTGGTTAAATGAGCTTGAAAGACACTATTATTTATTTTATAATAAATATCACTTTAAATCTTGAATTATAGACGTAAATCAAAACTACGTGACTACTTCATCTTTAATAATTTGTTGCAGAAATACACAACTTTCGTATAATAGAAAACCTAACAATGATCATTATTTTTTTCAGATTTCAAATAGATAATAAATATGACATGAATACTGAAAGTACTACTTTTCAAAAAACCGATGTAAACTATATTTCTACTATACGTGAGTTTTCAAAATCTGATTTGAACAAATGTTTATTATGACTTTTATGAATGTCAGAATATTTTTAGAGCAATCGCGGTTTATATAGTAGCATTATTTAAAGTAAAGGCATATCTAATATGTAAAAATATCTTGATACGATGTTTGTGATCGAACTTCTCCGAAACAGCTCCACCGAGGAACGACAATAGGTTGTAAAATATATTTCATGTCCATATCCAGAAAAAAATTGATTGGTAAATATAATTTAAAAAAAGTCTAATGTCACAATAAATTATAGTTATGAGTTCAGTACAGTGGCAATGATTAAATAATAACATATTAATAGTCTAAGAAAATTAGGTTTCAATAAATGTTGTTGAGAAAATAACACATATGTGTTATAAGTGAATCAATAGTTGAATTAAATAGATACATTAACCCCGAACCCAAGTCCTGAGAAAAGAAACAAAGCGTCATCAAAAGTTAAGGCCCCAAAATTTTAAAATAAATTCTTAAATATAAATAAAAATAAAATTTGCACAAAATCTCATGTCACGGTGTTTGTGGTCGAACTTCCCCGAAAGGGCTCGGCCTATTTTTATGATTTTTTTTTGTATATTTGATATGTATGAGAGTAGGTTGTAAAGTATTTCATGTCGCCAGCTGATTAGATTGTCCCTATCCAGAAAAACAAGACGTGAAAATTGGCGTATATACTTCTCTCTCCAAACAAATAATAATGAGTATCGTCATTCTGCAAAAATTTAATTAACTCACGGGGGTGAGGAGGGGAATTGTTTTTTTCCAAAAATTTACTATTTTTCCGGAAACTGAAGTAAAGAATTAAGAGGTTGAGTCCTTTTTTAAATGAAGTAATACGTGAGTCGCCATTTTGTCAAAATGGATGAAAAGGGGGTTACTATTGTAAAAACACAGTTTTGCACCCTAACACCAAACCTTTATTTTCCACACTCAACGCACGTTTCAACAACTCTAAGTTGTCATCTTCAGGAGTAAACCCAAACTGGGTTTGGTCCATAACATATACAGGGCTTTCATTTCAAAACTAGCCACCCAAAATAACTTATAAAATATATTTATAAGAAAAATAAAAAATAACATTTTAATTTATATTTACGGGGTATACGTATCAGTCACCCAGCATTCTAACCCTTAACCGGGGGTGAATATCACTTCTAAAAGTTTAAATACACAGGGTATCATCTGAAACCTCTTTTTGCCAATCTTTTGAGACATTATTATTTAGATTATTTTTTACAGAGTATTGACCTAAAAATCGTAAAAAAATAATATTTTTAATTGTAATTACAAAAAAGCGTGAGAATAATTACCGAGATAAACAAGTGAGAAAAATCCTTATATGTTTATGCGAAAGATATTCGTGAGTGTAAATGTAACAAATTTATTATTAGTAGGTAGTGCTTGTGTTAAAAACTAACCATCAAATTTCGACTATGTTTTATTCTTTACAGGGAAGAATTGAAATAATATATATTTATGGGAAAGAAAAACGCGGTGCACGCAGAAATGCTCATGTTTTTCATCAGAGACATCCCGATAAGTATATTGGGCATTAGTAGGTATGTGTTGGATTTAGTTCATAAATTTCTCAAGGTTAACTGGTTACTAAATATTTCGGTCCGCTCTGTACATAAAACGTCATGCCTAAATTAATCCGTTCTCTACAAAATACAGCTTTTCAACAGCTTGCTGAGGATGATTATGACAGAAGGTTCTGCGAATTAATGATTCAAAGGGCAAATGCAGACTCTATTTTTTTAATATTTCTTTTTCTGACGAAGCAGGATTTGCCACTAAACAATTGTAGATACTAGAACAATATAATAACAATATAATAATAAAATTATAGATTCTTTATTCGTGGAAGAAAATTTAACTGGAGAATTGTATTTGGACTTATTATTAGAAAATGTGATAAATACCCTTATAACCGAATCTTTAGAAAACTAAATAAATCAAGAAGGATAAGAATATTGCGCATTAGTATGTGTTGGATTTAGTTCACAAATTACTCATGGTTAACTGGTTAACAAATATTCGTTCCCTACAAAATACAGGTTTTCAACAGCTTGCTGAGGATCATTATGACAGAATGTTATGCGAATTAATGATTCAAAGGACAAATGCAGACTCTATTTTTTTTAATATTTATTTTGCTGACCAAGCAGGATTTTTGATACTAGAACAATACCAACCCACAAGTTTTTCAAGAAGAGAACAACCAACATCCCCAAAAAATTAACTTATTATTAGAAAATGTTATAAATATCCTTATAACCGAATCTTTAGAAAACCGAATAAATCAAGAAGGAACTTTGTTGCTAGACGAAAAAAAGCTATTTTTTCAACAGGAGGGAGCACCAGATTATAAGCCTTGCCTGTACGAAATTAGCTTAATGAGACATCTCCCGACCTAACGCTCCTTGCCAGTTTGAACATTTAATTTAAGTACAAAGTAATTCTAACGCTAATACAATATTAATAATAAATACATAGAAAATAATAATTATTTTAAATTGAAAGTTTAAAATGATATTACTCTGGAAAAATAATCTTATTGTAACAAATGATGGATCAAAAGATTGTCATAAAGAGAACGTTAAAACAAAATATCACATGATACCCCTTTGTATTTAAACTTTTAGAAGTGATATTCATCCCCGCTTAGGGGCTGAAACCGCAGGGTGACCGATACCTGCAAAATGTGTCCCCCCGTAAATATAAATTAATGTGTTTTTTGTTTTTTTCTTTTAAAGATATTTTAAAAAATAATTTGGGTGGCTAGTTTTGAAATGAAAGCCCTGCATATTAATCAGTGTTTATGTACATTGTCTATCGACATTCTGCTCGCCTTCGATAATCTAGTGTGGACCACTTTCTCGAAGTCCATCAAAATCAAGACGAGTAGTATTTGATAATCTCTACTGAGTTGAGGGTTGAGGTTCAAAACGAAATTTGGGAATTGAAGATTCAATTTTAACGAATTGACAAGTTTCTTCATGAAAATATATTATTTTATTCTATACATCCCTTATATACTGGAAGTATACTGAACAGAAAACTAACTTTCGCCGTCCCAATCAGTCCACAATATTTAAAACAAATGGCTAAAGTAATCACCCCTCCCCAAAATATTTTTCTAGCTACAGCCTTGAGAGTTTGTTGAATAAATCCTTACACAACTCATATTCCAGATTTAGAGGATTAATCTTTAAAATACAAAAACGAATATTGGCGAAAACTTCATCACATTACATTTTTAATAAACTTTGAAAGGTAATTGCTGTAAAGAAGCAATTTAAATTAATTCAACCAGTGGCGTACAGTTTGATAGTTGGCCTTTTTTTCCTGTCACACCACTAAATAAAACACAGATTTAGATATATTTTTTAATTTTAAAAAGACTGGGACTGAACGATGGAAGCGAAAACTTTTTACGACATATACTTCTTGTCGCTCATTACCAATTTAGATAGATTACTTTTTTGGTTGCGCATAAAATGAATTTAAATAGATTGATATGACTATCAATGTACAACAAACGGAAATACTAAATAAAATATAATGAGGAACGTGATGCTAAATTGTATGTGAACTATAGGGGGTAGTTTTGGGGGTGAGAACCCTTACTGCCTTTGAACCCATTTGTTTACAACCACAAAACAAATTCTATCTGTCATTTACAGTCAGTCGTCTAATTAGAATTATTGTGTAAACTTTTTTTAATTTCCACACATTTAATTATAAGTAGATTTTACATCTCAGATACAGACAATAAATTATATAAAATTCTAAAATTCGAGCTGTATTTTTCTAATATTTGTTGTAAAATGCATGGAGTTTAGTTAGTGTGTGTAACTGCTATATCATCATTCAAATATTTTATGTGTGCTTCGACATTTCTTTGTACTCTTCTTTCTTTATTTATCTCAAAAATATTTCAGCATTTTAAATTAAATTAAATTTGTTTCGTTTTTATTTCTCTGAATTTATTGATATAATGCGCTTTTGATTTTTATCTTAACCTGCCTCATTCATTAAAATATATGTATTTAATAAATTTCGTTTCAGCTTCCCTCTTCATATTTTGAATTTGAGTTTTGTGTTCTCGGTTTAAACAAATAGATACTCTCGAACCAGAAAGCCGGAATCCTTTCTATTTTTAAATTGATTGTTTGTTGAATAATATAATAAATGCATCAGCTACCAACCAATACATTTCATTTTGCATTTTTCGACAATAAAGCACAACAAATAATATTAAACTTCTTTTCCTTTTTATAATTTGTAAATTATTGACTATATAGCAATGCTTCCAAAAGAATATTTGAAAAAAAAAAGTGAAAAACGTTATAAAATTAATTTTTGTAAAGCATGATCGCAGCATTACCTTCAGGGAAAAACTGGAATAACCACTAACATTAATGATATTTGAAAAATCCATAACAGTTTTCAAGCTGAAGCACAGATTATTCAGAAAATAATGGTATACGAGCTGTTCTTTAAACACAGTATTTGTGGACTCTGACAAATTATTGAGTTGTGCATAATCGCATTATAAACAATTTAAGTTAATTGTATGAAATGAAGTTTGTTAAAACGCAATGAACATAAATTTAAATCATATTGTCAATAGTAACAAATCAGAAATAATATGGCTAATTGCAAAATACTTCTGATTTTAATTGAGAGACTACAAATTTATAATCCAAAATTGCAACCCAGCGACTCCCAGGGAATAATAACAACTTGAAAAAAATAGTAATTATTACGCAATATAAATTGCTGTGTATGCGAAGTTTGCCGAAAAATTGTAAGGCTAGAAAGTATCAGAAAAGCATTATCGAATAATTTTAATCTACCTCTTCTTCATAATTATATTTATAGTATTAATTTATTCGCCAAATATACAGTGGGGACGGGTGGGTTAGAACAAATTCATTTAAAATTCAGCTGTTGTTTTTTTGGAAAAACGTCGTTTTTTTGGCCTGACGTTTTTGTGATTAAATGCGACCATCAACTTCATTTTTTCAAATGGAAACATTTGTTTTTTATTTTATTTTTGAATTCTGCACTGAATTCTAAGTATTTTTCATGTACAATGTCCTATACCGAAAATTAACAGTTATTAAGAAAATTACATTTCTTTCAAAATTGAAGAAAAAAAAACATCAACATATCAAATTAAATGTTCGAATTGTTAACTATTAACTTCATTTAGCGTTTGTGGCAGAATTCTTTGTATTTCGGCTCTAATTGTATTCTTTAATTCCTTCATATTTTCCGGCTTATTGAAGTAGATTTTCGATTTCACGGAACCTAAAAGATAAAAATATAACGGGCTTAGATCTGGAGACCTAGCTGGCCATTCTATATTACCTCTCCTTGCGATCCATCTACTTGGGAAAATATTGTCAAGATAAACTCGCACTGTTCGCGAATAGTGTGGGGGCGCTCCATCCTGTTGAAATCATACTGAATCTGCCACTATATTGGGGTTAACACCATTCGGGTAAAGTTCTGTTAAACAGCGTATTATATCATTTTGTAATAGGTCTAAATACGTTTCCGAGTTAAGTGTTCCTTCAATAAAAAATGGACACACAATTGTAGTACCAACAATTCCGGCCCATATGTTAACTTTTTGGAAAAAGGTGTATGAATTTCCATAATCCAATGTGGGTTTTCTGATACCCAATATCGAAAATTTTGCCAGTTTACTGAAGCATTTAAACAACATGTTGCCTCCCCAAAAAAAAACTACTTGAAAAGTGC
This sequence comes from Octodonta nipae, assembly GCA_034190945.1. NCBI lineage: Eukaryota > Metazoa > Arthropoda > Insecta > Coleoptera > Chrysomelidae > Octodonta > Octodonta nipae. The sequence goes on along the minus strand of CM067217.1, from coordinate 97,336,049 downwards.
GGATTGGCATTGCATTTATCCATCATTTATTTAGCAAAATTCTACTCTCCGGTCCTAAGCATCTTCAGTATGTTCTAAACTAAATGAATTTTGTATGGGTACCAGTTATTTCTATGCAAGCATTTTAGAAATCAAGATTTACTTATTGATTGTTCTGCGGCTATTTGTCTACTGGATTTGTGAGGATTTCCTTGTAAATCGAGCAAAATATTTAATTGTGTATCTTCTGGAAAATGTTTGGTTTTGTAATTGTCTATTAAACAATTCGCAAACTTCTTCAACTTGTGTTCGAGTTCTGTGGCCATATCCTACCATCTTCAAAATTTTTAATCGCTGCTTTTCAGTTAAACGCGCCATACTTTGAAACTTTACAATTGTACTTGACAACTACTTATTTGAAGTAAAATTATAGTACAGGTTATATGGAAGTAAACATATAACGGAAAACCTCTTGCTGTTGTGGAGGCATCCATCATAATACTGACTAGCTCAGCAAAGCACATCTCAAAATGGTGGGTGCAAATTTTTTATGTTTTTCCAACTTTGGACACCTTAGAGAGGGCGCCAGACACACACAAACATATAGGCAGCAAAATAAGACCAATTTTACACTCACAATTATATTTACAATTTTATAACAGATAATTTATATTGACAATTTTAAAAGAGTGGCCAAGCCAAATACAGTTCTTTCAATTACAATAGGGCAGTTTGATCAGTATACCATCAGTAAGTAATGATTTTAGACTTATCTGGTGCAATGCTCTCTGGTTATGGCCGGACTGTCTGGTGCCTCAGCTGTATCGGGAGACAGAGAGAGAGAGAGAGCCAGTTGATTTAGAGGGTTCCGAAGCCTTCTAGGTAGCCGTGACTTTACTGGTTGGAGCTTCCCTGACGACTAGTAGCAGTAAATAGTCGCCCCTATGGTGGTAGGTGCTATTCCTCTAGCGTCCTTGGGTCCAGCTCATTTTTGTGCATGCAGGAAAAAGATACAAACAGAGAATTAGTACGTGCTACCCCTTGATTGGACTTGCTGAACTCCCCCAAAATTCTAAATTCAACCCCGGTTTGGAACTGGGATACGATAAGTCACTTGAATGTCTGTTCAATATAACGATACGATTCTCTATTTACATTGACACTTATGGTCCACTATTATTACGATAATGTTCCTTGATATTAAATCAAACTATTTATGAATTATAGATAAACCGAAAATAAAATTACAGAAAAACTTCCTTCTCTCTGCAAGAGAGGTACGATAAGGTATTACAATAATTATTACAACAATGAAGATTAAATTTCTCGAAAAATATACTAAAATACGATAACAAATTGGATCCAAACATATGCTAATACAAAGATAAAGATAACAGATCTGATCATATGCTAATACAAAATTAAAGATAACAGATTTGATCAAAAGTCTACGATACCAGAACGATATTCCTTAGATAGCAAGGAAAATATTATAAATAAGACAAATTGCTTTTCTTATTTACTTTAGTGAAAAGATAATGATTTCTAAGTACTATTAACTTCGGTTGATTTTATTTATTTCACCTGACTGAAGGTCATGGAAATTTTCATAAATCTTTCCAAATTTATAAACAATGTGGTGTGATAGTTACCACCTTTAAACGGTGTGAACGAGTTTCAGCAAGTATCTTGTATGAGCAATTTAAATAAAAAAATTATTAATAATAATGCCCGCAAATAGATATACATATATTGACATATATAGCCAGGTAAATTGCAGCTAATAAAGAAAACAACTGAAAGAGAAGATATATATGACATAAGTAAAATATCGGAAAATTGTTCTGTGCTACTTCTAAAATCTAGCAAGAAAAACCCTAGTCAGCTAACTGTAAATCAAATACGTTCCCTAATTTAAAGAGAGGTTACGAAGTAAGTGATATAAAAACAATTCTACAGTGAATGTGTTTAAATTTAATCCTCTGCTAAGTAGACTAGGTTGGCATCCAAGTTTCCCAGATTAGCTTCCCCTTTTCCTTCAAATCTAGCAATGGTGGTATCGGAAAGCAAACAAAATGGCTTCACTGTACGTGATTGCAACGGAAAATCAGGAATTCTCCCTTCCAGCTACAACCCTAGAAAATGATAAAACCACAGTTCCTGTTCCTAGTTTATAAGAGAGATGTAATTAAAGAGAAAAAGAAATATATATACATATATATATATATAAAGGCAAAAAGCAGTAGCACCTAGCACGTGTTCCAATAGAAAGGTTATGCTCTATAAGAAAATTATAAAAAAATTGATTCCTTTTCACCACCTAAATAGGAAAAGAAAATAGATCATGTAGAGCAAACACTCCTTTTAAACAATCCAACGAAGCTATATGATGAACTCTGGTCGGTAACACATCTTCACACAGCTTCCGAATTTCAGCTACGATAAAAAATAAGACATGTGCATATATACATATATCTACGATAGATAAAAGATAAATCGATATTTCAATTGATCGATATTTTCACCTTCAATTATACTATAAGAAACGGTACAGATAATTTAATCGCGAGAAAAGAATATATACTTGCTTTACTCACTTTCTTCGGTAATCGAAACGGTACGATAAGATAAAAAATGGCTTCCTAAAAATGCCAGGCAAAATTATCGATCTGGTCTCGTCGATTGACAAAAGGGAAGAGAGAGAATCCAAAAAACATGAATTTTTCGCCGGTACCCAGCAAATAAGTACCGCGCAGGTTTCTTAATGCGGTAGACGATACACAGAGTCGAAATGAGAATTAATTCAAAGACAAATAAATGGATTAATATTACCGATTTAGTTCATTGTACGAGTTACATTATGAAAATTAATCATTAGGCGATATAAGGGATGACGAAACATAATTTTAGAATTAAATAATCAGCCATGCAAAGCGAATAAAATCAAATTTGAGGAATATTTAATTTAATAACAGCTGAAAGCGAGATACTAATGTTTTACGTACCTGAGATGATATTCTGAACTCAACAGGGTTGGCGTACAAATTTTACTTAAAACCAAAATATAGAAAAATTATTAACATTTGCCCAAAGTGACGATTTAATCGTTACACACCCCGGTCACGTGGGGAAAATTTTTCACAATGCAATTGTGAAAAATTTTGTAGCGAGAATACTCTAATGAGTCCCATTCTAATTTAACAAGATACTAGAAGCATCTACTCTCGAATTATTCAACAGAGTAGTTAAATAGGAAATTAGGGAGCTTAATAGTTCAGATTTAATGATTCAGAGGTAATTCGAAAAAGTAAAGAAAATTCAGAAACATCTAATCGTTTTACACTGCTTGCAGGAAAATTTATTAAATCCATATCGAAATTTACTAGATATATTCTGGAAGATATTTCAGTATATAATAATTAAATTAGACTGATTTAACGGTATCATCTGTTGTAGACAAACATGATTCACGGTATCAAATGTTTGAATTCAACTCTATATTCAAGATAAAATTTAAGGTAAGATAAGGAAAATACTTAAACCTAGTAAAGAGTTAGCAACATTTGCCGAAAGGAAATTCACCCTCCTCACATCCATGGAAGTGAAACCGCTCGCTGCACCGGGGTACAGATATTCTTTTCGAGTCTAGATGTAAAAAGCTCGCCGTTGAATCATCCGTAGCTCACTACATCCCCAAAGCATCGAAAAGTCCCACACTCCCTAAACAGAAGGAGCCGAAATGGGCCACATGGCGATCTACTAACTAAAGGAATTATTCATACAAATACGAAGAGAGATAAAATAAAAAAAATGACTCTACGAGGATACTCCCTCGTCTGGAACTGTTGGCCAATCTTCCGATTATACAAGTAGGTGGGGCTAAGATCGAACATAGTAGTACCACCCAGCATATTATTGAGGCTTCTCGAAGATACAACGGCCTAAGTGGCACCCCCCATGCTCAATCCTCCCAAGGACTTCGTGTTGAACACAGTACATCGAAACGAGACCAACACCCTTCCTAACAGGGTCCTATAATTCAAAAAAATTTAAACGATACGATATAAGATATAAGGGACGATATAAGATATAAGGATACAAAAAAAACTAACACCAAGTAGTTGTCTCAATAACGTGATAGCCAAAACTTGAAACAGTCACAAATACTAGAGCAGATAGGATTTCTGGTCGTAAAGTACCAGCAGGGATCCTTCACATCATAAAGGCGTGAATTGTCTTCCAAATTCTAGTCAAAAGACTTGTCACGGTAGGGGAGATACTCTAGTTGGGCAGTGACACCATTTACAAATTTTCTAAAGGTAAAATATTAGAGATATACTATTATTTATCACTTGTCGAGTAACCATAATTTAAACAAAGATCATAATTCAAAGTGTAAAATAACAAATGTTGAAATTACAACTAAGTATTTCAAATAACTAAATACAAATTCCGAAAAGCACAAAAATATACGGCAAAAATGACATAGCTCTGAAACGAAAGATGATAATGCTACAGGTTGTCAAAGACAGATTAAGTGATTTACTATTTAAGAGACAGAATACCCAACACGCCATAAGTAGGAAGCGGATACTGGAATTCAAGAAATTGTTCTATACAAGGAACATCAAAACACTGGAACTCCAAAAATATCCAAATCTTGCTTATAATCAAAGGAAAAACGTGAAAGATACTCTAAAAGAACGGTACATACGTTGACATAGTGAAGGTGATGCTAGCAGCTCTAACACACTGCCACAAATCGTCTATCCTCTACATCACAGAATCCAGGAGTGCAACACTGCACCATCCCAATTCCAATAGGATACGAGACTCTCCAGACAAAAAAACCAAAAGATAGCAGCCCTAATTCACTGCTCGAATTTCTGGAGATCTCCACTAAACTGACTTCTATAAGTCACGATACACTGCATCATGCAGCTAACTATAAGAGGATGAACGAGATAACAATCTATAAAAGATAAGGTAATGCTCACCTCAACTATCCAAACGGTATTCCGATAAATAATGAACATTATCATAAACTGTCTATATAGCCAAAAAAGGAAAGTTAAATTTTATCCACGATAAACGGTACCTTAATTCTTGAAAATTACGGTAATGTTATAAGAAATATACACATATACAAAAGATAAAGAAAATCAAAATTTATTATTTTCATAAGACTACAAGATACTTCATGAATCTTCACTGTAAGAGATGATAAACTACTAGATTTAAGAATATGCTGGTATTACTCATAATAGACATAGACTCATAATGGTTTAACAGAGAGGATTGGTAGTGGAGAATGACAAATAGTTCGGAAGAACATTAAATACTCTCAAAAAAAAACTCCACTATGGTACCAATACCTAAACCAGACATCTGTGAAATCCACTTGACGGTACAAGTTGACAGGAATAGAAAATTACGACAGACAATCTATAAGTACAGCAGTATATTTGGTATATAAGATACTCTGAAAAAAAACATACCCTAAAATCTGAAAACGTTATGAAAAATAGTTAAGCCAGCTGGTAAAATACTAAAGTGAAATTGACAATCAGTTAAAATCGAGACTTGGGTCTTGGAATCTAAGAAATTGTTCCAGATAAACATCAGATAATGCAGAGAATCCAAATTCCCAAAAATGCATCTTAAATCAACAAAAGCTAGTGCATCAAATGCATACCACTCGATAAATCGATAACTGAAATAGGTATAAGAAAAGGTAGACAAGAAAATATCATTAGTTCGACAAACTAGCAACTATTATATATAACGATAAGAGAGTTAATTTGTTCAGCGATAATTCATACGATGACATTCTGAACAAACCAGAAAGAAGGTAAAGTGACCTAAAATTCACAGCAAAGCATAAGCTGATGAGAGAGACCAAGGAAAAGATAAAAAAGATAGGAACGATATGAATTAGTCTACAGAAGACCTAGATGTTGTGGCAATAGATAGAATCCAGTTGGAACACTTCTACTTCCGCGCATGGTTTCACCGCCTTGGGGTATTCGTAGGCCCACCCAAGAGACCAAGAAAAGAGGAATTAGTCTGTAGAGGACCTAGATGTTATGGGAAACCTGGGGCTCCAGATGGACGGCTTTTACGTCCCCACTGGGATCCTGGCTTGGGGTATTCGTCGGCCCACCCAAGAGACCAAGAAAAGATAAGATATATAAGGTAAGAAACAGGAACGAAACGATAGCATAGAATAGTACAACAATAAAGGAAGTATTCAGAGAAGTTTGGTAATCGATAGACAGATACGGTGAAATGGTACGATATTACTCCAAGGATGAATCGTCTTCTGAATTCGAAGATTCGTAGGAAGAATGCTCATTCCCAACTTCGGGATCGGAAAAATAGGATTTCAAATCCTTAACATGCCAATTGCCTAAATTATTCCCAGCGGAGTCCTTCAATTGGTAAACAAGATTAGATAATTTCCGAATAATAGTACACGGAATGAATTTCGGCGCTAATTTGGCGGAATAATCATTAGCTGCTTTTGATAAGGTATAATTCTTTTTCCACACTCTATCTCCAACATGAAAATTAACTTCTCGTTTGCGGAGGTTATATTGATGAGAGTTTCTCAAGTATGCCTGGTGTAACCTTTTGCGAATGTCGACAAATAGTTTTGGAAATTTTTGTATATCCTCAGACTTCTGAAGATTGTCGGAAATCGTGGGAAAATTTGTATCATTCTCAGATATCTTCCCATAGTAATCCCCAGTCAAAGGAACGTTGCGGCCAAAAACCAAAAATGAAGGGGCAAAATGGGTAACATCGTGTTTAGCTAGACGAATGGCTTGGGCGATTTTAAAAATGTTGACATCCCAGTCTTTATGATTATCAAAAATAAAACTACGGATACAGGTAACTATGGATCTGTTAATTCGCTCTGTGTGATTCACTTGGGCATGATATTTAGCGTTGTAAAATATTTTCTGTATTTTATAAGCTTCCATCAGGGACTTGAATTCCTTACTGGTGAACTGACTACCGTTATCACAACAAAACACCTGTGGGACTCCATACACTAAGAACAGTTGGGTTTCGATAAATTTTGTGATTCTCTTAGAGGTAGCGGTAGGCATTGGGTGGACTAAAACATACTTGGTAAACCAATCCACGAGCACTAATAGATATTGGTTTCGATTTTTCGACCTCGGATAAGGACCTAACAAATCAGCTGATACCATTTGGAACGGAAAATTAATATTCCGATATGATCCCATTAAACCAGCACGAGGTAAATTTGAACTCTTGCAGGCATTGCAAATATCACACTTCCTAACATAACGGTAAATATCCTGTCTCATTTTGGGCCAGTAATAGAGTTCTATTATGCGATGAAAAGTCTTCGATACACCAAAATGACCTGCGGTAGCATCATCATGAAATTTTTGAAAAATCTCTAGTCGATTTCCTTGAGGCACAACTATTTTCCAGTCAGTAGTATTGCTAACGATATCGTGGTGAGCAAAAACGTGCTTATAAAGGATATTATTTTCTACCCTGAACGAAGGGTAATTTTCTGGAGCCTTTTTAACTCGCTCAATCATAGAGAGGTACCATTTATCGGGTTTGAGATTGGAAAGATCGAGAGTGGAGGTTTCAGGTATGGACCTAGACAATGCATCTGCTACTACATTTTGTGATCCCTTGCGGTGCACTACCTTGAACTTGAACTGGGACAAACGAATTAACCAACGAGCTAACCTTCCTGAGGGATTTGGAATGTTTGTCAACCATTTAAGGGAGGCATGATCGCTTACAACGGTAAACTCGGTACCTAACAAATATCCTTGAAATTTCTCAATGCCGAAAATGACTGCCCATAATTCCTTTTCAGTGACTGAATAATTCCGCTGCGTTTTCGTTAAAGTTTTGCTAGCATACGCTATGGGGTGCTCCAAACCATCACATTCCTGGTAAAGAATGGCTCCAACTCCGTAATCTGACGCATCACACTGGACAACGAAAGGTTTAGTGAAATCAGGGCTGGCTAAAACTGGTGCAGAGGTTAGACTTCTTTTAATTTTGGTAAAAGCATCATCCGCTTCTTGGGTCCAGATAATTGGTTGTCCTTTCTTTCTACCTTGCAATAAGTTGGAAATTGGTGCAGAGATCGAGGCAAAGTTTTTTATGAACCTCCTATACCAACTAGCTAATTCTAGTAGCCGACGAATTTCAGTAGTAGTCTTGGGCTTAGGAAAATTTAAAATAGCTGACACCTTCTCCGGATCGGTTCTTAAACCTTCTTGATCTACGACAAAGCCTAAATAGTTTAAGGAGGGTCGACAGAATTCGCATTTCTTCCAATTTACGGTGAGGTTGGCATTCTTGAGACGTTGATACACAGATTGTAAGACACGAATATGAGTTTCAAAATCGGGAGTTGCAACGATAATATCATCTAAAAATACGAAACAATACGGCTCTAAGGCAGGTCCAATTACCATGTCCATCAGTCTAACCATAGTTTTTGGGCTATTTGACAAACCAAAGGGCATGACACAAAATTCGAATAAACCCTTACCATAAACAGCAAAGCTAGTTTTGGGTCGAGAAGATTCCTCTAGAGGGATTTGGAAAAATGCCTGTTTTAGGTCGATAGAAGTCAGAAACTTAGCATCCCTGAGTTTATTTAAAATGGAATCAACTAAAGGCATGGGATACTGGTCGGGAACAGTTACTTCATTCAATTTCCTGCCATCAAAACAGACACGATACTCTCCAGAACGTTTTTCCACCAACCACAAGGGACTACACCAAGGTGACTTAGAGGGTTGGATGACTCCTAACTTCAACATTTCATCCACTTGTTTGTTTAGCTCTTTCTGCATAGCCGGAGATAAAGGGTATTGCCTGGATGCAATGGGCTTAGCATTACCGGTATCGATACTATGGGTGATTAAATGTGTCCTACCGATTTTGTCCGGAGGTGACAAACTCAGAAATAAGTCCATGATCTTTTGTAATTCGAGTTGTTGATCCGGGGACAGGTCGGAAACGGATTGAATAGTATTAATCGTGGAAATTTGTGTGACTTGATGTTTGTACGATAGGGAAGAAAAGTTAGCTTTTATCTGGAATTGTTGCAGGAAATCCATACCTAATATAAGACTATGTTTAACGGAAGGAATAATCAATACTTTAAGATAGTTGACGACATTGTTAAGAGAGATAGGTAACATGACATATCCTAGGAAATCTTGAGGTTGACCATCAGCGGTAGTTATTACCGAAGGGTCCTGGTACTGAATAGGTAAATTAAAGTCCTGCAGGATTGAGAGTCCAGTTGATCCCAATACTGAAGAGGTACTGCCACTATCTACCAAAGCTGTTATTGGCCTATCGAAAATGTTTACAGGAAGATACGGTCTGTTATCCAAAGGTTTCCTAACAAATAGGGGACTCAAATTACATGTGGGACGACAGAAAGCTTTAACCTTCAGGAGCCACTGATTCCTTTCCTGATGGGAGAATAGTGTACCAGACTTTATTGAGGAGAAGACGTTTTGCCTTTCCCATTGATGTGGGGAGGAGTGGAGGAACTTGGTACTGGACTTTGGGTTGAAGTGCTGGTGACAGCGTCCAGATGTCCATCTCCAGCTGGTTCGTTTTTTGCCGTTTCGGCTAGACAATGAGAACAATTCCGCTTCGTTACTCCCTTTGCACCACATCCAAAACAGAAAAATTTCGGGGATGTTTGCAACCATTATAAGTATGTCCTACCAAATTACAATTCCAACATCGTGGCCCGGAAACATTTACGGTACTAACATTTCGAGAAGTGAAGCTAGGCGAAAAACTAACATTTCGAGAAGACGAGAGATGGGGTAAGAAACTAAAATTTCGGGATGAGTTGGTTCTCAAGGAACTGGGTGCTGACACTGAATAACTCAGATCTGGTTCTAACAATCCACTGGAGGAACTGGGAGGTGGTCGGTAACGTTTACTCCAAGTCATGGATTCCTCTAATTGACGACACACATCAGATAATTGGTCTACGGTATCAATAGTAATTAAAGCGAGGTGAGAGAGGAAATGGGGAGCTAAATTTCGACGAATTTTGTTTACGATGGTCTTCTCATCCGGCTTCGTAGAGAGACGGTTGAACAGTCCTACCATACAGGCTATGAACAGAGTAACCTTCTCGTTAACTCCTTGAGTTCGAGTGTCTATCTCGCGTTGCAGATCTTCATCATAAAAATATGGTAAAAAGTCCTTTTTCAATCTATTCACCAATTGGTCCCAGGTTCCAATTTTATCCTTGATGCTAATGTACCAGGTTAATGCTGTTCCTTTGAATAAGTCACATGCAGAGACAAACAGTTCGTCCTTGCTAACACCTCGGGCAATTCTTAACGTTTCTACTTTCTCCAGAAAAGAATGAACAGATTCTCTGGGATTTTGTCCGGTAAAATAAAGGTTCCACTTAAAGGGAGAAACTGACTTAAAGACAGGGGTATTTGACGAAAATGATTGGCCATGAGATACTTGCTGAGGGGTAGACGCTGAAGGTACTAATTTAAAAGCCAAATCGCCTTCCAACATGAGTAGTTCAGTCTGCAGATCAGATTTTTCTTTTTCCTCTTCATCAGAGTTCTCGGACAAACGGTGTATTCTACCCGAAAGATGGGTAAGGCGGGTTGAGATTCGCTTATATATACTGCAAGTGGTAGTTCCAGCAAAACTAGAAATTTGGGTCTTGAGATCGGCTATAGTTTCCCTAATTTCAACAACGTCATCGTCATGTGGGAGTGGGCTAGATAAGACACTTTGAACAAAGCTACGATTTGCATTTTCTTGACTTAATGCTCCTCTTAGCAGTTTACGCTTGGAGTCAACATCTCCTATAGGTTTTACCTTGCGAATCAACAATTCATAGTCCAATTCTTTAACCTTCAAATGATTTGGGTCCATTTTAGATCTATACTACTGAATACGGATGGGGAGATAAAAATAATAGATAGTCAAAGGAAATTCTAATCAAAAGTAAGGTAACAGATAACAATTAATGTCAGTCGACGAGAAAATTTTCACGGTACAATAATCAACTATAACTAACAGATATCAAAGTTCCCACACGGTACTTTCTGAGTGATATGGGCGGTAAGATAAAATAAGGTAAATAATACCACACCACTCAAAAACAACAAAACGATAGAGTGGGTACAGTGATCCCGAGTTAAGAGATTTAAAACGATAAGATAATTTACTTCCAAGTAACGGTAAACGATAATAGGTAATTGATTTCAAGTAAACGGTACACAGTAATCGATATTTTAAATTTAAATTAGATAAAGTGCATTTTTGGAAGCCATGAATAATTATTAAAATTATTTAAGATAAGTAATCAAATGTTTCAATTATTTGATATAAATAATCAACCAAGTTAATTTAATTCTCTACGAGAAAAGATATAAAAGATATGTCCGATAATAGAAATTCTGATCAAACCTACTTATTTTGCTGCGACGTCTGTCTGTGCCAAATTTATATTAAAGTGTCCACGTTGGTTTGCCAATTTTTATATTAAAGCGTCGACGTTGGTTCGCCAATTTTTATATTAAAGCCCCACGTTGGGCGCCAATTTTATAACGGAAAACCTCTTGCTGTTGTGGAGGCATCCATCATAATACTGACTAGCTCAGCAAAGCACATCTCAAAATGGTGGGTGCAAATTTTTTATGTTTTTCCAACTTTGGACACCTTAGAGAGGGCGCCAGACACACACAAACATATAGGCAGCAAAATAAGACCAATTTTACACTCACAATTATATTTACAATTTTATAACAGATAATTTATATTGACAATTTTAAAAGAGTGGCCAAGCCAAATACAGTTCTTTCAATTACAATAGGGCAGTTTGATCAGTATACCATCAGTAAGTAATGATTTTAGACTTATCTGGTGCAATGCTCTCTGGTTATGGCCGGACTGTCTGGTGCCTCAGCTGTATCGGGAGACAGAGAGAGAGAGAGAGCCAGTTGATTTAGAGGGTTCCGAAGCCTTCTAGGTAGCCGTGACTTTACTGGTTGGAGCTTCCCTGACGACTAGTAGCAGTAAATAGTAGCCCCTATGGTGGTAGGTGCTATTCCTCTAGCGTCCTTGGGTCCAGCTCATTTTTGTGCATGCAGGAAAAAGATACAAACAGAGAATTAGTACGTGCTACCCCTTGATTGGACTTGCTGAACTCCCCCAAAATTCTAAATTCAACCCCGGTTTGGAACTGGGATACGATAAGTCACTTGAATGTCTGTTCAATATAACGATACGAGTCTCTATTTACATTGACACTTATGGTCCACTATTATTACGATAATGTTCCTTGATATTAAATCAAACTATTTATGAATTATAGATAAACCGAAAATAAAATTACAGAAAAACTTCCTTCTCTCTGCAAGAGAGGTACGATAAGGTATTACAATAATTATTACAACAATGAAGATTAAATTTCTCGAAAAATATACTAAAATACCATAACAAATTGGATCCAAACATATGCCAATACAAAGATAAAGATAACAGATCTGATCATATGCTAATACAAAATTAAATATAACAGATTTGATCAAAAGTCTACGATACCAGAACGATATTCCTTAGATAGCAAGGAAAATATTATAAATAAGACAAATTGCTTTTCTTATTTACTTTAGTGAAAAGATAATGATTTCTAAGTACTATTAACTTCGGTTGATTTTATTTATTTCACCTGACTGAAGGTCATGGAAATTTTCATAAATCTTTCCAAATTTATAAACAATGTGGTGTGATAGTTACCACCTTTAAACGGTGTGAAGGAGTTTCAGCAAGTATCTTGTATGAGCAATTTAAATAAAAAATTATTAATAATAATGCCCGCAAATAGATATACATATATTCACATATATAGCCAGGTAAATTGCAGCTAATAAAGAAAACAACTGAAAGAGAAGATATATATGACATAAGTAAAATATCGGAAAATTGTTCTGTGCTACTTCTAAAATCTAGCAAGAAAAACCCTAGTCAGCTAACTGTAAATCAAATACGTTCCCTAATTTAAAGAGAGGTTACGAAGTAAGTGATATAAAAACAATTCTACAGTGAATGTGTTTAAATTTAATCCTCTGCTAAGTAGACTAGGTTGGCATCCAAGTTTCCCAGATTAGCTTCCCCTTTTCCTTCAAATCTAGCAATGGTGGTATCGGAAAGCAAACAAAATGGCTTCACTGTACGTGATTGCAACGGAAAATCAGGAATTCTCCCTTCCAGCTACAACCCTAGAAAATGATAAAACCACAGTTCCTGTTCCTAGTTTATAAGAGAGATGTAATTAAAGAGAAAAAGAAATATATATACATATATATATATATATAAAGGCAAAAAGCAGTAGCACCTAGCACGTGTTCCAATAGAAAGGTTATGCTCTATAAGAAAATTATAAAAAAATTGATTCCTTTTCACCACCTAAATAGGAAAAGAAAATAGATCATGTAGAGCAAACACTCCTTTTAAACAATCCAACGAAGCTATATGATGAACTCTGGTCGGTAACACATCTTCACACAGCTTCCGAATTTCAGCTACGATAAAAAATAAGACATGTGCATATATACATATATCTACGATAGATAAAAGATAAATCGATATTTCAATTGATCGATATTTTCACCTTCAATTATACTATAAGAAACGGTACAGATAATTTAATCGCGAGAAAAGAATATATACTTGCTTTACTCAGTTTCTTCGGTAATCGAAACGGTACGATAAGATAAAAAATGGCTTCCTAAAAATGCCAGGCAAAATTATCGATCTGGTCTCGTCGATTGACAAAAGGGAAGAGAGAGAATCCAAAAAACATGAATTTTTCGCCGGTACCCAGCAAATAAGTACCGCGCAGGTTTCTTAATGCGGTAGACGATACACAGAGTCGAAATGAGAATTAATTCAAAGACAAATAAATGGATTAATATTACCGATTTAGTTCATTGTACGAGTTACATTATGAAAATTAATCATTAGGCGATATAAGGGATGACGAAACATAATTTTAGAATTAAATAATCAGCCATGCAAAGCGAATAAAATCAAATTTGAGGAATATTTAATTTAATAACAGCTGAAAGCGAGATACTAATGTTTTACGTACCTGAGATGATATTCTGAACTCAACAGGGTTGGCGTACAAATTTTACTTAAAACCAAAATATAGAAAAATTATTAACATTTGCCCAAAGTGACGATTTAATCGTTACACACCCCGGTCACGTGGGGAAAATTTTTCACAATGCAATTGTGAAAAATTTTGTAGCGAGAATACTCTAATGAGTCCCATTCTAATTTAACAAGATACTAGAAGCATCTACTCTCGAATTATTCAACAGAGTAGTTAAATAGGAAATTAGGGAGCTTAATAGTTCAGATTTAATGATTCAGAGGTAATTCGAAAAAGTAAAGAAAATTCAGAAACATCTAATCGTTTTACACTGCTTGCAGGAAAATTTATTAAATCCATATCGAAATTTACTAGATATATTCTGGAAGATATTTCAGTATATAATAATTAAATTAGACTGATTTAACGGTATCATCTGTTGTAGACAAACATGATTCACGGTATCAAATGTTTGAATTCAACTCTATATTCAAGATAAAATTTAAGGTAAGATAAGGAAAATACTTAAACCTAGTAAAGAGTTAGCAACATTTGCCGAAAGGAAATTCACCCTCCTCACATCCATGGAAGTGAAACCGCTCGCTGCACCGGGGTACAGATATTCTTTTCGAGTCTAGATGTAAAAAGCTCGCCGTTGAATCATCCGTAGCTCACTACATCCCCAAAGCATCGAAAAGTCCCACACTCCCTAAACAGAAGGAGCCGAAATGGGCCACATGGCGATCTACTAACTAAAGGAATTATTCATACAAATACGAAGAGAGATAAAATAAAAAAAATGACTCTACGAGGATACTCCCTCGTCTGGAACTGTTGGCCAATCTTCCGATTATACAAGTAGGTGGGGCTAAGATCGAACATAGTAGTACCACCCAGCATATTATTGAGGCTTCTCGAAGATACAACGGCCTAAGTGGCACCCCCCATGCTCAATCCTCCCAAGGACTTCGTGTTGAACACAGTACATCGAAACGAGACCAACACCCTTCCTAACAGGGTCCTATAATTCAAAAAAATTTAAACGATACGATATAAGATATAAGGGACGATATAAGATATAAGGATACAAAAAAAACTAACACCAAGTAGTTGTCTCAATAACGTGATAGCCAAAACTTGAAACAGTGACAAATACTAGAGCAGATAGGATTTCTGGTCGTAAAGTACCAGCAGGGATCCTTCACATCATAAAGGCGTGAATTGTCTTCCAAATTCTAGTCAAAAGACTTGTCACGGTAGGGGAGATACTCTAGTTGGGCAGTGACACCATTTACAAATTTTCTAAAGGTAAAATATTAGAGATATACTATTATTTATCACTTGTCGAGTAACCATAATTTAAACAAAGATCATAATTCAAAGTGTAAAATAACAAATGTTGAAATTACAACTAAGTATTTCAAATAACTAAATACAAATTCCGAAAAGCACAAAAATATACGGCAAAAATGACATAGCTCTGAAACGAAAGATGATAATGCTACAGGTTGTCAAAGACAGATTAAGTGATTTACTATTTAAGAGACAGAATACCCAACACGCCATAAGTAGGAAGCGGATACTGGAATTCAAGAAATTGTTCTATACAAGGAACATCAAAACACTGGAACTCCAAAAATATCCAAATCTTGCTTATAATCAAAGGAAAAACGTGAAAGATACTCTAAAAGAACGGTACATACGTTGACATAGTGAAGGTGATGCTAGCAGCTCTAACACACTGCCACAAATCGTCTATCCTCTACATCACAGAATCCAGGAGTGCAACACTGCACCATCCCAATTCCAATAGGATACGAGACTCTCCAGACAAAAAAACCAAAAGATAGCAGCCCTAATTCACTGCTCGAATTTCTGGAGATCTCCACTAAACTGACTTCTATAAGTCACGATACACTGCATCATGCAGCTAACTATAAGAGGATGAACGAGATAACAATCTATAAAAGATAAGGTAATGCTCACCTCAACTATCCAAACGGTATTCCGATAAATAATGAACATTATCATAAACTGTCTATATAGCCAAAAAGGAAAGTTAAATTTTATCCACGATAAACGGTACCTTAATTCTTGAAAATTACGGTAATGTTATAAGAAATATACACATATACAAAAGATAAAGAAAATCAAAATTTATTATTTTCATAAGACTACAAGATACTTCATGAATCTTCACTGTAAGTGATGATAAACTACTAGATTTAAGAATATGCTGGTATTACTCATAATAGACATAGACTCATAATGGTTTAACAGAGAGGATTGGTAGTGGAGAATGACAAATAGTTCGGAAGAACATTAAATACTCTCAAAAAAAAACTCCACTATGGTACCAATACCTAAACCAGACATCTGTGAAATCCACTTGACGGTACAAGTTGACAGGAATAGAAAATTACGACAGACAATCTATAAGTACAGCAGTATATTTGGTATATAAGATACTCTGAAAAAAAACATACCCTAAAATCTGAAAACGTTATGAAAAATAGTTAAGCCAGCTGGTAAAATACTAAAGTGAAATTGACAATCAGTTAAAATCGAGACTTGGGTCTTGGAATCTAAGAAATTGTTCCAGATAAACATCAGATAATGCAGAGAATCCAAATTCCCAAAAATGCATCTTAAATCAACAAAAGCTAGTGCATCAAATGCATACCACTCGATAAATCGATAACTGAAATAGGTATAAGAAAAGGTAGACAAGAAAATATCATTAGTTCGACAAACTAGCAACTATTATATATAACGATAAGAGAGTTAATTTGTTCAGCGATAATTCATACGATGACATTCTGAACAAACCAGAAAGAAGGTAAAGTGACCTAAAATTCACAGCAAAGCATAAGCTGATGAGAGAGACCAAGGAAAAGATAAAAAAGATAGGAACGATATGAATTAGTCTACAGAAGACCTAGATGTTGTGGCAATAGATAGAATCCAGTTGGAACACTTCTACTTCCGCGCATGGTTTCACCGCCTTGGGTATTCGTAGGCCCACCCAAGAGACCAAGAAAAGAGGAATTAGTCTGTAGAGGACCTAGATGTTATGGGAAACCTGGGGCTCCAGATGGACGGCTTTTACGTCCCCACTGGGATCCTGGCTTGGGGTATTCGTCGGCCCACCCAAGAGACCAAGAAAAGATAAGATATATAAGGTAAGAAACAGGAACGAAACGATAGCATAGAATAGTACAACAATAAAGGAAGTATTCAGAGAAGTTTGGTAATCGATTGACAGATACGGTGAAATGGTACGATATTACTCCAAGGATGAATCGTCTTCTGAATTCGAAGATTCGTAGGAAGAATGCTCATTCCCAACTTCGGGATCGGAAAAATAGGATTTCAAATCCTTAACATGCCAATTGCCTAAATTATTCCCAGCGGAGTCCTTCAATTGGTAAACAAGATTAGATAATTTCCGAATAATAGTACACGGAATGAATTTCGGCGCTAATTTGGCGGAATAATCATTAGCTGCTTTTGATAAGGTATAATTCTTTTTCCACACTCTATCTCCAACATGAAAATTAACTTCTCGTTTGCGGAGGTTATATTGATGAGAGTTTCTCAAGTATGCCTGGTGTAACCTTTTGCGAATGTCGACAAATAGTTTTGGAAATTTTTGTATATCCTCAGACTTCTGAAGATTGTCGGAAATCGTGGGAAAATTTGTATCATTCTCAGATATCTTCCCATAGTAATCCCCAGTCAAAGGAACGTTGCGGCCAAAAACCAAAAATGAAGGGGCAAAATGGGTAACATCGTGTTTAGCTAGACGAATGGCTTGGGCGATTTTAAAATGTTGACATCCCAGTCTTTATGATTATCAAAAATAAAACTACGGATACAGGTAACTATGGATCTGTTAATTCGCTCTGTGTGATTCACTTGGGCATGATATTTAGCGTTGTAAAATATTTTCTGGATTTTATAAGCTTCCATCAGGGACTTGAATTCCTTACTGGTGAACTGACTACCGTTATCACAACAAAACACCTGTGGGACTCCATACACTAAGAACAGTTGGGTTTCGATAAATTTTGTGATTCTCTTAGAGGTAGCGGTAGGCATTGGGTGGACTAAAACATACTTGGTAAACCAATCCACGAGCACTAATAGATATTGGTTTCGATTTTTCGACCTCGGATAAGGACCTAACAAATCAGCTGATACCATTTGGAACGGAAATTAATATTCCGATATGATCCCATTAAACCAGCACGAGGTAAATTTGAACTCTTGCAGGCATTGCAAATATCACACTTCCTAACATAACGGTAAATATCCTGTCTCATTTTGGGCCAGTAATAGAGTTCTATTATGCGATGAAAAGTCTTCGATACACCAAAATGACCTGCGGTAGCATCATCATGAAATTTTTGAAAAATCTCTAGTCGATTTCCTTGAGGCACAACTATTTTCCAGTCAGTAGTATTGCTAACGATATCGTGGTGAGCAAAAACGTGCTTATAAAGGATATTATTTTCTACCCTGAACGAAGGGTAATTTTCTGGAGCCTTTTTAACTCGCTCAATCATAGAGAGGTACCATTTATCGGGTTTGAGATTGGAAAGATCGAGAGTGGAGGTTTCAGGTATGGACCTAGACAATGCATCTGCTACTACATTTTGTGATCCCTTGCGGTGCACTACCTTGAACTTGAACTGGGACAAACGAATTAACCAACGAGCTAACCTTCCTGAGGGATTTGGAATGTTTGTCAACCATTTAAGGGAGGCATGATCGCTTACAACGGTAAACTCGGTACCTAACAAATATCCTTGAAATTTCTCAATGCCGAAAATGACTGCCCATAATTCCTTTTCAGTGACTGAATAATTCCGCTGCGTTTTCGTTAAAGTTTTGCTAGCATACGCTATGGGGTGCTCCAAACCATCACATTCCTGGTAAAGAATGGCTCCAACTCCGTAATCTGACGCATCACACTGGACAACGAAAGGTTTAGTGAAATCAGGGCTGGCTAAAACTGGTGCAGAGGTTAGACTTCTTTTAATTTTGGTAAAAGCATCATCCGCTTCTTGGGTCCAGATAATTGGTTGTCCTTTCTTTCTACCTTGCAATAAGTTGGAAATTGGTGCAGAGATCGAGGCAAAGTTTTTTATGAACCTCCTATACCAACTAGCTAATTCTAGTAGCCGACGAATTTCAGTAGTAGTCTTGGGCTTAGGAAAATTTAAAATAGCTGACACCTTCTCCGGATCGGTTCTTAAACCTTCTTGATCTACGACAAAGCCTAAATAGTTTAAGGAGGGTCGACAGAATTCGCATTTCTTCCAATTTACGGTGAGGTTGGCATTCTTGAGACGTTGATACACAGATTGTAAGACACGAATATGAGTTTCAAAATCGGGAGTTGCAACGATAATATCATCTAAAAATACGAAACAATACGGCTCTAAGGCAGGTCCAATTACCATGTCCATCAGTCTAACCATAGTTTTTGGGCTATTTGACAAACCAAAGGGCATGACACAAAATTCGAATAAACCCTTACCATAAACAGCAAAGCTAGTTTTGGGTCGAGAAGATTCCTCTAGAGGGATTTGGAAAAATGCCTGTTTTAGGTCGATAGAAGTCAGAAACTTAGCATCCCTGAGTTTATTTAAAATGGAATCAACTAAAGGCATGGGATACTGGTCGGGAACAGTTACTTCATTCAATTTCCTGCCATCAAAACAGACACGATACTCTCCAGAACGTTTTTCCACCAACCACAAGGGACTACACCAAGGTGACTTAGAGGGTTGGATGACTCCTAACTTCAACATTTCATCCACTTGTTTGTTTAGCTCTTTCTGCATAGCCGGAGATAAAGGGTATTGCCTGGATGCAATGGGCTTAGCATTACCGGTATCGATACTATGGGTGATTAAATGTGTCCTACCGATTTTGTCCGGAGGTGACAAACTCAGAAATAAGTCCATGATCTTTTGTAATTCGAGTTGTTGATCCGGGGACAGGTCGGAAACGGATTGAATAGTATTAATCGTGGAAATTTGTGTGACTTGATGTTTGTACGATAGGGAAGAAAAGTTAGCTTTTATCTGGAATTGTTGCAGGAAATCCATACCTAATATAAGACTATGTTTAACGGAAGGAATAATCAATACTTTAAGATAGTTGACGACATTGTTAAGAGAGATAGGTAACATGACATATCCTAGGAAATCTTGAGGTTGACCATCAGCGGTAGTTATTACCGAAGGGTCCTGGTACTGAATAGGTAAATTAAAGTCCTGCAGGATTGAGAGTCCAGTTGATCCCAATACTGAAGAGGTACTGCCACTATCTACCAAAGCTGTTATTGGCCTATCGAAAATGTTTACAGGAAGATACGGTCTGTTATCCAAAGGTTTCCTAACAAATAGGGGACTCAAATTACATGTGGGACGACAGAAAGCTTTAACCTTCAGGAGCCACTGATTCCATTCCTGATGGGAGAATAGTGTACCAGACTTTATTGAGGAGAAGACGTTTTGCCTTTCCCATTGATGTGGGGAGGAGTGGAGGAACTTGGTACTGGACTTTGGGTTGAAGTGCTGGTGACAGCGTCCAGATGTCCATCTCCAGCTGGTTCGTTTTTTGCCGTTTCGGCTAGACAATGAGAACAATTCCGCTTCGTTACTCCCTTTGCACCACATCCAAAACAGAAAAAATTTCGGGGATGTTTGCAACCATTATAAGTATGTCCTACCAAATTACAATTCAACATCGTGGCCCGGAAACATTTACGGTACTAACATTTCGAGAAGTGAAGCTAGGCGAAAAACTAACATTTCGAGAAGACGAGAGATGGGGTAAGAAACTAAAATTTCGGGATGAGTTGGTTCTCAAGGAACTGGGTGCTGACACTGAATAACTCAGATCTGGTTCTAACAATCCACTGGAGGAACTGGGAGGTGGTCGGTAACGTTTACTCCAAGTCATGGATTCCTCTAATTGACGACACACATCAGATAATTGGTCTACGGTATCAATAGTAATTAAAGCGAGGTGAGAGAGGAAATGGGGAGCTAAATTTCGACGAATTTTGTTTACGATGGTCTTCTCATCCGGCTTCGTAGAGAGACGGTTGAACAGTCCTACCATACAGGCTATGAACAGAGTAACCTTCTCGTTAACTCCTTGAGTTCGAGTGTCTATCTCGCGTTGCAGATCTTCATCATAAAAATATGGTAAAAAGTCCTTTTCAATCTATTCACCAATTGGTCCCAGGTTCCAATTTTATCCTTGATGCTAATGTACCAGGTTAATGCTGTTCCTTTGAATAAGTCACATGCAGAGACAAACAGTTCGTCCTTGCTAACACCTCGGGCAATTCTTAACGTTTCTACTTTCTCCAGAAAAGAATGAACAGATTCTCTGGGATTTTGTCCGGTAAAATAAAGGTTCCACTTAAAGGGAGAAACTGACTTAAAGACAGGGGTATTTGACGAAAATGATTGGCCATGAGATACTTGCTGAGGGGTAGACGCTGAAGGTACTAATTTAAAAGCCAAATCGCCTTCCAACATGAGTAGTTCAGTCTGCAGATCAGATTTTTCTTTTTCCTCTTCATCAGAGTTCTCGGACAAACGGTGTATTCTACCCGAAAGATGGGTAAGGCGGGTTGAGATTCGCTTATATATACTGCAAGTGGTAGTTCCAGCAAAACTAGAAATTTGGGTCTTGAGATCGGCTATAGTTTCCCTAATTTCAACAACGTCATCGTCATGTGGGAGTGGGCTAGATAAGACACTTTGAACAAAGCTACGATTTGCATTTTCTTGACTTAATGCTCCTCTTAGCAGTTTACGCTTGGAGTCAACATCTATAGGTATATTTTACCTTGCGAATCAACAATTCATAGTCCAATTCTTTAACCTTCAAATGATTTGGGTCCATTTTAGATCTATACTACTGAATACGGATGGGGAGATAAAAATAATAGATAGTCAAAGGAAATTCTAATCAAAAGTAAGGTAACAGATAACAATTAATGTCAGTCGACGAGAAAATTTTCACGGTACAATAATCAACTATAACTAACAGATATCAAAGTTCCCACACGGTACTTCTGAGTGATATGGGCGGTAAGATAAAATAAGGTAAATAATACCACACCACTCAAAACAACAAAACGATAGAGTGGGTACAGTGATCCCGAGTTAAGAGATTTAAAACGATAAGATAATTTACTTCCAAGTAACGGTAAACGATAATAGGTAATTGATTTCAAGTAAACGGTACACAGTAATCGATATTTTAAATTTAAATTAGATAAAGTGCATTTTTGGAAGCCATGAATAATTATTAAAATTATTTAAGATAAGTAATCAAATGTTTCAATTATTTGATATAAATAATCAACCAAGTTAATTTAATTCTCTACGAGAAAAGATATAAAAGATATGTCCGATAATAGAAATTCTGATCAAACCTACTTATTTTGCTGCGACGTCTGTCTGTGCCAAATTTATATTAAAGTGTCCACGTTGGTTTGCCAATTTTATATTAAAGCGTCGACGTTGGTTCGCCAATTTTTATATTAAAGCCCCACGTTGGGCGCCAATTTTATAACGGAAAACCTCTTGCTGTTGTGGAGGCATCCATCATAATACTGACTAGCTCAGCAAAGCACATCTCAAAATGGTGGGTGCAAATTTTTTATGTTTTTCCAACTTTGGACACCTTAGAGAGGGCGCCAGACACACACAAACATATAGGCAGCAAAATAAGACCAATTTTACACTCACAATTATATTTACAATTTTATAACAGATAATTTATATTGACAATTTTAAAAGAGTGGCCAAGCCAAATACAGTTCTTTCAATTACAATAGGGCAGTTTGATCAGTATACCATCAGTAAGTAATGATTTTAGACTTATCTGGTGCAATGCTCTCTGGTTATGGCCGGACTGTCTGGTGCCTCAGCTGTATCGGGAGACAGAGAGAGAGAGAGCCAGTTGATTTAGAGGGTTCCGAAGCCTTCTAGGTAGCCGTGACTTTACTGGTTGGAGCTTCCCTGACGACTAGTAGCAGTAAATAGTAGCCCCTATGGTGGTAGGTGCTATTCCTCTAGCGTCCTTGGGTCCAGCTCATTTTTGTGCATGCAGGAAAAAGATACAAACAGAGAATTAGTACGTGCTACCCCTTGATTGGACTTGCTGAACTCCCCCAAAATTCTAAATTCAACCCCGGTTTGGAACTGGGATACGATAAGTCACTTGAATGTCTGTTCAATATAACGATACGAGTCTCTATTTACATTGACACTTATGGTCCACTATTATTACGATAATGTTCCTTGATATTAAATCAAACTATTTATGAATTATAGATAAACCGAAAATAAAATTACAGAAAAACTTCCTTCTCTCTGCAAGAGAGGTACGATAAGGTATTACAATAATTATTACAACAATGAAGATTAAATTTCTCGAAAAATATACTAAAATACCATAACAAATTGGATCCAAACATATGCCAATACAAAGATAAAGATAACAGATCTGATCATATGCTAATACAAAATTAAAGATAACAGATTTGATCAAAAGTCTACGATACCAGAACGATATTCCTTAGATAGCAAGGAAAATATTATAAATAAGACAAATTGCTTTTCTTATTTACTTTAGTGAAAAGATAATGATTTCTAAGTACTATTAACTTCGGTTGATTTTATTTATTTCACCTGACTGAAGGTCATGGAAATTTTCATAAATCTTTCCAAATTTATAAACAATTTGGTGTGATAGTTACCACCTTTAAACGGTGTGAAGGAGTTTCAGCAAGTATCTTGTATGAGCAATTTAAATAAAAAATTATTAATAATAATGCCCGCAAATAGATATACATATATTGACATATATAGCCAGGTAAATTGCAGCTAATAAAGAAAACAACTGAAAGAGAAGATATATATGACATAAGTAAAATATCGGAAATTGTTCTGTGCTACTTCTAAAATCTAGCAAGAAAAACC
This sequence comes from Octodonta nipae, assembly GCA_034190945.1. Lineage (NCBI taxonomy): Eukaryota > Metazoa > Arthropoda > Insecta > Coleoptera > Chrysomelidae > Octodonta > Octodonta nipae. The sequence continues at coordinate 97,311,869 of CM067217.1, read as the reverse complement.
CTAGTCAGCTAACTGTAAATCAAATACGTTCCCTAATTTAAAGAGAGGTTACGAAGTAAGTGATATAAAAACAATTCTACAGTGAATGTGTTTAAATTTAATAAAAAAAAAATAAAAGCAATCTAGGTAAGACTTTAGATATAGAAAATCACTTACTTCGCTTTCCTCCTCTGCTAAGTAGACTAGGTTGGCATCCAAGTTTCCCAGATTAGCTTCCCCTTTTCCTTCAAATCTAGCAATGGTGGTATCGGAAAGCAAACAAAATGGCTTCACTGTACGTGATTGCAACGGAAAATCAGGAATTCTCCCTTCCAGCTACAACCCTAGAAAATGATAAAACCACAGTTCCTGTTCCTAGTTTATAAGAGAGATGTAATTAAAGAGAAAAGAAAATATATATACATATATATATAAAGGCAAAAAGCAGTAGCACCTAGCACGTGTTCCAATAGAAAGGTTATGCTCTATAAGAAAATTATAAAAAAATTGATTCCTTTTCACCGCCTAAATAGGAAAAGAAAATAGATCATGTAGAGCAAACACTCCTTTTAAACAATCCAACGAAGCTATATGATGAACTCTGGTCGGTAACATATCTTCACACAGCTTCCGAATTTCAGCTACGATAAAAAATAAGACATGTGCATATATACATATATCTACGATAGATAAAAGATAAATCGATATTTCAATTGATCGATATTTTCACCTTCAATTATACTATAAGAAACGGTACAGATAATTTAATCGCGAGAAAAGAATATATACTTGCTTTACTCACTTTCTTCGGTAATCGAAACGGTACGATAAGATAAAAAATGGCTTCCTAAAAATGCCAGGCAAAATTATCGATCTGGTCTCGTCGATTGACAAAAGGGAAGAGAGAGAATCCAAAAACATGAATTTTCGCCGGTACCCAGCAAATAAGTACCGCGCAGGTTTCTTAATGCGGTAGACGATACACAGAGTCGAAATGAGAATTAATTCAAAGACAAATAAATGGATTAATATTACCGATTTAGTTCATTGTACGAGTTACATTATGAAAATTAATCATTAGGCGATATAAGGGATGACGAAACATAATTTTAGAATTAAATAATCAGCCATGCAAAGCGAATAAAATCAAATTTGAGGAATATTTAATTTAATAACAGCTGAAAGCGAGATACTAATGTTTACGTACCTGAGATGATATTCTGAACTCAACAGGGTTGGCGTACAAATTTTACTTAAAACCAAAATATAGAAAAATATTAACATTTGCCCAAAGTGACGATTTAATCGTTACACACCCGGTCACGTGGGGAAAATTTTCACAATGCAATTGTGAAAAATTTTGTAGCGAGAATACTCTAATGAGTCCCATTCTAATTTAACAAGATACTAGAAGCATCTACTCTCGAATTATTCAACAGAGTAGTTAAATAGGAAATTAGGGAGCTTAATAGTTCAGATTTAATGATTCAGAGGTAATTCGAAAAAGTAAAGAAAATTCAGAAACATCTAATCGTTTTACACTGCTTGCAGGAAAATTTATTAAATCCATATCGAAATTTACTAGATATATTCTGGAAGATATTTCAGTATATAATAATTAAATTAGACTGATTTAACGGTATCATCTGTTGTAGACAAACATGATTCACGGTATCAAATGTTTGAATTCAACTCTATATTCAAGATAAAATTTAAGGTAAGATAAGGAAAATACTTAAACCTAGTAAAGAGTTAGCAACATTTGCCGAAAGGAAATTCACCCTCCTCACATCCATGGAAGTGAAACCGCTCGCTGCACCGGGGTACAGATATTCTTTTCGAGTCTAGATGTAAAAAGCTCGCCGTTGAATCATCCGTAGCTCACTACATCCCAAAGCATCGAAAAGTCCCACACTCCCTAAACAGAAGGAGCCGAAATGGGCCACATGGCGATCTACTAACTAAAGGAATTGTTCATACAAATACGAAGAGAGATAAAATAAAAAAAATGACTCTACGAGGATACTCCCTCGTCTGGAACTGTTGGCCAATCTTCCGATTATACAAGTAGGGGGGCTAAGATCGAACATAGTAGTACCACCCAGCATATTATTGAGGCTTCTCGAAGATACAACGGCCTAAGTGGCACCCCCCATGCTCAATCCTCCAAGGACTTCGTGTTGAACACAGTACATCGAAACGAGACCAACACCCTTCCTAACAGGGTCCTATAATTCAAAAAAATTTAAACGATACGATATAAGATATAAGGGACGATATAAGATATAAGGATACAAAAAAACTAACACCAAGTAGTTGTCTCAATAACGTGATAGCCAAAACTTGAAACAGTGACAAATACTAGAGCAGATAGGATTTCTGGTCGTAAAGTACCAGCAGGGATCCTTCACATCATAAAGGAGTGAATTGTCTTCCAAATTCTAGTCAAAAAACTTGTCACGGTAGGGGAGATACTCTAGTTGGGCAGTGACACCATTTACAAATTTTCTAAAGGTAAAATATTAGAGATATACTATTATTTATCACTTGTCGAGTAACCATAATTTAAACAAAGATCATAATTCAAAGTGTAAAATAACAAATGTTGAAATTACAACTAAGTATTTCAAATAACTAAATACAAATTCCGAAAAGCACAAAAATATACGGCAAAAATGACATAGCTCTGAAACGAAAGATGATAATGCTACAGGTTGTCAAAGACAGATTAAGTGATTTACTATTTAAGAGACAGAATACCCAACACGCCATAAGTAGGAAGCGGATACTGGAATTCAAGAATTGTTCTATACAAGGAACATCAAAACACTGGAACTCCAAAAATATCCAAATCTTGCTTATAATCAAAGGAAAAACGTGAAAGATACTCTAAAAGAACGGTACATACGTTGACATAGTGAAGGTGATGCTAGCAGCTCTAACACACTGCCACAAATCGTCTATCCTCTACATCACAGAATCCAGGAGTGCAACACTGCACCATCCCAATTCCAATAGGATACGAGACTCTCCAGACAAAAAAACCAAAAGATAGCAGCCCTAATTCACTGCTCGAATTTCTGGAGATCTCCACTAAACTGACTTCTATAAGTCACGATACACTGCATCATGCAGCTAACTATAAGAGGATGAACGAGATAACAATCTATAAAAGATAAGGTAATGCTCACCTCAACTATCCAAACGGTATTCCGATAAATAATGAACATTATCATAAACTGTCTATATAGCCAAAAAGGAAAGTTAAATTTTATCCACGATAAACGGTACCTTAATTCTTGAAAATTACGGTAATGTTATAAGAAATATACACATATACAAAAGATAAGAAAATCAAAATTTATTATTTTCATAAGACTACAAGATACTTCATGAATCTTCACTGTAAGAGATGATAAACTACTAGATTTAAGAATATGCTGGTATTACTATAGACTTATAATGGTTTAACAGAGAGAATTGGTAGTGGAGAATGACAAATAGTTCGAAGAACATTAAATACTCTCAAAAAAAACTCCACTATGGTACCAATACCTAAACCAGACATCTGTGAAATCCACTTGACGGTACAAGTTGACAGGAATAGAAAATTACGACAGACAATCTATAAGTACAGCAGTATATTTGGTATATAAGATACTCTGAAAAAAAACATACCCTAAAATCTGAAAACGTTATGAAAAATAGTTAAGCCAGTTGGTAAAATACTAAAGTGAAATTGACAATCAGTGAAAATCGAGACTTGGGTCTTGGAATCTAAGAAATTGTTCCAGATAAACATCAGATAATGCAGAGAATCCAAATTCCCAAAAATGCATCTTAAATCACAAAAGCTAGTGCATCAAATGCATACCACTCGATAAATCGATAACTGAAATAGGTATAAGAAAAGGTAGACAAGAAAATATCATTAGTTCGACAAACTAGCAACTATTATATATAACGATAAGAGAGTTAATTTGTTCAGCGATAATTCATACGATGACATTCTGAACAAACCAGAAAGAAGGTAAAGTGACCTAAAATTCACAGCAAAGCATAAGCTGATGAGAGAGACCAAGGAAAAGATAAAAAAGATAGGAACGATATGAATTAGTCTACAGAAGACCTAGATGTTGTGGCAATAGATAGAATCCAGTTGGAACACTTCTACTTCCGCGCATGGTTTCACCGCCTTGGGGTATTCGTAGGCCCACCCAAGAGACCAAGAAAAGAGGAATTAGTCTGTAGAGGACCTAGATGTTATGGGAAACCTGGGGCTCCAGATGGACGGCTTTTACGTCCCCACTGGGATCCTGGCTTGGGGTATTCGTCGGCCCCCCAAGAGACAAGAAAAGATAAGATATATAAGGTAAGAAACAGGAACGAAACGATAGCATAGAATAGTACAACAATAAAGGAAGTATTCAGAGAAGTTGGTAATCGATAGACAGATACGGTGAAATGGTACGATATTACTCCAAGGATGAATCGTCTTCTGAATTCGAAGATTCGTAGGAAGAATGCTCATTCCCAACTTCGGGATCGGAAAAAATAGGATTTCAAAAATCCTTAACATGCCAATACCTAAAATTATTCCCAGCGGAGTCCTTCAATTGGTAAACAGATTAAATAATTCCGAATAATAGTACAGGAATGAATTTCGGCGCTAATGGGCGGAAAATCATTAGCTGCTTTTGATAGGTTAATCTTTTTTCCACAC